>CM050163.1:227800993-228335993 GCA_027410445.1 Discoglossus pictus
GATTCATTTTTATAATCTCAATATATTTAAAATTAATTTATATTCATTTTAATACTAAAATGTATGACTATTTTGGACAATTAAAGTGCCATTGTTCTCGTGTATAAGAAATATTGAATCTATAGTGTAGAAAAAATCAGTTACATATAGACATTGTGGAACCCTGCATTTGACCTGGATCTGCTTTCCTGCTGCTAAGAAGTAAGACACATCTCCACTTCTCTTCCCTACCAAACCCTGCTTCTGATGTGGATCCACGTTCCTGCTGCTAAGAAGTAAGACACATCTCCACATCTCTTCCCTACCAAACCCTGCTTCTGATGTGGATCCGCTTTCCTGCTGCTAAGAAGCAAGACATATCTCCACATCTCTTCCCTACCAAACCCTGCTTCTAAACTGGATCCACATCCCTGCTGCTAAGAAGCAAGACATATCTCCACATCTCTTCCCTAACATACCCTGCTTCTGACCTGGATCTGCTTTCCTGCTACTAAGAAGCAAGACATATCTCCACATCTCATCTCTAACATACCCTGCTTATGATGTGGATCCACTTTCCTGCTGCTAAGATGACCATATCGTCTGCCAGAATGGTTTCAAATCTACACTTTGACAGTTCAATTAATTCAATCTGTGTAATTGTGATCTGTTTGTGAAATTTACTAGACTTCTCCTCTGTTTGTTTAAGGAATAGCCATTTCATCTCTGCTTGTTTAGCCATGCCCATTTGCCCTCTACCCACCCACCATCTTACCCCCTCTGTATTCCTTTGATAATGTCTTTGCTTAATCACCAAATTCCTTTTACCTTCATACCCAGAAGCCAGACACATCTCTTGCCTAACAAACTCTGCCTCTGACCTGGATCCACTTACCCACCCGCCTATAATTCTTGCCATACTAACTTCTTCCTGAATCAAGATACCTCTTTTGACTACAGTGGCCCTTTTTTAAGTGTTTTAGTCGAGGAGTACTTTTTGTATGTTTATATTTATTGAAAACTACTCTATTGTTTTGTGACTTTGATTGAAGATGATGGAAGATTCACCCACTCATTCCAATAAGTTACAATTCTCTCTGTCTTCCCTCTCCTAAACGCTTTCAGTCTCTACTGGGAAAAACACACTATATATAGATGTAGGGTGATTACTCTTCCACTGGGAAGATGGTGGAGAAGTCATTGCAAACCATAGATAAAGCTCTCTGCTGCAGGGTAGGTGATCATATGATACCATTAGGTTACTGATCCCTTCAGCACTTTGTATACAAACTTGAGTTCTCAGTATATTCATACATATAGTTGTAAATAGATGTAAGCACTTATGCCCCTAAGGTAACATGAAAGCACATTATTGTGAGATGAAAGTGCTCCTTTGAAACTGGAAAGCAAAGATATAACACAAGATTTTGGATTTGTAGTACAGCGATCATTTGAGTTTTCTTTGTATATAGCAGCAATCTAAATAATTCCATGTTTTGTTTTTTTTAAACTGTACCGTTATGGGAGTTTAGTGGAACATTTCTGGACAAGTTGCACAGTAATGTATAAAATTAATGGCTATACTCTACTAAGCCTTTCGGTGTCCAGATACAACTTAATGGAATATGAAAGTCCTGTAGTTACAGTGTATCTAATTTTGAAGAATTTATAATAGTCAATATATTTAAAGAAAAAACTGCCTTTAATTATGATTAAATGCAATGCTGGACAGCTCTATTCCTGTTTATCAAACCTCCTTTAGCTATTTATTGACCTGTATAGTCAAATGGTAATAAACTGAAGTGGATAACTTAGGAAAATCCGTATTAAATTGAATTTTTTTTTTTCTTTCTTTTGTTTGCTTGTTTTTAAACTTTGTAATTGTTTTGCCATGATTAATTCTATGAGGGATGAGTATTGGCATGAGAAAAAGAATTGATGAGGAAACTTTAAAGCGACCCAATCACGTATATAACCATTTCACAGAAATCCGTACACCATGCCCAACTTTATATATTTGGCCCGTTACATTATGTTCCCAATACCTATCGTTCTGAAGATATAAGTGATTGGAAGTACAGATTGATTACATGATCTGACGGCTCAATATGCAAATGTAAGACACCTCCCCAGCACTTGCTTGAGTGACATGTTCGGACAAAGGGTGGACTTTAGCTGAAAGGGGCGTTTTATAAGGATTTTTCAGGTCTCTGGATGGCCCTTGTTCCAAGATGGCTGCCTCCATGCAAACAAACATTGAGGCATACTCGATCGAGTTCACTATGAAGCATACTACTTGATCAGGTTTTCCTGTTATTGGGTCCCTTTTAAGCAGGGGTCAACAAAATATATAATCGGTGCTAGGAGTTAGGTAGCATTGGGAGGAATTTTATATAATTTTTTTTTTTTTTTAATAGACGAACCTAAATATTGCTGAGGATCTTTGCTGCCAAACAAATTTTTCTGTCTACTGTTAAACTGCTGCAGTGTACATTATTGGAGTTATAGTCTGTGTACGCAAAACAATAAAATATTTTATCTAGACATATCTTCCCTACTTATTTAAATTGTTTATTATTTATATTATGCATAAATGTAATCCAATTTGCTTTGAAGTTTCTGACCACTGACCAAAGTTTGGGAATCCTTCTATTATACTACTTGAAAATATTTGGGAGCCACAACTGAAGCATCTAGGAACATAGACTCTGAGGGATTTTCCACCCCTGACTTTCGTCATGCCACTGTTGTTTAATCATTGTTGTAGATTGAAGAACAAGTCTATAGTTTACATATTTCCCAATGAAATTGGTGCAAAGGTAAAATTTACCATGATGATTTTACGGTTTCATTATTCAAAACGGTCTGCATCTCAAAATCAGGCCTCACCCATTTATAAAAATAGACAGTCTGCCTTTGCCATCTGCAAATGAGAACCACTGCTGTAGACCATGAAATATCCTAATTTTTAATATGTCAGTCTGGGTGTTTCCTCATATATCAAAGCAGGAAAACCTCTTTCTTTTTCCACAACACATAAAAGGTTTTAGACGGCTTCTAAGATTTTGTATAACACACCTAACCGACAATGGATCCAAAGAAAGCTCTTGAATATATTTCATCCAAACGCCACTATAAAAACATCACTTTACATTCCAAGACACAAATAATAGTAGAATATTTGGTTCAGTGGCCTCCAAGTCGGTGAGTCATATAAAGACTTTCATTTTTTGCAGGAGCCATTAATTATATGCTTGTAGGACTGGTGAGAGACTTGACAAGCATTTGGCTTATGCAGACCTTATATATATTCTTTTCAACATAATAATCAAAGTTGGAACTCTTGTAAAATTCCTTACTCTGCATACTTCTTCTTCATGACTGATATGGCTAATATAACATGCCAGTCAAGGAATGAAAAAAGACTCCAGGGACATAAAATCTGGCAAGCTCAGCAGTGTCTGCTTCCTGAAGCTCTAAGTAAATTCCGATTTCTGACTGCGGAGCGTGCACCTGAGAAAGCATACCTCCATTTTATTCTAGTTGTATCGGATATCCGCTGTTTGAAGCTGATATTCAAACCCTTGTGTTCAAGATCTTCTTATACTTTTTTTTTTTTGTTTGTTTTTTTGTGAGTTTGTAATACCCATGGCTCTTTTTCAATATCTATATTATACCCCAAGTCTACCCTAGCAACAATAAATAAAAAATGAAGTAGCAAGGTATGAGAAGATCTAATTAGGTGGTGCCTAAAATTTTACTTTTGGATTCTAAATATTTTTTAGAAAAATAATGTAAAGCTATCAACGGTTTCCCTCCCTAGCAACTATATATTCTGTATGGCTCTTAGAAATATAGTGTACGCCTAATTTGTATTAAACTAATAGAAGTCTACCTATATGTATGTGAGCATATGGATTTCCTCGTGGTCCAGTGGTTAGGATTTGGTTCCACCCCTGTGATCTGGGTTCGATTCCAAGTCATGAAACCAAGAGGTCACACCACCATGAAGCCATGCAAGGTTGGATCTTGTCAGTACATGGATGGGAGACCACCTAGGAATAGCAGGAGCTGTATGTTGAGGCCCACTGGAGAAGGAACTGGCAACTCACTCCACTATCATTACCATGAATACCAAGTGGATAAGCATGACCATGGACATAAAGATGTCCATATCTGAATTGGAAACAACTGAGCGATGCAAAAAAAAAAATAGTGTGCATATATTAGGGACATGTACATTAGGGCTTAAAGCCATGGCTCATAATATTTTACTGCTGGCTCCTAACTTCTTAGCTACTATGCAAATTTGTGTATATAAAATGCATAGCATGGCTCCTAAATAACATTGCTAGCTCCCAAATGTCAGGTACATTTTTCAATATATGTATATGTCTGTGTGAATAATGTTTAATTCTATAACTTTAATATGCAAATATTCTACAATTCGATCTATCATTGCTTTCTGCTGATCAACTTCTTGAAGTGGGAGAAGACTTTGAATGCATAGTAAGTTTCTATCTGGACAGTGGCAATAGGGCACATGCAACTGCCAGTGCTTTCTGTAGATCTAATGGAAATGTCATTCGCTAAACACTCTACTAAGACAATAACACACATAATCATGTGGGAAAAGAAAATTGATTCTTACCACAATGTATAAATCTAAAAATGTGACTTTAAGTAGCTTTTTTTTTTTTTTTTTACTTTAAGAAACCATAGTATAAATGTGGCCTCAAAACTGCTACTCTTCCACCCTTCGTATTTCACAAAACGCTCATAGATCCTTTAATCCCTTTTTACTCGTGATACACTTATCTTATTGTTGTAGTGAATCACTAGTCTGAGACTTACTGCCTAAGAGAATTGCCTCATCAGCCTAAACTTTGTAAACATTTGTTTTTGTATTCAGTTATTTGGTTTATAATTACTACCACAGAGTGCAATGCTGCAGATTCTGTTGGCTCTCTATAAATAAATGATAATAACCTTAGTCCTGTTAGTTGTAATGTCTGAAATACAATACTCATCCTAGTGTCTGACCACAAAACCCTTAAGTTGCAAAACAAGAACTTTTTGTACATTTATCATTATGACGTAACATTGGAAAGTGTGGGCCAGTGTTTTCTTTGGTTAGATTAAATTGATTATTGCTGACAATTCTCGCTAAAAGTAAGTTATTGAGCTGAAACAATATTTTGAATAAAAACAATATAAATTGATACATTTAAATTCGCAGTATAGCAAAAATGGTTATGTATTTATTACAAAATTTGAAAAAACTTCTTGCATGAAAAGCAAGCATATCAAGTTCTAGGGAGGTAATTCCCTTGTAGTGTTTTCCACTAATTGAATAGAAAAATAATCTGGGTATATTTACAGTTTGGCCAACAGGTTTATTAATTTCAAAATAACGACGACGAGATTAAAAAATGAAAAACACTTTAAAAACAATGGAAAAAAGAAAAAACTCCTCTGAGAAGTAGTGATGTTCTTCACTTATAAACAGTGTATAGAGATATATACTTTCTCTTTACTCATCAAGGAGAGTTTGTAATATTCCACTGAAGGTAACTCTATACCAAAAGTATCCAACGTCTGTTATGTTCACCTTACAATAGGAAATTTTGTGCAGACATTTCTATGATGGAATTATAAGAGATAGTATGTTATAAAATGGGCACTATTTAGGAAGTCATTAGGCAGCCACAGGATATAGGAGAATAAATATTGAAATAACTCCTATATGACAAATATGGGATTGTAGTATCACAATCCTTAATTCAGAACATCTATTGCCCACTTACTGGTCTGTGTAAAATATTTACACTTCTATTGGTATATCAGTGGAATGGACCCTATTGTGGGCTATATTTTCTATATTATTCCTCTATTTTGCTGTAGAGATATTCAGTCATGGGTCACATAACTTGTACTGACTTCCTATTACTTCTGGAGGCCTAAAGATAGGTCTTAGATTCCTCTAAGAGAACCATATTCTGTGGTATACGAGTTATCTAACCAGTGCCATGCTTCTTGCTTAGAACGCTAGTGCTGCATGGTTGTTACTTCCTGGTTTACGTGGACAACGTCGTGCGTGTTTACGCCTATGCCTGACGCGTTTCAACGTGCTGTGATGTCTTTCTCAAGAGATGTTCTATTTTGGGAGATCTATCACTTGGACACTCATGGCTACCTCACTCTTCATACAGTAATTATGCACTTGACAAACTGGTGTCTTCCTCCCCCCCCCCCCCCCCCTTGAACTGCAGTGGCCCTTCAATGAATTTAGTTGTCTAAAGTATTAAAGCAATAAAGATAATAGGCATGTATGCACTGAGACCAACTAGTTTTACTGGGTCGTATAACTTTTTCCTGTCATGAGTATGTGATCATGTATCATGCTAGGGTGGCAAGAGAATTGAAGTCCTTATCATTGCAATTGAATTAATGATTATTACTTGTGGTGCACAGCAGCAATCACTTAGGCCAGATTATAAATGCATCAGTCCTTGCCTTGACATGGTGGTGTTTATGCAAACATGTTGCATTTTGTACCATAGGTTAAAGTTATAAATAAGTATTTGTTAAAATTACTACTAACTCAATTAGGATTAGGTTTTCTTTCTCATCACAGGCAGGCATTCTGTTTTAAGTCCTCATACCTTCCCAATTGGGTACTGGCCTATCGGAGAGAAAGTTAAACACCATGGGCCTAGGAGCCCCCCAAAAATTTGGGAGGGATAATGCAATTCTACTCCCAGGACAGGAAGCAGGGCAGATCTACCACTGGCGCACCCAATGCAATGCAAGGAGGCCCTGCTCTGGGGGGCTAAATTGCTGCAGTGTCCCGCAAAAACTTTAAATTAAAAATGATATATATATATATTTATTTATGTATATGTAAATTATGGGTCAAAGCTTTCATGGGAAAGACATACTGCTCCATAGCGCTGGAGTGGCCAAATCTGTTGTGGCATGATTAAGTTTAATCCTCAATCCTCTGGGGGCATGATTAATTTTAATTTTGCTATTTTTTGAGTCCCCTATTCATTTAACCTGGGAGGGATTTGCCCTCCCATCCCCCTAGTTCCTACGCCCCTGCTAAATACTAATTGCTCTTATGTTCCACTATCTGTTAAAACGATTTAGCAATTTACTTTTATTTCTATATGACCTGCATTTTAGGTGATGTGAGCTGCTAAAGAACTCATAATCACCAGTGTTTAACCCAATCGGATCACACAGATCATTCTATGTGCCCATGGCCGAAATGGAGCACAATATTTTCTTCTAATGGCAGCTCTCCTCAAGTATGGAGTAGTAATTGATAAACTAGGCAACTTCCACAACTTTCACTGAAATTATAAATATGTTTTAAATGCGGTCTTTAATCTAAGATAAGTTTCATTTTTAGATGGAACTTGCCCTTTAAGCTGTTATCTCCACACTCTAAAGGAGTTCTGGTTGGGGCAGAAACAATGAGAGGAGTTACCCTGAGCTATTTCTCGCTTGTAGTTTTGTACGACTTCTCTTTTCATACTGTGGTATATGGTTCCTAAAATGTTTGAAAACCACTGCTATAAAGAATCATCATAAAATGGAAGTTCTTGCATTGGCTACTGCTTCCTGTCATATGCAAAATAGGAGCAACAAATGGCTAATACACAAGTACTATTCCATTGTACATATGCTCTTTTGATGCTTTTTAATGCTTTGTTTAAAGTGACACGCAAAAGCATTTTTTTTTAAATTTCCAGTAATTTCTGTCTACGTACAAGGCATTAAAGGGACTGTGTCACCCCAAAATTAAGTTATTTTCGGTCATTTTTAAAGAGCATGAAAAATTGACTATGCTGTCATTTTTTTCTAAAGTGAATCAATCATGAAAAATTCCCAGTTGTGTTTGCTGTAATTATATACAATTACGTGTTTCATGCATATTAATGATGTACTTATTAGGATTATAGTCTGCTTGTCTGTCTTTGTAGTGGCTAACATAAAGTCCTACAATGTTATCTGGCAGTTAGATCCCTCTCCCACCCTTATCAAGGACTATGAGCCTCACATTAGCATATAGGAGACGCAAAAACAATGCTAAAAAATTCAGAAATGATTTACTATAGAAAAAAAAATGTGTATAACTTTTTTTATTGCTTTTTTAAAATGAAGCCAATTTCCGGTTGGGGTGAGAGTCTCACTAAGGATAATGCTGCCTGCATGCACTTTGTTGTTATTAATATTCCAATGAGAATCCTATCTCCTATATCTGGATGTTTTTCTGCCATGATCCCCAGTGACAGGGTAAGAACTAGCAACAAGATAATGTTATTATAATGGAGAACTAGCAAGAGGAACTATAGGATGATATTTGCTTTTGTATACAAATTACTCACTAGACATCAAATGTCTATATTATAATAAGAAAATGTACTGAATAGTGAAGTGCGGGAGGCATTGTAAGATCCTTGCTCACCTTGTTGTTTAGTCGTTCAGTCGTGTCAGACTCCACGTGACATCTGCCGGCTCATGTTCATTGCTTTAATGACCTCATCTATCCATCTTCACTTCTGCAGTCCCCTACTTTGTGTGTCTTCAATCTTTCATACCATTAGAGTCTTCTCTTGATATGGCCAAAATATTTGAGCTTCAGTCTCATGATTAAACCTTCCAATGAGCAGTGTGACTTGAGTTCCTGACTTAGTGATTTATTGGATCTTCTTGCAGTTCAAGATAGTCTAAGCAGTTTTCTCCAGCGACACAACTCAAAGGCGTCAAAACTTTGGCGCTCGGACTTCTTTATGGTCCATCTTTTTCATCACCTTTAGAAGCAATTCAATGTTGGCCACATTTTCAGCTAGAGAAAAAATAAAAGCATTTTAGATTGTGATTGTTTTAGGCAATAACTTGAAAAAAGTTATTTTTTTTTTCTCTCCTTATTTGTAGACTACAGAAACTGAAATATTTTATAAAAGAAATGAATAAGCTTGCACGCTGAGAGATACTATTTTGCATCTTTTTTTTTTTTGACAGTGAGTCTCATGTTTATCATATGTATATGTGTGCCACCATATGCATGAGTATACTGTAGCACTTTAATTAAATAGATGAAAACATAAGTAAGAATGTATAAAAACCTTTATATTCTGTCATATTGTAAAATACGCTATGTCACGCTCTTTTCTAGACTGATAAGCCTTTGAATCTAACCAGGAGCATAATTAATCAGGAAAAAAGTAATACATCTAGTTTTTAATAAAATTATGTCTTTGCAGGACCCTAGTGGGAACCATGATACATTAGTGGAAGTTGTGTGTGGGATGTTTTACATTTCTGGAGAGCTGTGGTTGAATCCTTTTGATGCAATATCCTGCTTCTGGACCAGTAAAGGGGTGTGGTGTCAATTTCAATCTTATACCATTATCAAATTAAGGCTCTGGACTTCTGTGTCTTTTCTCCTCCCTCTCCACTTTCACCACTGATAACTACAAACTCAAAATGCCCAGTGGCTTTCAGAGCCGCTAAAGTGTGTGTGTTTTTTTTTCTTCTTGATACGCAGTGGACTTTTATAGCATTGGAATTCAGTTTTACTTTATAAATTAACTTAATTGTCCAACGGGCTGCATTTGATGGAGCCTTGCATGGGATTGTGAGTGTTGTAACAAGCAATGATTGACATCCTCCACATAAAATAAAACTTAGTAGAAAGCTGTTTGCCTAGAACCTGATGTAAGTGCTTATATGGACATCCTGAACTATGCTGGGATCTACCCTGTTATGCTGTCAGGACAGGTCCGCTTCTGCAGTTCGCCCTCCAACCACTAGATGGTGCTGCCGTTATTTTTGCAGCACTGTAGATATGTGAGGGAAGTTTTAAGCTTATAGTGTTCGCTTAACCCTCACCCTAACCCCAAACTGAACCCTAACAGTTTACCTAAGCCTTGACTCTGTGATATGGCACCGGAATATCAGCAGTGCCATCTAGTGGATGCTCACCGCTACTGCTGCTGCCTTGTGCTGCGCCAGCATGCGCCACCATAACAGGATAGAACCCTATGCTGTACCAACTTTAGAAGTAATGATGTGGTAGAATATCAACCCTAGGGACAGAACTTTGTTCAAAAAGTGTATATGCTTAAAGCTCAAATGAGAGCTTATTGTTTTGTTGTATGTTTGTTACCGATTTAAACCCGATAGATCTGCTGCTTTTCAAAAAATAATTTCCATGTTTCTCATTTATATTCATATTACCACATTTTCAAAAGTAGTAAATGCAGAAGTTTTGCTAAGAGGAACTGCTATATATATACTACCTTAGTCTATATCTTCCAGACAGTCTGCATGTAGAACAGAGCTTGTGGTTGATTAAAGGAACATATTCAACACCTGAAACCCAACAAATTAGAGGAAATAGTTTACGAATTAGGTTAAATGTATTTTATATTAAATAGTAGCAGTTTGGAGAAGACCGAGGGCACAGAGAGAGACAGGACAGACACTTAAAGATACCATATGATATTGTCATTTATGCTTTGGGGAAAAATGTCTTATATGTACAGGCAATTTTTCATGCTCTTTAAGAATAACTTAAAAAAAGCTTGATTTTTGGGTGAGAGTCAATTCAACCGATCAGATGATGACTCCTGTGATTTACAGCCTGATTGGTATACTTTATTTGTTTTTTAATATTTTGTTTGCATGGAATGCCATGTTCATTGGAATGCACTTTCATTTAAAGGTATATCTAAGTTTCCTATTTTTACCTTCATCTAATCCAAAACATACCATTTATATCAGAAACACACAGTACATTGAGTCATTCTATACACATACAGATTTATTTTATTTAAAAATAAAATTTGTTTTCCACACCCCCAGAGCTGCTAACAGTGTATCTACCAATAGAAACACTGCATTTGGGTATGGGTTTTAACCCTTTACTAACATTCAAGCCAGCATCCGCACAATGCAAAGATCTACACATCAGTATGTGGCTCCTCCTCCTTCCTTGTTCAGGGGACTACACATCCCATTATTCTTTGCTACACAAACTGCCATCATAGATGTATACAATGTAGTAGCTGCCTGTGATTGGCCGAAAAAAATGAGGAATTTTATGCTAATTTAAGCAGGGATTTCCAGAGGCGTTAACTCTGAAAATGAACTGTTTGTTAACTCCAGAGATTTAGTGAACTTTGGGGTAAGTTTAATAATGTTTATTTTTGTATTTTTTTCATGCAAAAAATATTTTCAAACACTACTGATTCTCCTCTAGTAGATGCATTCACAATCCAAGAAACTTAAATTCTGCTTCTAAGGTATCTGTAATAACTTTACTTTATGGGCTTGTGGGAGGGAATTTGAATCTCACTGCACTATATTATCGAGATTAAATGTCTAAAGTAATGGGTAATGTTAATGTGTGACCAGTTGGAGGACATGGTGGTTGCATATAAAGCTCCCTGTGAGAAACATTTGGCGATCAGTGCCAATGTTGCCAGCTCTAATCCTCTGTAGCCACATAGCAAGCAAGTTTTTTTTTTTTTAAAAGCATTCTCCGCTGCATAATTAATCAAATGTGACCATATCATAATTCATCTATGCTTGAGTAAGAAGCTATGGTGCTTGAAGTTGGATACTTATCACTTGGTGAATGTGCACCATGATTTACTTTTACCCTGTTTCAATCTTTACTTGTCTTAGCAAGGACTGGTATATAATTTTGACACAATCTTTAGTCTTGGAAAAAGACATTTGACCTGCCAAAACCCAGTCTCGTATTCCATCCAACATTGTTGTTTTTTTTGGTGGCTTAGGTTAGAAAATACTTAATCATGTTTCTCTTTCCAATAACAATTTATTAAAAATGCTTTATTTTGATGCCACAAACGTACTGAATAAAACATCACGTCAGGATTTTCTTTGCCCAGCTCAATGCAAATATTTTTGTGTGGTTGCAGTGGGCTCATGGTTGTTACACTTGGAAAGAGTTCATCCAATTGCTTGTGGTTAGAGTGCAAGTCAGGAGTAATAATGTATTAATGTCTCTGCATTGAACGTTTGTGTTACACTGAAAGTAAAGTTACATCAATGAGAATGTATTAATTCCATTCACAAGAGTTGATTAATAGGCATGTGGCAGGTTTTGAGAAATCCAGGGTGCTAGTATTTTTTTTATTGGAAACATAGTAGATTTTCTTCTTCTAAGATTTGAGGAAAAAACACAAACATGACGATACATACTGATAATATGCTCGTAAAATGTGACTGGCTCCTAGCATTTTTTGGTTATAATAGAGGAGGTTTCAAATATTGTATGGTTTTTAATTCTATAGGCCAAGTCTGGTCCTGGGGAGCCCCACACAGGCCCGCATTTGAGTTTATCCTTTGTGTTCACAATCAGGATGACTGAAGAAGCAAATCAATTCACTGTAGGCAGTAGGGATATCCTTAAATCCTGGCCTGAGTGGACTGTCCAGGTCCAAACTTGCCCACCCCTGCTATAGGCAATAGCAAACTATTTTTCTTGCCTACAACATTGCAGCTATGTGTTTGTTGTGTGTATTTATTGTATTTTTAATGTTTTGAGGTTCGCGCGGGTCGGCTGTTAAAGTCGTATTTTTGCGAGGTCGTAATGTTTTTTTTTTCTAAGTCCTGCGTCTCGTATTTGTGTGTCGTAAGTCCGTAAATGTTGCGAGGTCCGCAGTTGCTGGCAAGGAGCGCCAAAGGCTTCGCGAGGGCCACAGCGTTAGCAACAACTTTTGACCACCCGTGACCAATGCGTGACCAATACCGTAAATGTGACCAATGTCCTTGGTCCACAACTATATATGTGATATTTAATATAATACTGCTAACTTTTGGGAATAGGACTTTTCTCAAGCATTGGATTTCATCTGTATTTGAGAAAAATGGTAAGATGCAATTTAAATTTAGCTTTGTACTTTTGCACCAAGGGTCAAAGTATGTTATTAATTTATATATCCATCCATTCTCTGACTCTTAATATACGACTCGCATCATTTTTATAGGATGCAGAGGTAATGAAAAAATACAATGTGTATTTGGAAAAAACAGCCATTTATGGCGTTTTTTCTGTTTTTTTTTTCACTACATTTTTTTCCCCCTGAACAACAAAAATATTACAAGGTTCAGTTATTTTTCAGTTTTAGTCAATAGTTTAGCGAGCCTGAACCACAAATGTTGCCAAACATTATTATTATAATATATTATTATTCTTGATCTGTTATCACTAACCTTGATGGTATCGTGGTTTGGATTCTGCTGTAGTTTTCATTATAATCCATTTAATGGAATAATAGGTAATATCTGAAATTTTTTTTACCACTTAGCGGATGTTTTTGTGCAGTAACCACAAATAGATGTAATTTTCTTGACCTGTGTTGTATATATTTGAGTGCATGCCACATATGAAATCTAGACTAAATGGAATATAAAAATAGCAAGAGATTAATTAAATGTACTATTTTGAAGAACTTAAAAATAGACCACATGTTTTCAGAATTTAAAAAAATAATACAGCCACCAATTGATAATTTTTTCTATACAATTATGCTTCTTTGAAATCTACCATTTTGTACACAAAAAGTGTCTGCACAATGGGACTGTGGCAGTGATATCTGTCAATGCTCTCTGCAGGACTAAACAGAAGTCCATTAGTTTACAAGGACATACCCACCTAAGAAATTAACATGCAGCAGCAGGGAAGAAAGCAAATGGAGACACACGGTAAAGAATGACTGACTAAACTTAAAAAAAATGGATGACCACTTATATAATCAGAGGGAAAGGTATATGTACATAAATACATGTAAAATAATCAAATAAGATAGGACAGTACGTTAAGAACAAGAGTTAAGTTGCTCCTTAGCAGGGGATTTTATTTATAGTGAATCGGCAAAAAACACTCTACAGATGTTAAGAAAAAATAATATAAATATATACAGCTTGTATATAATCCATCATTAGCTTTGCATAAAAGCTGTGTAATCCAGCAGGCATAAGCTTAAAGGAAGCCATGTTTAAAAAGGTTATGGATCGAAGAGCGAGGCATTTGTGGACACATTTGCATTTCCCAGCTCAGCTTCCCAGAATGCAGTGTAATAACTGTATTTCTCAGAATTCTGTACAGGAAACAGTTTTTTTACTTGTTTTAGACATTCAAATGTGAACACAGATGTACTTTTTATTTACTGTACGCTGGAGGGCTTCTATCGCTCTTTTGCCCACCATATATTAAATGAAATGCCTACTCAGAATATTCACTACACAAGCTGGGATCCCGCCCCATGCTGATAATAGCCAGTAACCTTGAAATAGCTGTACGTGTGTAGGATTCTCAGCTTGTGTATTATCCATAAAAGCTGTGTAATGCAGCGGGCATAAGCTTAAAGGAAGCCATGTTTAAAATGGTTATGGACATTTGTACATTTGTGGGCACATTCGCATGTCCCTGCCAGGGTTCCCAAAATGCAGTGTAATGATTCTGAGCAGTAAACTGTTTTTTTAACTTGTGATAGACATTCAAATGTGAATATATATATATATATATATATATATATATATATATATATATATATATATATATATATATATACACTAGGAAATTGCCCATTAAAAATTACGGCAATAAAATTTGAAGCCTGGCAATGCTGTTTGCCACACAATGCGACGTTCTGCCCCCTCTCAGCACCTTCGGTGATCATCATGAGCCCTGCGCTGAGCGCCTTTGGCCTCGGCAACCTGCAAGTTTTGTGCTTGGGAATGCCATGTGTCTCTTTCCAACATCTCCCCCTTGTCCTTTCCCTGTGTCTTTCTTCTCTGTGTCTCTACTGAATGTTTGCATGGCGCGCGCTGACTGCCGTTGGTTTTATTTTCAAAGTCCTGCGTGCCTGGCGTTGTTAGTCTGTGTTAGTCTTTTGCGTTGTTTATTTTCTAAGTTCTGCATGCGTGGCGTCACTGAGCCCTGTTTTCATCCTGTTTCAGAAGTTTTATGTGTTTTCGTCCGCCATTTTTTTTCCTGCTTCAGCGATTTTTCAGTCATTAAAAAAGACAAAATATGCCTCAAATTAACTTGCAACCTCACTCACAGGCTCCCTGTCTCTCCCCCTGTGCTGTGTGTACATTTATTTGAGGCATACTTGTGTGTTTTTGCCATCTTTTCCAATTTGGGGGTTCGGCCGTTAAAGTCGTATTTTTGCGAACCCCCCAGTCCATCATACGGGTAGTAATTTTGCGTCCGTGGCAACGTCCAGGGGCCTCGCGATGAGGCCTCATTGCAGCTAAGTCCTGCGTGTCTCGGGATGAGTGCCAGCTAAGTCCCACGTGCCTCAACTGCTCGCCTCACTACCCGATGGTCTACGTCTTGCCTCACTCCGCGAGGCTTGCAAAGCGTGACGACAAATCGCAATACGACAACTATATATGTGATATATATATCATCTGTCTTTTTAGGTCGGATTTGTATGTTATTTGGATCACTGATGAATGATAACAGTAATACTATAATGGCTCATAGTAATAATAATACTGTGTAATAATACATTGCAGAAACCATTCTGCTCTTCCTTTTAATTCAAACAAATGGAACATTAAAAAAAAAAAACTCATACAAAAGCCTGTTCTTAAGTATGAGTGATCTGACGCGTAGTTTGTAGATATATATGTATATGTGTGTGTGTATATATATGTATATATATATATATATATATATATATATATATATATATATATATATATATATATATATAATTTAGACAAATACAGTTATTGCACTGCACTCTGGGCAGGGGCATTCAAATGAGCCCATCGTGCATTTTCACACTATTCGAAGACTTACTAATTTGTGCATATTGCACCCTCTGCTATGCTTTAAAGATGTGTGATATAGTAGGCAAAAGGAAATACAGTCAATTTGCCACTATAGCTTCCTGCTCTATCTGCACAATTGGAATGAGGCATCTACAACTGCCAGGCTCATTAGTTTACAAGGACACGCTCTGAGACTTAAGCTACAGTAAGCACTCCAGTGAATATTTGCGTATAAAAGTGACCAAATTTGAAGGCTGTCTTATTTTTTTTTTTTTTTTTTTACTGTTCAAAAGACCAAATAGAAAAATGTTGACGGCATTGGGACTTTAATTAGAAAAGGATATAAGGCTTTAGCTAGACTGCACAAGATATGTTGTGTCCGACTGAGGTACACTCTTGTTTCATGTGGTTTTCCTTCAGATGGAGGAAGAGTTCATTGCAAGGTCTTTGCTGAACCTGATTCTTCTTGATCGGTACTCCTTTTTCAGCAAAATGCTGATCACTTTTATTCAGAGTAAAATGAAAAATGCCAGACAAATTCCAACCATGCTTAAGGAAAGCAGTAGGCAATCAACTTTTAAATCCTTTGCAAGTTATTAAAAAAGCAAGGTAGCAGTAAGGGGCCTTGTACAAATACTATTTAAATTTTCAATTTCCAGAGCTATATGAATGTATCTCTAATGTCAGGGAACATACTTGCAGGGGAATTTAAACTTCTATGAGCCTACCAGATCAGTTTCTTTAAGTCACCAAAATTATATACTTCTAATCATTATTTTTCTTCTGCATGGGTTATAATTACATTACATTATACAGACATGGACTTACTGATAGATCACATTTCAATATAAAGTCTCAAAAACACGTACAATATGAAAATAATATTCTTTTTGATTGACCATCTACCTACCTCACTGGAAATTGAGTCAGTCGTGAAACCTCCTCCTTTATTCCTGTTCTCTCTCATGTGGGGTACAATAGTTCACAGCTGTGACCTAAGACCACACCTACAGAGGAGGGGCTTCACACTACCATTGTAGTGCTGCTATGTCTGCCTTAGGCCTGGCCTGAGCCAGAACGACATCATAGTTCTAACTTTTTAAATGTTTAAAAAACTGTAAATGTATTGTAAAATAATCAGACAACGGAAAATGGAGCATAACAATGTCACAAAGAAGCTAGATGTAAGGAACAGGGTCAAATAAACTCCTGAGTAACCATTCTATTACTGTGTCAATTGGCTGTAAAATGTATATCAATGCGTTATCCATCTAATAAGACATGGCCCATCATGTGAGACATGCAAGCTCACTGTCATACACAGATATTGTATAAGAAAAAAACACACATGGGCATACATAATAGCAAAATAGTTCATTTAAAGAGATTCTTTGAATATGAAGTAGAGTAAAAACTCCATAATTATGGGGACGGGCTTTAGTACACTGCAAATATTGCATAAGCACCTATTGGAGCTGCCAGCTCCCACAAGTAAACAGTGTAGCAGATTATGCGCCGATGTGGGGAGGAGAGTGAAACGGGCAGGAGGCTCTGACCATTACCCCTTGAGGTGAGCAAATAAAGTACAAAATGAAAATATTTTTGGAGGTTGCAAATATGTCTTTTTACTATTATTACTATAATTTACATTTACAGTATCTCTTTAAAAGCTTACTTGAAGATGTTCCGTGTCCTTTTAATTTCCTTCACTGTAGCATGTTTTTTTCTATATTGTGGCATTTCTTATGAAAAATTCCTTCCTAAATTATGGTGTCTAGCCTTTATTTTTTAATTTTCATTGAATTTTCAATGTACAGCAAAAACAGAAGGAAACTTGATAATATACACATGTTTGCTACTGATAGACCTTTTAGAGGAGGTCCATTTATTTCCATAAACTAGGAAGATGCCCAGAATACAGTAACGAAAGAGCGACAGTTTGGATTGATTTACAAACAAATGCAAAATCATTTAGCTTATGGTGGAGAAAAAATGAAAGAAGTTCTCTACCATACAGAGAACAGTAAACAACATAGTACAGTACCTCTGTGTGTGTGTTTGCATTGTTTGATCCACTTGGTTTTCATGGCAGAAATACTGGCGTGTGTTGCCAGTTCCTTCTCCAGTGGGCCACAGCATATAACTCCAAGTGCTGACCAGGCCCAACCCTGCTTGGCTTCAGGGTTGTGTGAACTCTTGGTTCCCTGACTGAAATCAAACTCAGGTTGCAGAGGTGAAATCCTAAACATTGGACCACCAGGGAACCCTGGTACCTCTCTATTCAATGTTAATTCGTTCCAGAAGGCACGAAGAGAGGCAAAAATGTGGTACCTCTTTGTTTCTTCCTGAGAGATGGGGTGAAACCTCATCGAAATTTATCAAGTACTGAATTCTACAAGTTTTACAGCCGATGAGTGCCGAGGTATCACTGTACATTTGTGTGTCAAAAAACATGTTAAACTTAAAATCTCCAGAATTACAATGTTTGCACTGCAACCTGGGAACGTGAGTGTAGACATGCAGATGAGCTTATAGTATATTACTCACGTTAGACATGGTCCCTTTATAGCATATGCCTGCTGTTTATATTGCAGCTTTTTGGGGTAGCACAGAAAGGATAGGCATAAGGTAGGCAGTGTACTCAGACGGCACAATTTCAGTCTGTTGGATCTCAGTATGGGGCTGGTTTATTAATCGTGCAAACTAGGGGTACGTTTCAGCCCAAGTTCTACATTTTGAGGGATATCTTATTGATAAGCTCTCTGTTGATAATGGCTGGGTGAGGGTTCTTCTGGGACACTGTTAAAGTATTCAAACCATGCTAACCAGATGCTTGAGTCTAGACTATTTCTAGAGAAAAATCCAACTTTCTTTGATTATATCAAATCCACCAGTAAATTCAATCTCAGCTCAAAAAGTTGACACTGGAAATTACTTGATGTAAAAGCTTGCGTATGTTTTCTAATTTTCTTAGTTTCCGTCCTGGACGTAACCACAAGGAATGCAAACATTGAAGCCAGGAACCTGGTAAATGTGCAGAGCATGCTTACTGCGGCTATTCTGTCCAATTATAAAGCTATGGTCAGAACAAGCACATTTTTGGGTGGTGTCCGAAGCCAGCTCATGGGAATATCCTATTTTTTTTCTCCTTTTCTTTTTGGAGAACTTGTGGTTTAATGTTCCCTTCTCTTTTACCTCTCCATCTGCTAAAAAAATATTTGTTGAACGCTTAGGAAGTAAGAGAGGATTAGGGAATATTTCTCAGACACATTTTTGTTAAAATAAAAAAAGGTCTCTCTGTAGTAATGACCTTTTTACATTTAGCTTAAAAGCTATATATGTTTATTTTTTTTAAATGTATGTGTTCTGTGGTAAAATAATATTTTGAGTATTTTTATTGCTTGTAGAGAAATGTGAACGTTACAGTTTTGGAAACCACCTTTTGTAATAATAGTTCTATTGCATTTTATTTCATTATTTTGTTGTCTTAATGGTCATTAACCTAGATTTGGACTTGGCAACAGTATCTCTTTGTTATGTCAAATCTAAACCTCTAGAGCGCCAATTATCAATCAATTTGCAGCATTGACTGTTGTTTTGCCCTGCTAGAGATATTATAGTCTGATATTTTAAAGAACTAGTTTCGATAATGGGCAAATCTTGATAGTCATGTAAAAAAACACAAAAAAGCCAACGTCTTTAAATGTATTACTATTTATGAAACTGTATGAAGGCAAGGGGGGATTTACAAATCATCCTAAGTGGCTGTGATGTGGATTCCTATATTTACTATGCACTATTTAGTGTAGGGATAAATGGTTTCAATCCTTCTCACCTCATCTCAGCCTTGTGATATTCTTAGTAAATTCCTCCAGTTATCCCCATTGTTGTCTTGATTGCCTATCTGAGTATATGTTTTTATCAATAAGGTGGGAACCTTGAAGATTGAGCACATTGCCAAGCCGTGATTTTATATGCCACTCAAGCAGTAAGGAATCTAAAAAGCTGAACTGTAACAGATAGAGGGGGGTCTATGTAGGAAAACCATTAAATAAGTACACTATAGATTGGTTGTTTCTCAATAAAAACAGCTTTTTACAATCTTTGAAATATGTATTTTAAATGCATGCTAGAAATATTTGTGCAGTAGCACCCCCCAAAGTACAACTTTAATAATAGTTATTGGGTATTCTGTCCTGCCAGTCTACTTAAAAAAATTGTCATAAAACATCTGTCTTAAATACAGCATATAAACTGAGCTTCTTTTTTTTTTTTAAAGGTATATAGAAGTTTGATGGATTATGAGGGCATCTGATCCCAAAATAAACATTAATAAACTTACCCCAACGTTTGCACATTTCTTCAGTTTTCTTGCAGTTTGAGAAAAAATGCCTTTGAAAATCCAAACCAATTAGCATAAAATTCACAATTTGTTGTGGCCAATCAGAGGCAACTACAACATTGTAGTGATGTCTGAGGATTCAGTCTTTTGTACCCACCACTTACCTCTCTCCTCCCTGGAAGGAAGCTGCTCAGGTAGTGCTGCGTACTTGAATGCAGTTGTTCTATTGGTTACTACGAGGTGCCTATGTAGGCAGGTCTGGGGGTAGGAAACCAATTTTTTTTTTTATAAAATAGATCTGTAGAATGACTCAATGTAATGTATGTTTCTGATATTCGCAGCATTTGTTAGTTTATAAAAGTATATAGAGGTTTCCCTGTTTCACCCAGGTGGTTTTTAATATGTCTGCCTATGGTTTAAAAGGTAATATTAATACATTTGTAAATAACCCTTGTTTTAGTACATATTGTATCCGGGTTGTTCTTGACTATCCACTAGTAAAGTATAAAGATTTTTGTGAAACTTTTCTGTGCCCTCCAATTTATTTTAAATTCTGATAGTTGTCTTGGCTTCAACACTTGTGAATCTATTTGGGGTTTAGAAGCGGAGCAGCTTTCTCTCTCAGGATAATTGTCATCTTAGACTTTGCCACAGAAACATTGAGTCGTTGCACCAGAGGAAGTAACCAGCAATTATTATCCAACTAATGAATGGTCAGCAAAGGTCGGCATCCCCTGACATGACCACAGATCCAAACAAAGATTTAGTCATAGGGTTTTCTAAAACAGATTCCAAGCTTGTGACACACACTGTACGGCAAAGTAAATGGCTCCCAATAGGCTTATGGCTGTAGTATGACTTCATTAGTGCTTTTTTCTTGTTCTTTATTGTAAATGCTTCATTTTTTGTTTGCATCTTGTATATCATATTGAAAATAAAATGTCTTACTTGTTCCTGCATAGATTATGCACTGAACATGGCATATATTTACTGAGCCGCTCAGTGTTAAATTTATGCATTACGGTTTGAAACATTTAATAGGATTTTTAAGGTCCGTAGCTAGGACTGATTTATATGACAACACATTTCACCAAATTTCCAATTTACTTGCATTTTCGAAAATTCATAACGAATTTGAAAGTGGTCAAGGGGAACATGATTTCAAATTGACATCTGCAAAACCTAGAGCACGCCAATGGTTTTATGTGTATGGAATGACAAACTGAATTTAGGCACTCAAACACTACGACTGCTGCATAATTTTAAGGACTACTGTACAATGACAATATATATATATATATATATATATATATATATATATATATATATATATATATATATAGTAATTATTAATATGCTTAAGTAATTAATATGCTTAAGTAATTAAGCATGAAAATAAGTAATCCAGCTAGTTTTTAATTACGTAAAAACAAATGTTGATGCCCCTGCTGGTTCATGGAGGTATTCATGTTACGTTGGTTGAAGTTGTGTGTTTGAGGGGTGTTTACATTTCTGGCGAATGACGGAAGGTGTCATTGAATTATGGAAGGTGTCTGCTTCTGGGCCAATGAGGGAGAGGGGTGTGATGTCAATTTCAATTGTATCCAGTTGTCAAACAAAAGCTCTGGATTTCTGTCTGTTGTTTTCTCCCCTAATCCTCCCTCCACTGATAACTACAAACACACATCTCCATCATCTATCTCTTGAGATGTGATGTAAAAAAACACAAAATGGATTCCTGTACTCTTAAAGAATGTTTTGGTACTACTTGAATACATATGTGCTAATATTGTTAGTTTGGTACATACGTGACAAACACAAGTCTGTGGGCCCATTAAAGGAACATGGGACAAAAAAAAAAGTCATACATTTCAGTGGACAGTATAGAAAAAGTTTAACAAAATGGTGCTTTATAAGATCAGATTTTAAACATTCAAACACAAGTTTGAGAACAACTCTTTAAATGATATGCCATGCTCTGACAATCTCAGATTTGGTGCATCAGGGCCCTGCACCAACTTAGTTATTAAATGGCCATTTACCTTACTATAAGTGGTCTTCATGGTGTTAACATTACCTATTTTTTTAATTTTTTTTATTTCACTAATAACATCTAAAAAACTAAAATCTTAGGTATGTTTACAAACACACTCCTGACTGTTGATTAACAATATCTGCAGACATTGAACTGGTGAAAAGATTTATAGCTTCTCTCTGAACCTCAGGAATGCAGCAGGACATGTTAAGCCCCAACTGTTATTTTTAGAAGATTCCAGCAGTCCTTTCCCAGCAAAGATGAATTTGGGAAGGATTAACTCTCTTTCTGCTTATATTCTCTACACAGAGCTGTTCAAAAAGTATTTCAACATGGTTTTAAGAGATGTTGGTCCTTTCCTACCATGAGTACTCCAGCACACCGCCAGCGGTGGCGGTGAGCATCCACTGCCAAGATTTTGCTGCCGATGTCATAACTTTAGGGTAAGGATTAGGTTAAGGGAAATGTGTTCAATTTCAGCAGTGCTTACAAGCTGTGTATTATTTTTGCAGAATCATATAGCAGCTCCTTGCTGCAACTGCTGGAGTTCTCATAAAAAGAAAGATCCCAAACCTTTTCTGTTATATGGCCCAAACTGTGCTGAGTTAAGTGTCCCTTTAAGCAATATGAAGAGAAAAAAAACTACCACTGCTGCAGTATGGGTCTTTATACCTTTAGATTTAAAGCACAAACCTGCTTTCACATACATAGCAAGGGATTGTTAATGATCCAATATAACAGAAAGACCTCAGAATATATGCATGTTGTGTTAATTTTTTTTTGTACAAAAAAAAAAGTTAAACCTGTTCATCTTCATTGAAACTAACAGAAAATGACAAAAGTATACTGTAGTATGTAGGTCTCGTTGGCAGACAAGTATAACTTATAAATAAATATTATTATCATTGGCTGACAGAATTAAGCCCCCAGAGCTGTTAAATATTTGAATCCGATTATTGTGCTCTGAGGGCATCATTTGAAAATGAAAGCACACTGTGACACATTTACAAACACCCTCTTCAGATGCAACAAGAAAAAAAAATCTTGTCCCTTTTTTAATGCCAGTTTTTTGGTTGATAATATATTTTTTATTTAATTACTAAAAGCGAGTTACATTATTTAAATGGACTCTCTCACCCCAAAATCAGTTTTTTCAGTTATTCTTAAAGAGCATGAAAATCATTGTATTAGACAATTGCTTCCCAAAGGGAATAATTCTCAAATTTTTATGCTAAGCTTTTATGCAAATTGGTGGTTCTCAAATACTAATTATCTTATCTAATGTGCTTCTTGGTATCACAGTCTGCTTCTTTGTCTCTGTGGTGTCCAAAACATTGATCTAAATGGAGTTATGCATTTAGATCACCTCCACACCTTTATCCAGAATTCTAAGCCACAAATTAGTGTATTGAATAGCACGTTATCATTAAGTAGCTGCAAAAATAATGCTAAGTATCTTAGGAAAGATTTACTGTTTAATATTCTTTAAGATTAAGTAAGTTTTGTTCTGGGGTGACAGTGTCCACTTACACTTTATATTTGATTCTTGGTAAACATTCAGTAGAGTCATCTTTTTCTTGGATCAGCGTGATCAGCAGTGCTAAGGAATGGCCTTGTGCAATGGGTTTTAGTGGAGGACCTTGAACAATCGGCCTCCTTTTAGGAATAAAAATAAATAAATCATAATTTGACTTAAAAAAAATAGCAAAGCACTACCTTTTCCTTGCTTCTTCATATCTCATGAGGCCAAAGGGCACATAACAGAACAGCAGTTATTAGTCTGGTTGCACGGTTGCGTCCTAACAAACCTCTTGGACACAAAATCTCAAGCTACATCACCCAAGCCTTCTTAAGACTCCTGTAATCCTCATGTTTAAAAAAACTCTTAATTACTGGAACCTGCTCCAGGACCTGAAGCCAGTGACCTCAAATGACTTTACTCATTCCATAGCAGCTTTAAATCAATTCTTATCTAAACATAAGTGATAAATACATTCTGTTGATAGGACTAGGGTAGAGGGTGCCAGGACTATTGATTTACACAAGAACAGATGTTTTTTCAACAGAATTTCCACAAATTCCAAGCACATCATTACAACTCATGTGACTTTATTATCACAACAAATATGTTTTTTTTTTTTGGGGGGGGGGGGGGGGTTAAGCTTTCCACATATTAATTATGATATGCCATTCTAAGACAAAGCTTCTGGTCTCATACATAACATTGTATTATACAGTATTGTTAATTTAGGTGTGAAGGGACGAGTGAGAGAGATATAGGGTTCTTCAAAACCCCTGGCTTTTTAATGGAACACTGCAGAGGATTTTTTACTTAGTATAGATTTCAAGATAATATTTAAAAAATCGATGGCTCATTACACATAGTTGGAAAAAAAAGTTGCAAAAGCAACTTGTAGATGTCTTACAGTGTGTAACCTATTTCCTGTCTTCTTTTTGCCTCCGCAATTTCATTATACATATATAAATAATTTCATATGTCAGTTACAGTTAATCATGTGGGCATATTGTCAACCAATCAAAGCAACTACAGAAGACATCCTGGGATGTAGTCTCTGATGATGCATTTGTCTTTCTCCATCATGGGAAATCATCTCTCCTTTTATATGCTCAATAAATCACATGTTTTTTGACGGAAAGAGTTGTTGCTAGGCTCTGAGCAGGTTCTTGTCTCACATATCTGGGGGGCTCAACTATTTCAGGATACACCATTACAATCTTAGATGGTGCAGGCAATTTTTCCTCTTCTCCAATACAGGCATAGAAGACCATATGTATCTTCAACAGGGCATAAGACTTTATTCATCAGCCAGAACAATACTTCAGATAAAAAAAAAAATGTACAGGCAGTAAACATATTTGAATAATCGAATAAGTCAAATTTCCCTTCCTTCTGACCCCCTGCCCAATCCCTGTGGAGCCGAACTGAAGCAAAAAAGTGAAACAGCACTTTCAGGTGACGATGTTCACGGTGTGGAACATGGCGATATGAGCAGTGCGATATAAAGGATCATTGCATAATACTACAATCCATGTTTAAATATTATTTTCAATTTCAAAACAACAAAATTTCAAGTGTTCCTTTAAACAAATAGCAATTTTTTAATTTTATAGGCACATTGATTTGGTATCCAAACTATATAAAGAAGGAGCTCCAGTTTGGGATGAAACCATGCAAGCGTTCACACTGAACCAATGCTTCCTTGTAGAGTTTATAGAAAATTTCCATGTTTGCTGGGGTGGTTGGAATTTTTGCAGAAACGTAATCCTCTAGACCTAGATTTGAGGGATTCAACTCCTTTTATTGAGGGATATGTAAGTGAGCTGGGTTATGAGTGCATCTGATAGAGGAGAATTAGTAGTGTATTCAAACTTTTTTTGCAATAAAAAAATACCAAAATAAGTATTTAAACAATTACCTTGAAGTTAGCAAAATATCTTTAAATTTCTGTCAGTTGAAGCTTAGGGTTAACACCCTCCAAACCCAGGCTAAATTGGTATACAATTTGAAAAATTGTTTTGGCCAATCAGGAGGAAGTAAAGACTGAAACATTTGTATCACAGTCTGGCAGTTGATGTCTCCCCCCCCCCCCCTCCTCTGCCTGTCTCCTTATGGGCAATATCAGCTGTGACCCCAGCAACCATTATTTCCTTTAGAGGTCACATGCTGTACATGCAGGGTACACTTTATGTAAGCTTCCTAGGGGTGTGCACATCCACATATTCGTATCTAGCATATAAATATGTAAGTACATAAGTCAACTTTTCAATATAATATATATTTTTCTACTAATCAATAGCTGTTTATTAGGAAACATTTGAAACCCAGCTCACTTACATATCCCTTTAAGATTAAAGTACCACTGATCTTGAGCTATACACTTCTGAGACATTTAGAAGGAGACTAGATGTATTTTATATGTATTTAAATGCTTAGAAGTTTCATTTAGAGGACTAAACTTATATAGGTACAAAGTGGATAAATCACAGACATGTTCTATTGTTTATCTAAAGTGTCTGACAGTTATTTTTCATATTGACACATGTTTATGTTTAAAGGCTATTTTCAAATTCTTTCTCTGATAATGACACACCTGTGGTTTACTGAGGTCTTTTTCTAGTTTCTTTTTATGATAAAGCTGTTTTAACTTTTTGGTTGTAGTGTTACTCCCACGTCTCCTTAGGAATAAACTCATAGGCATAAATCATCAATGAGACTCAGAATTTTGGGAAAAGGTTACTAGTTCACTGGTTTGTTGGCTATTTATTACAGAATAACTTTCTATGTTTCAATACCATTTTGCTCAGTTTTATAACCGTATATTTTTGTAATACAGAATTAAATATAAAAAAAAAAAAAAAAAAAAGTAAAATGGTATCTGTCGATTTTTCCAAATGAAAATGGTGTTATTTGTTCCCTTACATTTGTTTTTTTATAAAAAATATTTTGTTTTGTTCTGTTTTTTGTTTGGTGAAAATGTAATGAATCAAATATATTGGGCAATTATATTTCCTCATTAACAAGATTTACTCTAAGGGTAAAAGATAAACATGTATTTTTTATTGGGGGATAATATGAATTTTTTAAGTTTATGTAGGAATTAATTTTGTGTTTGTTACATTACCCTCTCAGAGCTGAATCATGAAGTTGTGTGTTTCTGGAGACCTCGAGGAGTGGGGAGAGAACACCTTTGATAATGTAATTGGATAAGACTGAAATCCATCCCTTTCCCCTAACTAGCCTAAAAGCATGCTCCTTGCGTCAGGAAATACAACAATAGCTCTCAGAAATGTAAATGCCCCTCTCATACACACAATTTCCAACTAAGTATCATGGATTCCCCCAGGGCCCAGCAAAGGCCTCAACATTTATTTTTTCTAATTAAAAACAAACTCTATGATTTTTTTCCTGCTGAAATTATACTCATCGTCAGACTCTAAAGTTCTCAAGCAAATATTACTTTTTTCACTGTGCAGGGGTGTGTTTCTGCTTAGTCCTATGAGACATAGAGAAGCACATATTCAGGGGTAGCACCCTGCCTCAAGTTACTGATGCAGTGCTATAGAAAAGTTTGTCTATATGCAGAGAGAGGTCTATTATTATTATTATTTATTTGTAACGCGCCAACATATTACGTAGCGCTATCATGGATTGTGTTCAAAGCAAAACAATATTAACACATTGCAATAAATGGAGGGCACTGTCTTTGAGCTTAGAATTTCTTAAAGCACCATGCAAAATCTATACTCCATGTCATTACTGTGTAGATGACATTTTCTGACGTATACTATGCACACAAACACACATACACTTTATTTTATATATATATATTTGTGGATAGAGGCCTAATAAAAGGAAAGTAATAGTAAATAAGGCACAGAATTGCACAAATCTGAGAGGACTAAAACCACATAAGACCTAAATACTCTTTCTGTTTTGAACAATCCTCTTTTAACCTGCTTGCATCTGCAGATGTTGTTTTTTTTTTTTCCTTCTTCAGGGTCTGGAGTTTAAAAGTTCAGGAACAATGATACAGCTTTGCATGATAAAATAGCAAACTAGACACAAATATCCAGTAATAAATCTCTGAGCCAGAGGGCCATGATGAATTCTAAAAACAAGCTCCGTATTTGTTTATAGCGCCGGCCTATCCTCCTCTCCTTTTCATTCAGTAATACAGTACACATCTAATATCTACACATGCTCACTCCTACAGATGCTTTAGCAGTGGTTTTCTTCCTCTTAACAATTTATACCAGTCCCATTTTATTTTCTCTGTACAGTCCAGTTTTAAATAACTACCAAACTCAACTGATTTAATTGTATCATATTTACTAAAATTGAGGTTCTATGAAATCAAGAGCTTTCTTTATTAAATTTTGCAGCACTAATTTGTCACACAAACAACAATCTGTTTTCATGTTGCTGCATCATCAGTGCTGCGGAGCTGCTGTGTAAGCGTTATGAATGTGTGCAGTGTGTAGTGTGTAGTGTAATAGTGTGCTTGCGCGAGGCAAATACGTTAGGGTAGCTGTGTACTTCCGGATTGTGTAAGTTGTCATCAGACTTTTTTTGGAAAATCCGTAGGTGTTTGGTGGTGTTTTGCGTATTTAGGGTCCCTTAGCCTCGTTTCCGTTTTGTTTGGTGGCCATTTTTTCGCTCGCTTAGGTGATTTTCTGGTGTCTAAACTCCGAAATTTGGACTTAAATCGAGGTGTAACTTCACTTGCAGAGGTCCTGGGTGCCCCCCATTGCTGTGGGTAAGCTTTTTATCTGTTTGTTGTGTGTATTTATTGTGTTTCTAATGTTATTAGGGTTGTGCGGGTTGCGTCCTTGTTTTTGGATATCGTACGTCTTTTTCGGAAAATCCGTAGGTGTTTAGTGGTGTTTTGCGTCTTTAGAGTGTTGTAGCCTCGTTTTCGTTTTTTTCGGCGGCTATTTTTTCTGTCGCTTAGGAGATTTTCGAGTGTCTAAACTCTTTTATTTGGAGTTAAATTGAGGTGTAACTTCAGTTTTTGAGCTCCTGGGTGCCCCCCCCCTTGCTGTAGGTAAACTTTTTATGTATTTGTTGTGTGTATTTATTGTGTTTTGCATGTTTTCATGTGCACGGATTTCGGGCGTTTTTTGCGAGGTCGTAATGGGTTGTAACGCGTCTTGTATTTTTGTTTCGTAACTCCGTAAATTTTGCGAGGTCCGCAGTTGCTGGCAAGGAGCGAGCCTGCAGCGTTGGCAACAGCATGCATGCTCAGAACTATATATGTGATTACCCATTTGTTGATATGTGTTGTATGTTTTAAATGGCGCTATAGCACAATCTTACTTTGTGATAACATTTTGGTGATTTGAAATGTAAAAAGGTGGCATTTAAGTCCCACACAAAAGAGGAAGAAAACATGGTCAATATGGTCCAGCCACATCCATATAAGAGAGGCTGGATAAAAGGGTGTCCTCCTTGGCAGTGATACCAATGTCTTTAGAGCATTTATAGCATAGTTGGCCTGCAAAGTTTGGGCCTAAGATAATGTGAGAAGGAACCATAAACGGGGAGTAGCAGGCATAAACTCTGGTAGAAAGTCACTATCCTGTCTCTCTCTTTTTTTGAAACTTTTAGTCTAAAAAGGGATAACAAATCATAAAGCTAATTTTTAATGAAGAAAACAAAAGAAATGTGATACCTCTGCAGGGTTCTGGAAGAATCTGTGGTACATTTGTGGAAGGGGTGTGTTTGAGAGGGGGGTTTACATTTCTATGTTTGTGTCTATTGATGCAACATGCTTGCTTCTGGGTCTGTGAGAGGAAAGGGGTAAGGTGTCCATTTCAATTTATGCTATTATCTAAGAAAGACTTCTGGCTTCTCCCTGTTCCCCATTTTCCCATTCCTCTTTCCACTTATAGATAAACACACCCTCATGCGTTAGCTCTCAGGAATGAATGTAACAAACACAAAATGGATTCCTGTACCTTACCATTTTGATATTCATGGCTTACACGGCTGGTAATATTGTTAGTTTAGTACATAACTAGACAAATAAGCTCCTTTTGTTGACCTATAAAAGGAGGAGCAAGCCATGGAAAAAAGATAATTGTTGTTAATGTGACCCAGTGGACGCGGCACATCTGTCTGTGTTTCTAGTTGTGCTTATCCATATGTTTGTTGGCTAAAATACTGCAATGGGTTGCCAATTCCTCCTCCAGTGGGTCACAATTTGTCTGACCTCTCTGCTATGACCTGCCCATCTTGGGTGACCCTCCATGGCATAGCTCACAGCTTCAGTGAGTTATACAAGGCCCTTTACCATGATAAGATAGCGATCCAGAAGGTGAATTATTACCTTTGTTATGAATGCACAACTGGCTAAGCACAAATAATTGATTTAATGATCACTGAATGGGACTTCCTCCCAAATTAGTTTAATTTAACTGGCCAGGCTAGAGGAGGAGCAAACACAGTCCTAGTTTAATGATTTAATGCCACATAATTTTAATGTGAACAAACATCTGGAATGTATATAATATACTCGTTTAAAAGCATGACAGATTTGACAGATTTTTCTTTCGGTGTCACTTTAATTCTCATAAACCTGAAAATGTAAAACTTAATTTCTGTTCTCAAAGGGATTTCTGATTGCTGCCCACACCCACAGATCACGCAATATGATTTAGCCAAACAACCCTCACTAATATGCTGCATCAAGTGATATTTTATAAGTGAAACTTCTCATTTCCTTTTTATGCACACAAAGGTTCAATGTTGAACAAAATGTTGGGGTTTTCCCTTCAGTATCAGGTGATTAAGATTTGTGTTGTTTGTTGCTCTTTTTAACTTCTTTACAGTGCAGTTGAGTTAAAAGTTACCCTTTTTCTGCATTATGTCTCAGAATGACATGTGTTTATTTAGCGCTACGGAATATGTTGGCGCGTTACAAATAAACGATAATAATAATTTAAAAGACCAATGTACAGATAAAAAATATATATGTTTGAAAACTTTGATTAAGCAGGTAAAAAGTCGTGGCAGTAAAGGGGGTGTTTACATGTCTGGAGAGCAGTGTTTACATTTATTAATGCAAGCTGACTGGTTCTAAGCATTTACGTGGGAAAATGACTGGTGTGAAATTCAATAAGGGTAGTAAGATCCATTTATGTAAAATATTCTTCACATCTCTTGCTCTTCTCTTTTATCCCACCCCTCCCTCCACTGCGACATAAAGCTCTTGCAATCAGAAAGATAAGAGATCTTCTATACATAAAGTCTTCACAGTTTCTAATTGTCTCTAAAAATGTTCTGCAATGTAGGATATATATGCATAACGTCGGTTTTGTGACACTTTAGCACATTTAGAGATGCCTAACAGCACATCAGTGATCAGGAAAGCTGCCTTCATTGCACGTTGCTCTTGAATTTGACCCCTTTATTTTCCCCGTTTATGAGTAATGTGATATCTTTGGTATTTCCTTAGACACTTGCTAGCCACACGTTTACATATGTTGCTTTTTCTGGCTGCTGTCCAGGGCCTGGGCATGCAAGCTGCCGTGGCTATGGATCCTTTTGATCTTCCATGATAGTCCCTTTATTGTTTTTTTTTTTTTTTGCTGTCGAAAAATCTTGCAATAAGAATGTCCGAGCATACACCAAAGAGCCTGCCGGTAGCAAGCAGTACAATAGAGCATCAGGAGCAGCGTTCACTTATTCATCACTCTGAATTATTTAGCACCTTCAGAACAGTGTAATTTCCAGTGTAGTGCAGTTATACTCTAGTAGTCACTTCTTATAGATGTTTCTATATTGGGATTTTTTTTTGTTTTTGTAATAACAAAAGCTTCAAAGCATTGATTGTTTCTCTGTTTAAACTTCATTATCATGTTTTATTAATCTCCAAACTCAGGGCTATGACAGATTCACACAATATTAAAATCAACACATGCTGCTTTTCAGAAACTGATATTTTATTATGAAAGCTCCGGTTTTACAACCTTCTTCTCTGAAACCTATGAAAATGTTCTATAATTATACTGTAGTACATTAAAGCGGTTGAAAAAATTATACAATTTTGGAGTTAGCCTCGTTGGAAAAATATCTATTTAATATTTAAATAATACATAATATATATATATATATATATATATATATATTATACACACTAGTCACTTGCCTGTCAAAAATGATGGCATAATAAAAATGGTGTCTTCTGACTGTGCGCCCTCTCTCTGTGTACCCTGTCTCCCTCTCTGTGCACCCTCTTACTGTGTACCGTCTCTCTGTGTGCCCTCTCTCTGTGTACCGTCTCCCTCTCTGTGCACCCTATCTCTCTGCCCTCTCTCTCTTTCTCTCTGCCCTCTCTCTTTCTCTCTACCCTCTCTCGCTTTCTCTCTGCCCCCCCCCTCTGCCTTTATTTCTGCATTGCATATATGTGAGTTACCAATAAACTTATTTAGTTTCCATGTATAGAATAGTTTCGACATATTTATGCCATTTTGTGGGTCGATATAAATATTCCTACAGCTAAAGCAGTAAATATTCTAGTGCATAGTATAGCTCAGAGAAGACAGCAGGAGATAGCATACATTTGTGATGGCTCATCTTCGTATTTTATATTCAGTACTAGGAAAAAGTAAGTGAAAAATGATGGGAAAAAAAGGGAGGCTTTCGCTCCTCATTTGGTGCTCATTGCGAGCCTCTCCCCCGTGTACTTCAACTTTCCTGCTTTGCAATGATCACCTTTGGCACTCATCGTGAGCCCCACGATGAGCGCCTTTGACGCTCATCGTGGGGCTTGCATTGAGCGCCTTTGGCGCTCATTCCAAGCCTCACACGCTCGCGGTGCTCATCGTGAGCCACGCGATGAGCACCTTCGGATCTCGTTGCAAAACCTTTCCTCCTGCCTACTGTATGGGCCATTTATTGCAGGGTTCATTAACCTGCAAGTTTTGTGCTTGGGAATGCCATGTGTCTCTCTTCACCATCTCCCCCCTGTCTCTTCCCTGTGTCTTTCTCCTCTGTGTGTCTGCTGAATGTTTGTCCTGCGTGCCTGGCGTTGTTTGTGTAAGTGTTACTGTCTTTGCCGTCAGGTAATTTCTAAGTCCAGCGTGCTTGGCTTCGCTCAGCCTCGTTTTCATCCTGTTTCAGATTTATTACGTTTTTTTTGTCCACCATTGATGAAAATCGACAAATATGGATCAAATTCGCTTTCAAACTTATTATTATTTTGCTTGTTTTTATGTTTTTCATCGTTATGCGCTTGAAGTTTGGTTGTTAAATTAGCAAACTGCGTTCCTCGTGGTCGGTGGCAAAGTGCTATGTTTTTCGGAGGCGTCCTGCGTGCCTGATCTGCTCGCCTCGCTTTGAGATGCTTGCGGTGCAATGAGCGCAGCCTAAGTCCTGCGTGCTTCAACTGTTCGCCTCGCTTTGCTAGGACCGCAACTGCGTTACCAACATTGCAAGATCCACAACTATATAAGTGGTGCTTTTTGCACAGGTGACACTACTGAGGACACACTAATTCTGCTTCTGTTAAACCGCGATGTGTGAATACTACACCCACCCCATATCATGCACATTGGGAGTAGTAGTTACAAGATGTTGTGCAATTTTGTTATTGTTCAACACGGGATATGATTCTGTGCAACAAAATGTTTGTTGTTTGTATATTAAAAGCGCAATTATCAAGTTTTTATGGTGAAATGATGACAAACCTACAAATTTCTAGAGACAATTGGCATGTATCTTAAAAGCAATATCTGAGTATTTTAGCACACCATGTGTATTTGTATATTTATAAATGATTATGACTGGTCATTAAAAAAAAAATGCTTTTTTGAAGAACTACACTTAAATTGTTATTTAGAATGTTAAAAGTCTGTAATTTATTATCTTTCATATGCAATTGTGCATTTTGGAGGGAAACTGAATACACAGAAAGTGTCTGTCTGCATGATGGGACAGTTACAGTATTCTCAGCAGGGCTAGAGCAAAGCTAATCAGTTTACAAAGACATACCCACCAGAGAATAATAGTAATATACAGTACAAGGAAATAATACAAAATAAACCTTATGTTAGCTATTCAAAAAATGATATGGAAATAACTTGACCACTGTGATCATTTAACACAGAAAATATGGTAGCAGTGATTAATACATTCAAATAAATACAGTTATGATTCTGAGATATAAGCACATCTGGGCGGGTGCCAGGTTGTCGTGACGACCCTTCTAACTGATGGGCTGAGCAGTGACAGTTGGAGCTTAGCTCCGCCCCCCTTCAATAAGGGGACTGCCATGATAGAGGATCAAGCAAGGGGGCAGCCATCTTATCTCATGTAAGACACTCACATCCATTACTGCCCCATGTCATCTCAGTGGCAAGCTCAGTGGCAAGCTCTCATATCTTCCCTTCTTGCAACTTCCTAAGACATTTTCTGTCTCCATTCTTAAGTCCTTATCAGGATTTTATCGCCCATCTGTATCATATTTAATATCTTATTTATACAAAACTGGGACCACTGGCTAGCTGTCAGGTTATTAAGAAGCCAGGCTATGGATTATATATACAAACTAGCAACTTGCCCGTTAAAAATGACGGGGCAATAACATTTGAAGCCATGGGAATGCTGTTTGAGACATAATTGAAACCGTTTTGTACTGTGAGGACCTTCGGCGCTCATTGCGAGCCTCTCCTGTCGTGTACTTTTGGTCATCTGAGAGAGATATATATTTCTATGTATATGTAGTTAAGTAATAATGAATGATTTCTTAAATCAATTAATATACTTTAATGATTTATAATTGATATATGCAGCGAGCAATAGGCTGAAGAGCTAACAATCTGTTTGTATTTTGCGTCTGCATAGAATATACATTTTGAGTGTTAGTGCCCTGCTTATAAAGTGTAATGAATGTATGAACTGTTCATTATAAATAGGCCGCGTGCGCGAGGTAAAGCCATGGGTTAATTGTGTAAAGCAGTATTGTATAGTTGTAATGTTATTAATGTGGTAAAATCGTCTAAATGGAGATAAATTTGCGTTTCACCTCACTCACAGTCGTCCTGGCTGTTGCCCCTTGCTGTCTGTGATTTTTTTTGGGGTGTATTTAGTGTGTTTTTCGTTTTTTTTTGTTCAGCCGCTAATATCGTAATTTTTTGCGTCTTGTATCTTTTTTTTCTAAGTCCCGCGTGTTTTAACGGCTTGCCTCGCTTTGCGAGGCTTGCATCGGCTAAGTCCTACGTGTTACCGGCTCGCCTCGCTTCGCAAGACTCGCAAGCGATGAGCGCCTTTGTAGTACGCACCTCGCAAAGCGTGACTACGTCTCACAGTTTGACAACTATTATATGTGATGTATGTATAATAACTGAACATTTAGGAGCCTTGTCTCTCTGGTTCAAACTTTCTTTCTATTTTTGTATCTGTCTGTCTATCTCTCACACTCTCTGTCTATCATTCTCTGTCTATTTTTGTATATCTCTATCATCTATCTCTCACTTTCTCTCTCTCCCTCTCCCTCTCCCTCTGCCTCTCCCTCTCCCTCTCCCTCTCTCTCTCTCTCTCTCTCTCTCTCTCTCTCTCTCTCTCTGTCCATCTCTCTCTCTTTCTCCCTGTCCATCTCTCTAATTTTCTATCTATCTATCTATCTATCTATCTATCTTTATCTATCTATCTATCTATCTTTATCTATCTATCTATCTATCTATCTATCTATCTATCTATCTATCTATCAATCTATTTGTCTATCTGTCTCTACACACAGGTGTTGAATAACAGAAAACACTTTAGCAGTGTTTTTTATAAAGTCATGTAAGGCCGTCCATTGAAATTTATGCAAAGAGGCATATTTATAAATAAGGGTCACATTTTGTAAGGAGGGTAGCGTAGCGTCTGTAATCTTCGTGTAATTTTGAGGCATCATAAATCTTATATAATATGTCACCTCATGGAAATTAGCTCACTTTGGACAAACAGTAGGTGAAAATAGCAAATAGCACAGTGGGTTTTCCAGCATATTTGTTTTGATCAGAACCCAGCAAATTAGAGAACATAAATCTGTGTTTTAATAAGGATATTTGAAATTGGTTATTAAAAATTAGTGTTAAATAACAAACTGCATTTTTTAGGCTGAATATATTTGTTCATTTGTTAGGCAAAAACACCAATATATGAAGACAGATCCTATGTGACTCTGGCTCTTAAAAAGTGCATTTTGATACTTGCCAAAGCTTTTTATTTGTTTAACTTTTACTTGTATGAGATGAATTTTCTAACGAATAATGTGTGTAAACAAAAAGATGACAATTTTTCTTTTGCAGACACAATTTCACTACCTGTAAACACCAAACATAAAAATTAGTAAAAAAAAAAAAATCAATGTAGCATTGCGAGTTATTGTCACGCAATGTTAAAAGATACAGGCTTGCCGCATGCCCCTTTCAATACTTAGAAAAAGGCTCTCAGTGAGCGCCAAAGGCGAGGCCCGCGATGAGCACCAAAGGTGTTTTTTTTTCTTTCTGTTGGCCTTCCTCTGGATCAATTAACAATTAATCTACATAGTATAATTATCAGTGGTGATCTAAAAAGGTTGAACGTGATTAACTAAAAGTAATTTTTTCACCGTTAATTACTATTTAACTGAAATAGCTTCAGTCCTCTAGATCAGTGGTTCTCAAACCTCTCCTCGGGACCCACCAGACAGACCATGATTTAAGTGAAACACTATGTGAGTAAACCTGTTGAAACAATTTGAGGCTTCACTGCCTGCTGAATACTAGTTGCCGCAGTGTTTCACCAAAATCATGGCCTGTCTGTGGGTCCTGATTAGAGGTTTGGGAACTTGGGAACCAATGCTCTAGTGCAGTGGTTATTTAACTTCTCCTCAAGACCCACCAGTCTGTTGAACAATTGCTCTTCCTGAGTTCACACAGTGTTAAACCAAAATGATGGCGTGTCTGGTGGGTCTTGAGGAGAAGTTTAAGAACCACTGCTCTAGAGCATTTATAGATCTAAACTAAATACAAACCGATGAAGAGTTGGGTGATGACAGAAAATGTGTTATTTTTTGGCACTGATGAATTTTCATGGATAATACCAAAGGAGATGTATGTAAATAAATATGTGTAAAGGTTTTGACATGCAGGTGAGGATATTTCATCTCTGTATATTCTGCATCTTTTTTCACAGAGCATACTAACAGATTTTACTTTTACTAGATTAGCTGCAAACATAAACTGCTAACTTACTAACACATCTTTAAAAGCCATTCTTCAGGCCTTATTTTTATACATTTTGCTCTCTAGTGGTCTTCACATCTGGCACACAGATGTTCGGTCCATGCCCAGCGTAAGAATGAAAACAAGTATGAATTGGCTTCAGATATCTAAAGTTTAATTGATGTAACAGATGTAATGATTTTAATAAGAAAACAAGGGGAAAAGGTTGGCTAACCGTGCTCAAATAACCTATGGGAAACCATTGCAGTCTTTGTAGTCTGTTGTGAGGATCGTTAGTTGTAAATTCTCATCTGTATGCACGGATACTGTTTTAAACGTTTTACCATCTATCACCATAATTCAATTTTTTTATAAAACAATTGTAGCACAAAAGACAGTAAAGCTTTGAGATCATATATAAAAAAAATTAAGGACTTTTTTCTCTAGTCACTATTTTTATTATTTATAAAGGTCAGTCAGTGGAGCGATGTTGCCGAATCTTCCAAGTCCCATATTATCTTTAATAATATCCTTTCAACTTTTATGAATAATATATTTTCAAGTTGAAAATAGGCTCCATAGAATAACAAAGAAACTTAAGAAGAATATCCAAGACCTCTCATCTTAGTGAATCTAGCGTATTAACTTTTCTCATGGGTTTTTGTTCTGCAATGAATAGTGGAATTGCAAAGGGGGACACACATTTTTTTTCACTGGTGTCATTCACTAGCTCTGCCATTGACACTAAGCAGTGTTTTAATAAGATGTTTCTGAGAGGACTACTGAATAAGGATCAATTGGGCATATTGATTATTATCTGCCTAATATCCGTGTGTATATACATATCACTCCATCCAAAACTTAAAAGTCAAAATACTCAGAGGAAAATTTAAAAACATCCAAGAGAGAAAGGCATTTGAAATAAAGATGATCACATTCTTTAACACTAAAAATACGGGACCTAATATGGACTTGGGTTTTCTAACACATTATCACAATTTCATGTGATTTTTTTCTTATTATACCATAACAGGCTTGGCAGATATCACTGTGGACTATGTGTATATATAGTATGTGTGTATATATGTTTCCTTTACTATGTTGTTTTTTCCAGTATATGTATTTACCTGATGATGTCAGATGCTGTCTCCACTCTCTCTGCATCGCTGTTTATATTCAAACTGAGGGTACCATCTCCTGTTAGTATTGCTTCAGACTTTATAAAGAGAGAGGTTGAGCCTCTCGAAAACTCGTCATTATAAATGAGACGTTTGTCCGATACAAAAGGTATCATAATATACTGCAATACTTATTATTAATCTAAATAAATATATATATATATATATATATATATATATATATATATATATTCATTAATAATTACTAACTTACTGGACACTCACGGCTGTTTTACTCTTCAAATATATATATATATATATATATATATATATATATATATATATAAAATCACATATAACAGTTGTCAAACTGCGAGACGTCACGCTTTGCAAGGTGCGTACGAATTAGGCGGTGCTCATCGAGGTGAGCCGTTAAACTGTAGCACTTAGCTGTTTCGGCGTTAAAATACGAGACGCAGGACTTTAAAAAAAAAAAAGATACGAGACGCAAAAATTTACTAGATTAGCAGCGAACCAAAAACCCGAAAAACACATTAAACACACCCCCAAAAAATACAAAATACATCCAGGACTTCTGTGAGTGAGGTGGAATGCAAATTTAACTCTATTTAGGTGATTTTCGCCGCTCGAAAATCGCCTAAGCTAGGAAAAAAATGGCCACCGAAAAAAATAAAAAGGAGGCTACACGACCCCGGACTTCACAAAACACTGCTAAACCCGTAGCACTTTACACGTCACACTACGACCTATATATACATATATCAATTATAAATAAAGTATATTAATTGATTTAAGAAATCATTCATTATTACATATATATAGAAATATATATCTCTCTCTGAGGACCAAAAGTACACAACATGAGAGGCTCGCAATGAGCGCCGAAAATCCTGAGGCTCGCAATGAGCGCCAAAGGCGCTCATTTCGAGGCATGCGAAGAGCGCCGAAGGCTCTCATTTTGAGGCATGCGATGAGCGCCGAAGGCTCTCACAGTACAAAACGGTTTCAATTATGTCTCAAACAGCATTCCCATGGCTTAAAATGTTATTGCCCCGTCATTTTTGAGGGGCAAGTTGCTAGTAAATATATATATATATATATATATATATATATATATATATATATATATATATATATATATATATATATATATATATATATATATATATATATAATCTGCTTTACACTCGCTTACTCGTACCAACCTCTATTTTCTTATTGGCTAGAGATGTGAGTAGACAGATTTTAAATAGTAAGGTGTAAATTACAAAACAATGAAGGATATATTTGGCATGTGTCTCAATAGTAAGCTGGGCACCACTTTTACAATATTTGTTGTGTTTTAGTGGCTTGTTTTTCTATGTAACTAGGTCTGTATTGTATAATATAATAAGCATAATTGGCAAGTAAATGTTTTTATGCCCAAAGCAATGTCTTAAACCATATCTATAATTGGAGGCCTGACCATATCTTTCTCTGCATACACATGCAGTCTTCAGTAACTGCATACGTTTTCAATGGAGAACTTCTTTTTTTGATATTGCTCAGCAAGGTGATGCACTACTGTGTGAAGATATATTTCAATAATCACAGCATAAAATGGACAGGGCATGGCAAAATATAATTTGAACATAAGCGTTTAAGACAAAAGTGTCACTTGAGATATTTCCTGGTAAAGAGCTGTGGACAGAAAGCAACACAACAAAGGTTCTAGTTTAAAGTCCGAGAAAACATTTGTTCTGTGTCCATTTATTACTCAAAAACGTCTTCAATAAATATTCTGCATATATTTAAACTTACTGAGAGCTTTAGGACATGACATGTAAACATTGTCGGAGACAACAATACTGAGAGTGGGTTTAAGTGCTAGTGGCTGTCATTAGATACATGGAAATCAGTCAATGTACAGCCATATTAATGTGTTTATAAGAACATTCCTCTCTCCTAGGCATTCTGTGGTTGTTGGCATGGCAGTAATCTCATTGACTAAACAGTAATTGACCAACCTGCTGTGGTTACATTTCATTCACTCTATGAATAGAAATCTCTTGCACAAGTAAAAGCTGCATTGCTGTTTTCTGAGCACTGCCTCATCATTAGGCATCACTCCTTTTCTTCTTTCCCTAGTGAGAACACATATCAAGTATGAAATAGCACACAGTGTGCTGATAATAGGTTTTGTAATTAGCTGAACTACAAATAGCTTTGCCTTGTTACGCATGAATTGAGTTGCCTTGTTCGAATACAAGGCAGCCCTAGCTTTGTATATGAAGCAATTGATCAGACTGATGTAGTTGGTAACTAATCAAGTACGTCTCGATATCTACCAGTATTTATGACCCGTCTTCTCTATTGCCATTACTGCAGATAGGTAATGAAAGCATGTTGCCTTCCACCATCTTATCTTCTAAAAAACAGTAACCAACCAGTGCCTTATCAGCATGTTTCAGGCGTGCATTAAATCTGCTTGTCCTGAGAAACTCATTTGGATTTATTATGTGGCAGAATGTCTCACACTGTTCTCTAACCATTATTTGTGCCATTCTATTTTCCAGATAATATGCGGGTGTCACTAGCTGAGGCTTTGGAGGTTCGTGGAGGGCCATTACAAGAGGAAGAGTTATGGGCGGTACTGAATCAAAGTGCTGAAAACCTGCAAGAGTTATTACGAAAAGGTATCAGTATTTCACAAGAAATTGGGCTTTTTTGGGGGGAAATTCAAAATGTTTTATGTTTTTAAAGGACGACTGACCATTTGGAGATCTGCAGCTCCACAAGTTTTTATATTCATAAAAATATTTCAGTAGACAGGTTTAATTAGTTAATATTTGTTGCATGTGATTGATGAATGTTGAAAGTTAAGCTGCTCTTTTGAAATGTCACAAAGCGGCAAGTGAACAAAAGATTTTCATGGTGCCGATTGCAAAATTAAGTCCCTAATGAACGATTGTTTATTTTTATTTTGAGAAGAAATGGCTAGAAAAAAGGATTGTTTTTTTAAATAAACAATAGTCAAATCAGTTGATAGAAGCTCCTTCCTCTAAGCACCTGTTCAGAATGTCTTTATTCCCCAAGTGGGGACAGCAAGAAGTCAGATATTATGACATCAGAGGTTACATTCAAAATCATATTAAACCAAGCTTCTAGTTTAAGAATTAGCAATTTGGTTGATAAAATTTAAGTATCCCCCTTCTGCATTTTCAAAGTAAACTATTTTGAGAGTATCGCAAGAACTATGGACAGCTTTTAAAACCTTCGTTCTACTGGATACTTGCAAATGTAACCACATTTTGATGTTATACATTTTCTTCTTTTTTTTTTTTTTTTTTTTGTAAATCAAAATTCTATGTGTCACATTTTTTAAAATTATTTTCACAGCCTAACAGTAAACTAAAAGTTGGATGGTTAAGTTGTTGTACTTATCATGCTTTGTGTAACCATGTGAAAATGTGAATGTATTATAATATTTTGAATATGTTATACAGGCATTAAAATGTGCCTAGTATGTATCTGGTTTCCAATGAGGAAGTTTATATATCTTCTATGCACCCTGTCCTTTTCACACCACTTTGTTCTGTCGTCTCCAAATTTTATGTCATGCATAAAAAAAAATATATTTTGACCTTTAAAGTAGGGGGCTTGTCTTATACACGTATTACAGCAAGTTCTGTCACTGTGTGAGTGGAGGAGGAGGTGGAGGAACAGCGCAGGCAGGAAGAGGAGAGCAGTGGCAAGGGGCCAGGGAAGAGCTAACCCAGAACACGCATCCTTTAGGCCAAACCTTTCCACACACCTGCAGAGGATACGCTGCGGTGGCCCCGGGGTGAGGAGAAGTGGTGAACATCGGGAAAGCAAGCAGAGGATGGGCAAGCAGAGGATGGGCCCTGGGGAGAGAAAAAGCGGGGACATGGGGAATGCAGGCAGAGGATGCGCTGCAGCGGCCCTAGGGAGAGGAGAAGCGGGAACGGGGAGAGCTGCGTCTCCCACACACCGTCAGACTATGTGCTGCCCATTAACGTGTGCAGAATCAGAGTGATGGGATTGGGCAACATAGAGTATTATAATTAGCCGAATAACGTGCAGAATCAGAAATATTGGATTGGGCAACATAGAGTATTATAAGAAGTGGGAACAGGGAGTGCTGCGTCTCCCACTCACCGGCAGTCCTGCCGTCTCATAATATGGTCAAAATATTTGAGCTTCAGCCTCAAGATCATTGCTTCTAGTGAACAGTTTGTCTTGATTTCCTGAAGTATCGATTTATTGGATCTTCTTGCAGTCCAAGGGACTTTAAGCAGTCTTCTCCAACAACACAATTCAAAGGCGTCAATTCTACAGCGCTCAGATTTCTTTTTGGTCCAGCTCTTACATCCGCATGTTACTACTGGGAATACCATAGTTCGAACTTTGCGGACCTTTGTTGATAGTTTAATATCTTTACTTTTTACAAGCCTGCCATAGCTTTCCTCCCCTGAAGCAAATGTCTTTTAATTTCATGACTACAGTCACCATTTACGGAGATCTTGGATCCAAGGAAAATAAAATGTTTCACTGCCTCCACTTCTTTCCCGTCTATTTACCAAGAAGTGAGATTGCCGTTTGCCATGATCTCAGTCTTTTTAACGTTGAACAGCAGGCAAACTTTTGCACTTTCTTCTTTTACCCTCATCGATAAGTCCTTTAGTTCCTCCACACTTTCAGCCATCAGAGTAGTATCATCGGCGTATCTGAGGTTGTTGATATTCCTTCCAGCAATATTGATTCCGGCTGTGGATTCATCCAGTCCAGCCTTACGCCTGATGTTCTCTGCATATAAGTTGAATAAATAAGGTGAGAATAAACAACCTTGTCGCACTCCTTTTCCGATCTTGAACCATTCTGTTGTCCCAATTTCGGTTCAGACCGTGGCTTCTTGGTCGACATACAGATTCTTTAGAAGGAGGATGAGATGATCTGGTGCTCCCATCTCTTTAAGGACATGCCACATTTTGTTGTGATACACACAGTCAAAGGCTTTCGAATACTCTATGAAGCAGAAGTAAATGCTTCTTTTTTTTTTTTTTTACTCTCTTGCTTTCTCTATTATCCAGCAGATATTGACAGTTTGACATCGTGCCTCTTCCTGTGCAGAACCCGGCTTGCACATCTGGTAGTTCCCGGTCCATATATTGTTGGAGTCCAGCTTGTATAATCTTAAGCATTACCTTGCTGGCATGTGAAATGAGTGGAATTGTTGGATAATTGGAGCACTTTTTGGCACTGCCTTTTTTGGGGATTGGGATGTAGACTGACTTTTTCCAATCTATTGGACATTGTTGAGTTTGAGTGCGAGGACAACATTGGGTTAATCATAATCATATAATATTAGAGAATTTTTATTGGTGAAAAAACAACGTAGATAGAATTTAAAAGAAATTTAAAAACACTGTGAAAACTGGTTCCTTCAATGACTCTTGTAACCACTATTGCCACTCTGTTATATAGTATTCTTAGAGTGTGGTTACAAAGATAGTTTCTCAGAGTGTATAAAGGGGCAACTGCTCACTGACTCAATGGGATTTTTCTATAGCTCTTGAGTCAGTGAGCAGTTGCCCCTTTATACACTCTGAGAAACTATCTTTGTAACCACACTCTAAGAATATTATATAACAGAGTGGCAATAGTGGTTACAAGAGTCATTAAAGGAACCAGTTTTCACAGTGTTTTTAAATTTCTTTTAAATTCTTTTAATCGACGTTGTTTTTTCACCAATAAAAATTCTCTAATATTATATGATTATCATTAACCCAATGTTGTCCTCGCATTTGAATTTGTAGTGTCAAGCACTAATGGGTTTAATTCCCTAAGATATTACTTGTCTATACATTGTTGAGTTTTCCAAATGTGTTGGCGTAATGCAAGTAACACTTTCACAGCATCATCCTGTAGAATTTTAAATAGTTCAATTAGGATTTCATCACCTCCTGCAGTCTTATTATCAGCAAGACATCCTAGGGCCCATCTCACTTCGCTCTCGAAGATGTCTGGCTCCAACTCATTGGACAAATTATTGAGGTCATTACTGCGGTTAAGATCCTTCCTGTATAGATCTTCAATGTATTCCTACTTCCTCTTCTTTATCTGATCTTCTTTTGTTAGGTCCCTACCATTTTTGTCTTATCACACCCACTTTGGCATGAAAGGTGCCCTTTTAGGTTCCTAATTTTCTTGAAGAGATCTCTTGATTTACCCATTTGGTTATCTTCTTCAACCTCTTTACATCGCTCACTGTAGAATTTCTCCTTGTCTCTTCTTGCTGTCCTCTGGAAATCTGCATTCAGTTTCAGAAATCTTTTCTTATCTCCACTGCCTTTCACTTTCCTTTTTTCCTGGGCTACTTTCCAAGACTCATCTGGTCGAGATACAGATCCTTTAGAAGGAGGACTTCTTACTTTTCTCTTTTTTAGGGATATTCTTTGTTGCTGTTTCCTGGATTTTGTTGCAAACTTTGGCCCAAAGTTGTTCAGGCATTCTATCTTCTATGTGTAGTTCCTTGAATCTATTCTTTACTTCCACTGCATATTCACAAGGAATATTATTTATTTTCTATCTACTTGGTCTGATGGTTTTCCCTCTTCTCTTCTTATACATGGGGCCATCTTATAGATGGAAAAATGCGGTGTGTGTGTGTATGTATGTATGTATGTATATATATATATATATATATATATATATATATATATATATATATATATACATAAATGTAAACAAGCTGGGATTTTATAGAATTAAATAAAAATGTGAATTGCTTTTGTAGTAAAGTGAATTTGTGTATTAATTGGGAAATATAACACCCAATAAAAAAAGTAAAAACTCTGGTACATTATATGGCAGTTTTATTTGATGGTGACATTTTTTGTAAAGCCAAACCCAAACTGGTCCCTCCATGCCTCTTGCTTAATTACACACTTTATGTTTTCTTTTTTATTGAGGGTGTATTACGTATGTAAGACGTGCTGCATCTTGCACTATGTAAACAAGGAAAGTGCAGTAGTCTGAGCACACAATAGTCACTATTTGAAAGTTCTAAGGAAAAAACAAAAACAAGGGTGTCATTTTTCAGCATTATTAATGCTGACAAGAAAGGGGTTTTGTTTTTAGATTACTTTATTTCCTTTTTGTTCCAGACCATGCCTATAACGGAGCTAAAAAGTATAAATAAATAATATAGTGATTTAAATCACATATATAGTTGTGAGCGTACGGGTTGTTGCTCACGCTTGCGGGCTCGCGTAGCGAGCCCGCGGCCCTCGCGAAGCGAGCCGCGGCCCTCGCGCAGCGAGCCGCGGGCCTCGCGCAGCGAGCCGCGGCCCTCGCGTAGCGAGGTCACTGGGCAAGGGCCTCAGTTGCTGGCGAGGTCACTGGGCACGGGCCTCAGTTGCTGGCATGGAGCGCCGAAGGCGCTCCATGTCAGCAACTGAGGCCCCTCGCGAAGCGAGGGCCTCAGTTGCTGGCGAGGTCACTGGGCAAGGGCCTCAGTTGCTGGCATGGAGCGCCGAAGGCGCTCCATGCCAGCAACTGAGGCCCCTCACGAAGCGAGGGACTCAGTTGCTGGCGAGGTCACTGGGCAAGGGCCTCAAATCCTCGCAAACTTCACGTCGCTACTCAAAAAACACGACACACAAATTACGACACTCGCTAAATTTTACGAGGAACGCAAACAACGTACGAAACACGTTACCACACATTACGACCTCGCAAACATCGGACGCAACACGCCGACATACAAACATTTAAAACACAATACATACACACAGCACATACATAAAAACCTTACCTACACCAAGAGGGAGCACCCAGCACCTCAAAAATGCAACTTACACCTCGATTTTACTCGAAATAAAAGACTTTTGAGACTAAAAAAAAATATTAGCGACAGAAAAAATGGCTGCCGAACAAAACGAAAACGAGGCTACAGCACTCTAAACTCGCAAAACACCACAACAAACTCGCAAAACACCACAAGAAACTCGCAAAACGCCACAAACCACCTACGGATATTCATACCACACAGTGCACACATTCAGCTTACACAGCAGCTCCACACCACTAATGCTGCAGCAACATCAACACAGATTGCCAGCTCTTCATCACAATGCTTCAAAATAGGTACACTATATTCATTTACTAATTTAGCTACCTTACAATTTCATTGCCGTCATTTTTTGACGGGCAATTCGCTAGTATTCTATAATGTAGATTTTCTGTAAACCTGTTCCAATGTTCCCAGGTGCCAGGGAGAAATAAGCGACTCATTCATAAAAATGATTTGCTTTGATGTGCAAATTAGGATTACAGTCTGTCTTTAGTCGCCAGAATAAAGACCCCTAATGTTATTTAGCAGTTAAAACCCCTCTCGTAGCCTTATCAAGTAGTGCGAGACGCTCATTAGTATACGGAGCGGCACATTAGGGAAGTATGGACTAAACACAACAAAGATAAATCTGTGCTGCAGGTTTATGTGTCATCTCTAAAACTTCTTAATTTTCTAGGAGAAAACATGATTGTATAAATATACTCTTTTAATTGCATTATGGTGAAAATGTTAGTTTCATGTCTGTATGTATTACAGATTTTTCGTTTTATATGATTTATTTATTTAGATTTACATGTAACACCTTTATCCATGGTGCTTTACATAGTTAAAAAACGGTATGTCATTTTTGAACAGTATAGAGAAAACATAAAAACACCTTTTTTTTTGTTTGTTTTTTGCTGTAATGTTGCAATGGATTAGAGGCAAGATCAGGCACGGTTACAAAAGTCCAAGAGATCATGAGAAGAGGAGTGAAGGACTCTTAAGTTGTATCAGGGATGGGGAAGAAAGAGGAAATGGGTCTTGGGGAAGGTGTGAAATATGCGTGGGTTTGGAGACTGTCTAATATGCAGTAGGAGTTTAGTGATTTGCCCTATTTGTGTTACTCAGTTCCCACCGATTTTTCTGAGTAATGACAAGACTATCATTATCATGCTTGTTTTCATAAAATGCAGTGTTGACAGCTTAGCAAGAGAGAGTGGTGTGAGCCTTAGAAGAGCCAACACCCTTGTCTGTAACAAATTGAGACAGGTCATTACATATAAGAGACCGTGCTTGATGTCGTGAGCTCTGTATTGTTTCCTGTGTTTTTCTTCTGCTTGCCAAACCCACACTTGTAAATGTTCACTTTGAAAAGACAGTGCTAGATTACACACATGTAAACCGTGTTTCATGCAGTGGTCACATTCTTTTGGTGGCACACATCTAAAATATGGTATGCATTTTTCTTTAGTGCATTGGAATATTATTCATTTATTAAAACATTTTGTTGGAAGTAAGTTTATGTTCATGACATAAGGGTTTATACAGAAGACTGAATGTAGAGTTTGCAGTTGGAAGAGTGACTGCCTGCTTCTATATATGGATGATAAGGGGTGGAAGGTGCAAAATAATGCAATCTGAGTGAAGTCACCAGTGAGTTTGCAAATGTCCTCACTCACACTGCTGAATAGTAAAAATAGCAGAGCACAGCCCTCAGGCTTTGAACTGGCAACATGGAAACTCCTAGCCCAGCGCTTCCAAAAATTTTACTTATGGATCACAAACATTGCAGGTTTCAGGATATGATTCCCTATATGATATGACATAATGTGTCATTTTGAATCAGCCCAGATTATTCAAAGTATTTACCAGTGAGCAGTACTATTAGCACAACAGTGGTTACCCATTATATTGGCCACTGCCTGCTAGAATTGTACTTCCAGCTCTTAATTTCTTTGCTTCCATCTTGGTTCTTTTTTTTATTGTCCTTTCCTAAACTGATTTAGCACCATCGTGATAATTTCTTAGTATAACAAAACAAACAAAATATGATTATATGGTAGGGAGAGGTGCTTTGTAAATAAGGAAGGGTGGGTAAAGAAATTATAATGCACACCTTGACCTCACTGACATAAAAGCAATCTCATAAAGTAAATATTCTATGGTTTTGGAGACAATAATGATCTAGTCCAAATAAAGGAAGGTGTGTAAATGTATTTGCTTGAAGAAACGTAGCGTTTCATCCATACATAGATCAATAGAACCATCCTTGCTTGATGGGAATCTCTGGTATACATTGTCTTCTATCCTTTAAAAAACAAAACAAAACAAAAAAACGCTGCATGTTTGAAGTAAACTAACTATGCTATAAACGTAAAAACATTTTTAGAAACAATATATAAAAAAAATAACAGCTCTGTTTATGAATAGTAAATTACACTAAGACTTTCTTTTTCCTTACTTCTGATAGCTAGATCCTGAGGGGTGTGTGTGTGTGTGTGGGGGGGGGGGGGTTAGGGGAGGAAGAAGGACAGTGAGATGAGGGAGATTTCTTATTTAATTGAATCTTATAGAATTTAACATCTACTCACTTTCTCTGCACATGTTGAGTAGCCATCTTGCAATGCCCCTCTCACAAACACAATTTTCATTAAAGTATTGTGGATGCCACCAGCAGCTACGTCAACTTATTTTCTAATTAAACACCAGCCTTAACACTTTTTTCCTAAATATGTCCTTAGTCAGCCTCAAAGTTTGCAAACAGATATATAAGAGTATAAACCATGGCACCTAATTTTACCACAAAAAACGATGAAAACTTATTGACTCGAGTATAAGCCAAGGATGGAAAAGAGGGTCCCCCCCCCGATCCTACTCCTCCTCCTGCCCCCTTATCATCCTGCTCCTCCCCTCCCTTACCATCCTCCTCCTCCTCCTCCTCATCCTCCCCCCCTTATCATCCTCCTCCTCCTCCCCCCCTTATCATCCTCCTCCTCCTCCCCCCCTTATCATCCTCCTCCACCTCCTCCCCCCCTTATCATCCTCCTCCTCCCTACCTTATCATCCCCCTCCTTCCCCCTCCTTATCATCATCCTCCTCCCCCCTCCTCCTCCTTCCTCCTCCTTCCTCCTCCTTCCCCCTCCTTATCATCCTCCTCCTTCCCCCCTTTTCATAGGGAATAGGGATTGGAGAGGGTGCAGTAAGGAGGAGTTTATTGGGGAAAGAAGATAAGGGGGGGAGGAGGAGGATGATAAGGGGGGGAGGAGGATGATGATATGGGGGGGAGGAGGAGGATTATAAGGGGGGGAGGAGGAGGATTATAAGGGGGGGAGGAGGGGGATGATAAGGGGGGGGAGGAGGGGGATGATAAGGGGGGGGGAGGAGGGGGATGATAAGGGGGGGGGAGGAGGAGGATGATAAGGTGGGGGGGAGGAGGAGGATGATAAGGTGGGGAGGAGGAGGAGGATGATAAGGGGGGGAGGAGGAGGATGATAAGGGGGGGAGGAGGAGGATGATAAGGGGGGGAGGAGGAGGATGATAAGGGGGGAGGAGGAGGATGATAAGGGGGGGGAGGAGGAAGAGGAGGATGATAAGGGGGGGAGGAGGAGGAGGATGATAAGGGGGGGAGGAGGAGGATGATAAAGGGGGGAGGAGGATGATAAAGGGGGGAGGAGGAGGAGGAGGAGGATGATAAGGGGGGGGGAGAAGGATGATAAGGGGGGAGGAGGAGGATGATAAGGGGGGGAGGAGGAAGAGGAGGATGATAAGGGGGGGAGGAGGAGGAGGATGATAAGGGGGGGGAGGAGGAGGATGATAAAGGGGGGGAGGAGGATGATAAAGGGGGGAGGAGGAGGAGGAGGAGGATGATAAGGGGGGGGAGAAGGATGATAAGGGGGGGAGGAGGAGGAGGATGATAAGGGGGGGAGGAGGAGGATGATGATAAGGGGGGAGGAGGAGGATGATGATATGGGGGGGGAGGAGGAGGATGATGATAAGGGGGGGAGGAGGAGGAGGATGATAATGGGGGGAGGAGGAGGAGGATGATAATGGGGGGAGGAGGATTTTTTTTGGACTCGAGTATAAGCTGAGGGGGTCTTTTTCAGCATAAAAATATGTGCTGAAAAAGTCTGCTTATACTCGAGTATATACGGTATATATTTTTAATTTCACAGTGGTTCTTTAACTTTCTATGCCTAAGCATGTTTACCTAAAAAATGTGGGCATATTCAGATACCTGTGACAAATTAATGAAATGGTAGTTCCCTGTGGAATCACAAGTGACATAATTGGAATATTGAAAAAAAAATACTAGAATAAGGCAGGTAATGCTGTTTGACACACAATGTATGGCTTTTGGTCCTCTGAGTACCTTTGGCGCTTATCTCTTGTCTCGCAATGAGTGCCAAAGGCGAGCCTCTTCCCTCATGTACTTTTGGTCGTGTGGTGTGAGCGCCTTTGGTGCTCATTGCAAGCCTCTCCCCCCGTGTACGTTTGCTCCTCTGAGCACCCATGGGACTGATTTTGAGCCAGGCGCTGATCGCCTTCGGTGCTCATTGTGTGTCTCGTAATGAGCGCCTTCCTTCGGCTCTCATTGCGAGCCTCTCCCCTGCTCTCTTTATTTTTTATCTAAATATATATTTTTTATAATAATTAATTAATTAAATAATATATTAATATACTTTACCTATTTGTAAGTAATATATGCAGCAAGCAATATCCTGAAGAGCTTACAATCTCTTTAGATTTTCCTGCAGCATACAATGTACATTTGGACTGTTGCTGACCTGAGGTGTAAGTGTCAGCAATGTGGCAAGTGTGCAGTATAAATAGGCTGCGTGCGTGAGGTCAAACGGTTTGTTTAGTTGTGTAAATCACCCTTTTTAGAATGGTAATGTTATTAGCTGCAAGTTAGTGTTGTAAAATGGCGGCGATTGTGTGTGTGCTACGCGGGTCTGGAGCATTTTCCGTGTTTCCTAAAACTGTATTTTGTTCCTCGTACATTTCTGTATAAAAGTCTTATGTTCCTGGCGGTGTTTTGCTTGGTTAGGGGTCGCGTAGGCTTGTTTTCGTTTTTTTTCATCCACCATTTTTTTGGTCGCTTAGCTGATTTTCGAGTATCTAAACTCGGCAAATTGTGTTTAATTTGTTGTGCCACCTCACTCCCAGACGTCCTAGCTGTCCCCCCGTGCTGTGCGTGAGGTTATTTTTTTTGTTATTTTTATGTTCTTTGTGTTTTTGTTGTTTTTGTATGTGCGCGTTCTGGCCGTTAACTTCATATTTTTTTTCAGACCTCGTGCCGCAGGTGTAATTTTGTTTTTCCATCTAAGTTACGCTTTCCTTTTTTCAAAGCGTTACAGACCATAATTTTTCCATTTGATTTTGCTACGGGTCTCACATTTAAAATTGTGTAATTGAGATTTCTGTTGATCTGTAGTCCTGCAGGTCGTAGGGATAGGCGCTCATCTCCACCACCGCAAGGTGCGCCGCAGCGTTAGCAACAACCCGCAAGGCTCACAACTATATATGTGATTACTCTATAGCAATAGTTGCTTGCTGTGTTGAAATATTTAGTTGTAGGTAAAAAACAATTACCGTATATACTCGAGTATAAGCCGACCTGAGTATAAGCGGAGGCACCTATTTTACCACAAAATACTGGGTAAAATGAGTGACTCGATTTATAAGCCGAGGGTGGGAAATGTGCTGCCTCCTGTGTCCCTCTTGTACCCTCTGTGTCCCCCCTCTCTCTCCCGTGTCTCTTCTCCACTCTCCCTTCCCTGTGTCTCTTCTCCACTCTCCCTTCCCTGTGTCTCTTCTCCACTCTCCCTTCCCTGTGTCTCTTCTCCACTCTCCCTTCCCTGTGTCTCTTCCCCACTCTCCCTTCCCTGTGTCTCTTCTCCACTCTCCCTTCCCTGTGTCTCTTCTCCACTCTCCCTTCCCTGTGTCTCTTCTCCACTCTCCCTTCCCTGTGTCTCTTCCCCACTCTCCCTTCCCTGTGTCTCTTCCCCACTCTCCCTTCCCTGTGTCTCTTCCCCACTCTCCCTTCCCTGTGTCTCTTCCCCACTCTCCCTTCCCTGTGGCTCTTCCCCACTCTCCCTTCCCTGTGTCTCTTCCCCACTCTCCCTTCCCTGTGTCTCTTCCCCACTCTCCCTTCCCTGTGTCTCTTCCCCACTCTCCCTTCCCCACTCTCCCTTCCCCACTCTCCCTTCCCTGTGTCTCTTCCCCACTCTCCCTTCCCTGTGTCTCTTCCCCACTCTCCCTTCCCTGTGTCTCTTCCCCACTCTCCCTTCCCTGTGTCTCTTCCCCACTCTCCCTTCCCTGTGTCTCTTCCCCACTCTCCCTTCCCTGTGTCTCTTCCCCACTCTCCCTTCCCTGTGTCTCTTCCCCACTCTCCCTTCCCTGTGTCTCTTCCCCACTCTCCCTCCCCTGTGTCTCTTCCCCACTCTCCCTCCCCTGTGTCTCTTCCCCACTCTCCCTTCCCTGTGTCTCTTCCCCACTCTCCCTTCCCTGTGTCTCTTCCCCACTCTCCCTTCCCTGTGTCTCTTCCCCACTCTCGCTTCCCTGTGTCTCTTCCCCACTCTCCCTTCCCTGTGTCTCTTCCCCACTCTCCCTTCCCTGTGTCTCTTCCCCACTCTCCCTTCCCTGTGTCTCTTCCCCACTCTCCCTCCCCTGTGTCTCTTCCCCACTCTCCCTTCCCTGTGTCTCTTCCCCACTCTCCCTTCCCTGTGTCTCTTCCCCACTCTCCCTTCCCTGTGTCTCTTCCCCACTCTCCCTTCCCTGTGTCTCTTCCCCACTCTCCCTTCCCTGTGTCTCTTCCCCACTCTCCCTTCCCTGTGTCTCTTCCCCCCTCTCCCTTCCCTGTGTCTCTTCCCCACTCTCCCTTCCCTGTGTCTCTTCCCCACTCTCCCTTCCCTGTGTCTCTTCCCCACTCTCCCTTCCCTGTGTCTCTTCCCCACTCTCCCTTTCCTGTGTCTCTTCCCCACTCTCCCTCCCCTGTGTCTCTTCCCCACTCTCCCTTCCCTGTGTCTCTTCCCCCCTCCCTTATCACCCTCCTCATCCTCAACCTCCCTCCTCAACCCCACTCCTCATCCTCAACCTCCCTCCTCATCCTCAACCTCCCTCCTCATCCTCAACCTCCCTCCTTATCCTCAACCTCCCTCCTTATCCTCAACCTCCCTCCTTATCCTCAACCTCCCTCCTTATCCTCAACCTCCCTCCTCATCCTCAACCTCCCTCCTCATCCTCAACCTCCCTCCTCATCCTCAACCTCCCTCCTCATCCTCAACCTCCCTCCTCATCCTCAACCTCCCTCCTCATCCTCAACCTCCCTCCTCATCCTCAACCTCCCTCCTCATCCTCAACCTCCCTCCTCATCCTCAACCTCCCTCCTCATCCTCAACCTCCCTCCTCATCCTCAACCTCCCTCCTCATCCTCAACCTCCCTCCTCATCCTCAACCTCCCTCCTCATCCTCAACCTCCCTCCTCATCCTCAACCTCCCTCCTCATCCTCAACCTCCCTCCTCATCCTCAACCTCCCTCCTCATCCTCAACCTCCCTCCTCATCCTCAACCTCCCTCCTCATCCTCAACCTCCCTCCTCATCCTCAACCTCCCTCCTCATCCTCAACCTCCCTCCTCATCCTCAACCTCCCTCCTCATCCTCAACCTCCCTCCTCATCCTCAACCTCCCTCCTCATCCTCAACCTCCCTCCTCATCCTCAACCTCCCTCCTCATCCTCAACCTCCCTCCTCATCCTCAACCTCCCTCCTCATCCTCAACCTCCCTCCTCATCCTCAACCTCCCTCCTCATCCTCAACCTCCCTCCTCATCCTCAACCTCCCTCCTCATCCTCAACCTCCCTCCTCATCCTCAACCTCCCTCCTCATCCTCAACCTCCCTCCTCATCCTCAACCTCACTCCTCGTCCTCAACCTCCCCCCTCGTCCTCGTCCTCAACGCCCCCGTCCTCAACGCCCCCGTCCTCAACGCCCCCGTCCTCAACGCCCCCGTCCTCAACGCCCCCGTCCTCAACGCCCCCGTCCTCAACGCCCCCGTCCTCAACGCCCCCGTCCTCAACGCCCCCGTCCTCAACGCCCCCGTCCTCAACGCCCCCGTCCTCAACGCCCCCGTCCTCAACGCCCCCCGTCCTCAACGCCCCCGTCCTCAACGCCCCCGTCCTCAACGCCCCCGTCCTCAACGCCCCCGTCCTCAACGCCCCCGTCCTCAACGCCCCCGTCCTCAACGCCCCCGTCCTCAACGCCCCCGTCCTCCCCGGTATATGCTAATGACGTGGCACACATGTGACGTCACATGCGCGCCGTGTCAAGAAGGAGCGGAGGCCGGAGCAGAAGCAGGTAAGTGAGGGGAAAGGGAGAAAGGGAGGTATTTAGGGGGGTTTAGAATGAGGAGGGGGTTTTAGAATGAGGAGGAGGGTTGAGGATGAGGAGGGGGAAGGGAAATAGACACGGCGGGGTTAGAGAGACACGGGGGGGGTTAGAGAGACACAGGGGGGTTAGAGAGACACAGGGGGAAGAGTGACTCGAGTATAAGCTGAGGGGGGCCCTTTTTAGCCTTAAAAAAAAGGGCTGAAAACTCGGCATATACTCGAGTATATACGGTATGTCGGAAACTCAGACATGTATAATATGGAAATAGATTTTATTGTAACAAGGGAACATGTATCTCAGGACATGGCATATTAATGACAGAGTACTCCTGGTTCTAATTATGGTCTGTAGATCCAAAAAGGAGAAAATAAATGTTACTTAGTAACAGCTTTGACACCATCTGTTTAGTGGAGTTTTGTCTTTTGTCTAACATCTCTGGGTAATGTCAAGATCAGTTGGATGGTGCTTAAAAGCAAAGGTATCACTTCCCTGACACACTGAAATTACTCCATTAGCCTTCTTCAGGGTATAAAAATGGCAGTCTGTCAACAGTCAGTGACAAGATATTTGTATTCACATGAGAGCTAATGTTTATGACCACCTTTAACTTATCTCAGATTTACATGTCTTAACAGCTTCAAGAGCATCAAAACATGAGACGTAACTGTCTATTACTAAATACTGAAATAAAAGCATTCACAATATTACTGGAGAGACAGGGGGCTGTGATTCTCCACTTTGTAAAATGCTAAACAATGTGTAAACCTGATATTAATTCGTTTTTGACAGATTAATTTCTGCCATTCCACCTGTGAGTTTTAAATACTCAATTAAAATATTTTAAGATCCATGAAACATATATACCACAATGCTTTAACCCTTTGTAAAACTGAACCATATGATGTACATAGTTAATATCTAGCACATGGGTGAATATAGGGTTTAATCTGCCCAAGGCAATACAAATTTGTGCTCCCCCCTGTGACGAAGTGCCCTTCGCCACTTTGTCTTGGAGAGGACTGTTTGCCAGCCTCCTGCCCTGCGACTATGGCCCTGGGACATATTGCCCTTAAAACACAGTATTCGGCCATACCATAGTGTATGTCACTCATTCTGGCCCTTTACATACAGGGGGGTCATTTGGTACTTGCCCTGTGGGAGCGGTGATACCCCAGATAACTATGCCATGGAGCCCATTCATATAATGAAAGACTATGGGGAAGGTGAAATGTGAGTATATGTGAATTGCAGTAATGCTGATGGGTTGTCAAACTAGAGAATTGACCAACAAATACTTTTGTCCGGACATCCCCAGGCTGATCCGTTGGGATCAGACCGTGTATGCTGGCTTATGGTCACGGGGGAGGTGTGTAACGGAACCCATCACTGTTTTACCCTGTTTTATGATTATTATTGTTAAAATATGATCCTACTATTATACTGCATGTATGTTGGTTTATGCTCTGCAGAATATTGGCCCAGACTAGTGCAGACCTTGGCATGGGAGATAATCCTGTTACAGATAAGGAAGTCTATTGTATAAAGTGTTTTCATTCTCAGATAAGAACAAAGAAGGATGATCTAATTAATGTCTGATTGTATCCAAGTTGCCAGGTAGCCTCAGGGAGGTGTGACTCACCTATTGTCCCTCTATGTGTATTGTGTGGCCAACTATGGGGGATATGTGAAATGTCTGTGTGTTATGTGTAAAAGATACTTTTACTAACTTTTGAACCCCTGGTCTGATTCATGCCATTATTTAATATGTTGTTCCCCTGGGTGAGAGCTATTGAACGGTGCTGGACTTAAAGGTGTACCCCCTGTTTTTGGGGTACACCCAGAATGTGGTTAAAATTGTGTCTGTTTTAATTGTGTTATCTGTTATCTGAGGGGAGGAGACATGGGGGTTGAACCATGTATATAATTGGCTGTTGTGATAATTATGTGGGTGTAGCCCTTCAGAGGGCACCATTGCATAAAAGGAGATCCCCTGCCATTAAAGAGTACTACTTGACCCTTCAAAACGTAGCCTTGTCTCGTTCTTGGAGGGGATTGCTATATCATACTGGGGATTGCTATGCGCTGCATACTCCCTGGGAGCTTTAAGCTACGGCGGTTGTGGAGTCTGTGGTAGTGTGGTGTCCGGTGCGGTGCTTGTAGGCCTCGACGCAAACTAGGACGCGTCCATCAACGGAGGTACCCGGTCGGGGTGCCAGGAGATCCGTTACAACCCCGACCACACACACACACACCCCTCTTGCAACATCTCATTTCTCCATCCATTAATGTGTGTTTATGTATAAATATGGTATGTCAGAAAGTGTCAGATACACTTGCATGCAGAAACACCAATAGATATAGACATGTCTCTGTATATACAACCATATTTCAAAGTAGTGCACTGTATCTTCAGGCAGCCTGCTGCCCTAGGCCTGGGCCTAGTGAGTCTAGGCAGAAATTCACCCCATATTTAGAAATGTGTGTTACCTTACTCAAGAGCTTTCAAAACAGTGTGATTATGCCCAGGGGATGGTAACAAAGTACAGTATCTGTACGGTACATTGCAGTGTTTGAACCTAAATTAAAAAAATCTTGGGAGGACCATCACCAAGCAATTTCTTCAAGAAGAATTGTAAGAATACTTATTCTTAAAAAAAAAAAAGTAATATGAGCAATATTTTCTAATGGATAAGAGAATAAAATAAAAAATATGCATGCAAAAAATAAATAAATATAAATCTATGTCTCTCTTTGGTAGAAAACAGTATCTTTGTAACTAGCCAGTACATTTACTTAAAATCCATTTTCAGGATTTCTCTTCTTATTTGTTTGTAAAGCCTAATTTTTCAAGTGAGTTACAACTTGTGTGATAGGTTATAATAACCTAGGTAAACATGTTGGGTAACTCTCTTCGTACTCATTGTAATGCAGTGGTTATTCACAATTCCTTCCAATTTCTGTTGGTGAACATGGATTCCCTATATGGCTTGCTGATATTTTTGGTCCTAGTATCAATTTTCCAGTCTGGATCTAAATTTGTATTTTTCAAAGGCTGTAATAACTTTTTGGTTTATCATCCATTAACTCCCATGTGTGTCTGCTGATGAAATCCATAAAGCTATGTAAAGCCAGTTTTCATCAATTTAAAGCAAAGTGAGAAACAAACAAAAAAGTGGCATGGTCAAACAATAAGAGACACTAACAGATAAACGTTTTGATATTGCGAAAACATTTTTCCTGTACTTTTCTTAATAAGCCTTTCCTAAATGTTCATAGCCAATATTATGCTTTGGCTGAAATATGGATTAATATGTCCATGAAACATGCTTCATGCAAATGCGGCGTATTATAATGCTGAATAATATATTTTATTGTAAATGTAGATTTGTGCAACTCTCATGCTGTTTACATTTTTTTCCTATGATACGGATGGATACTTAGACTTACCAAGGTTATTTATAGTTTAACAGAAACACTGATGCATACTGTTTCAGTCCAGATAATAAACAAAGAAAGACAGGGCCAGACCACATATCCATAAAAATTGGTGTAATTTTAGAAAATGTTCCATTGTCTGTCAGCAGTGACTAAGCAATATAATGTCACAGAGGAGATAGTACGCCTTAAATTAGACATGAAACCATGGCTGGTGATACTGTGCATACATATATACAATATTTCCCCGAAAATAAGGCCTAACCGGAAAATACGCCCTAGCTCGTAATATAAGACCTACCCCAAAAATAAGCCACAGTTCAGATCGTCAGCCAATCGGACACATTTAGTACGTCCGTTGCATGGGCGGAGCAACCGCCGGTGCAAATGGTGCAATGCACTGGGGTCCCGCCTCTGGCGGAACCCAATGCCATGTAGCTACAAATTTATATTTTTTTATTTTAGCTTTTTGTTGGTATTTTTTTTGCCCCCGGGTAGGCCGCTACCCCCCCCCCCCCCATCCTAGCCCATGCCCCCATAACCCCCCCCCATCCTAGCCCATGCCCCCATAACCCCCCCCATCCTAGCCCATGCCCCCATAACCCCCCCGGGCCCCCTCAACCTCACCCGGCTCCCTCCCCCCACCTTTCTTAAGCTAATCAGCAGTAATGGTCTTCTCTGCCTCTTCTGCATCTCGCATGTCAGAGCGTCTATTCGCTGAAGCAGGGAGTCACATAATGTCAGGATTTCTTTCTTTGGCAGGGGATGTGCTGAAGAGGTAGATAAGACCACTATTGCGGATCAGGGTAAAAGAGGGTGGGGATGAGGGGGCCCAGGGTGGTCCAGGGGTCGTGGGCTTGGGGGTGGTGGGGGGGCCTACCCAAGGGCAAAAAAAAAAACAACAAAAAGCTAATATTTAAAAAAACAAACAAAAAAAAAACGTACTTAGATTATATATATATATAAAGTAAGACATCCCCCCAAAAACAAGCCCAAATGCGTCTTTTGGAGGAAAAAATCATATAGGACCTGGTCTTATTTTTGGGGAAATACGGTAGCAACCCCAAATTAAAGTAACAATGTGTATGTTTAACATTGTTAAGCTTTAGTGAAATAAAACTGTCAATCTTTACCACAATTATTGCTAGTTTATTTCACAGATTACTGATTCACCTTTTTGGTTGTGACCAAAAATAATTATATTTTTTAATTGAGAAATCAAATATAACATAAAAAAAAGGATTATTAATGGTGATATGATGTCCTACTAAAGCATTAGCATCTGATAAATCTAGCACAGTGGCAAAGGAGATCTCACTGCAAAGCAACATTGAGGAACATTGTTTTTGCTATCATATAAACAAATCTTTAGAGGGCCACTCAGTTGCATAACATACAGCATAAACAATGCTGAATATCTCACAAATTATTTTCTTTAGGGAAAAATAATAACTATATTGTACAGCCAGTTTTCCATGCTTTTTACGAATAACTTTTAAAAATGCTTTAATTGGGTGACATTAATGTCATTATATTGCTACAGTGGCACTATAGGATTACTTGATTGCAAGTAGAGGGAGAAGTGACAATAAAAGGACATTATCTGATTTGCAGTAGGCATGAAATCTTTACTTGAATAACACCTCAGGGTCATTGAAAAGGATGCAAAGAAGATGTACAGCCATTGGAAAAGTTTGATGACAGCTTCCTTTTAATAACAAGAGTTTGCAGTGTGCTCCAATTACAATGATGTTGCCCAGTACTTCTGTGTATCCATTCAGCATGTTTAATTTTTCTTTACTGCATATAAGGCAGTATTATGTTTAGATCTCTCTGCAATTTTATTAAGATACCATGTTCCTTGCATCACATTTACTTTTATGAGGAACCTATGAACGTGGTTTGATTTGCATTGTCATTTATTCTATACTTTTAATTATCAGAAACTGGATTTTCGAAAAGTTGACTCTATGAAGTTAATGCGAGTCAGACAGTGAAATGTTTAAACTACATGTTTTTTTATGGGATTCCACTGTAACACTTTTAAAAAAAAAATTAGAGCAAGCCTTTTATATGATAAGAAAATGCATTAAATATCGGTAGCCCACTACTTAAAGGGTACCCTGATTGGAGAAGGTATCCTACTGGCATAGAGGCCTTTAATTTTAAACTGGGGCAGTTGCATTCCTATAAAAATGGACAGCAGTTTCTAGTAGTATATTAAAAGTTACCTAAATAATTTTGTAGAACAGTTATACCTTTACTCCGCATCCAGCAGCTGCCAGAGTTTCCTAAATTAACACTTGCATTTATAGAGAGATTACCTATGTATGAGTGATTGCTTAAGATTCAGATTTCTGTACCTTTTATAAATACTGTACTGAACTTAGAGTTATAGTCTGGGACAACGTTGGTTGCAGAAAGGTCTGAAACAGACCACATAAAAAAAAAAATTGTATCCTGTACAAATTATTTTAATCATATGTGTTTAGTTTTGTATAATTCATTTAATACTTTGTAAAGTTTATTTAATGAGCAATTGTTTAAAGGCATATCCACGTTTCCTGGATTATGAATGCATCTAATAGAGGAGAGAATCAGTAGTGTATACAAAAAAAAGATTTGCATTAAAAAATACCAAAATAAACATTAATAAACTCACCCTGGTGTTTGCTAAATCTCTTGAATTTGTAAGCAGCAACTTTTGTTTTGTGAGTTGACACCCCTGAAAATTCCTGCTAACATTAGCATCCAATTGTTTTTGGCCAATCACAGGCAGCTAATACATTTTAATACAATGTAACAATCAGTGATGGCAGTTTGTGCAAGAATGAATCATGGGATGTGTAGTCCCCCTTTAGAAGGAAGTAGGAGAAGTCATATGCTGCTGGCTTGACGGTTAGTAAAGGGTTAAAATCCATATGTGAATGCAGTGTTTCTATTCGTAGGTATCAGGTGTCTACGTAAGCAGCTCTGGGGTGTGGAAAACCAGTTTTATTTTTAAATAAAATATATCTGTTTATGTATAGAATGACTCAATGTAATTTGTGTCTGATATAAGCAGCATGTATTAGATTAGAGAAAGGGAAGAACAGGAAATCTTAGATATATATATTATAATGAAAACAATTTATTGTGTTGATCATGTCTCCCTATCAGGCATATGCTACCTTCCGTTTTTGCTACTTAAAGTTAAAACGAAGTGTTAATTGCCACTGTGCATGTGCTTAATTGTTTCACAATTAATGTTATGAATGTGTCTTCTTTTCTTGTTAGCTGATCCTTCGGCTCTTGGTTTCATCATCTCCCCGTGGTCTCTTCTGTTGTGGCCTTCTGGAAGTGTGTCTTTTACTGATGAAAATGTTTCCAATCAGGATCTTCGTGCCTTCACAGCTCCCGAGGTGCATCAGACCAAATCACTGGCATCTCTTGCAGACATTGAGAAGGTACCGTTCTCCACAATATCAACGTTTTTCAGCATTGACAAAAAGGAACTGGGCATATTTCATATAACATCAGTAACAATTTTATAGCACGTTATAATCTGCTAATAAAAAATGATATGCTGATTAATGGCATAAATTTCCTAAGAGACAGATGATGATCATTTAAGATTTATTTGATATGACCAATAACTTATTTTGTCCAACTCTGACGCCAATGTTTGTTGCTAAAGATTTACTTTGAGTAGATTTTATTTGTTCTTCTTTCCCTGTTGTCACTTTGCATTGATAGCATTTTTTTTTATTATTTAAGATCTTAATTTGTATTTCTTCTCCTTAACTTTATTGGTTCACTATTAAGGATAGAGTGAGATAAGAGTAAAGAAAGCACTGGACACTACTAATTCCACTTATGGTAAGTGGAAGAAAGTTTGTTGTTTTAGAGATTCGGTATGATGTTCAGAGAAGTTTTATAGACTGGTATTTGTTTTTTCTTGCCAATTTGCAATTCTTCTAAATTTCCCCAGAGCTAAAACATGTAATCTGTAAATCTCTTCTACATCCTGGAATACTTTTGGAAGGATTAAAGGACGACTGAAGACTTAAAAAAATATATATATATTTAACTAAGGGCATAATGAAGCAGGAAAGAAGTCCTACAACTAACGTTTAATTAGACAAAATAAATATTGATGCCCTTGGTGGGCCCAGGGGGAATACATGATACATAGGTGGAAGTTGTGTGTATGAGTGTAAGAGAGTAGTGTTTACATTTTTGGAGAGATATGGTTGCATCTTGCCCAGTGAGGCTTTTTGGTTCCCACCTTCCCCACACCTTTCTCCACTCTCACACACCCTCATGATTCCGCTCTAAGGAAATGATGTAACAAGCACAATATGGATTCCTACACTCATAAACAGAGTTTTTAAAAAATCATATTTTCTCAAAGAATGTTTTATGCTCATGGCTTACACAGCTGCTAATATCGTTTGTTCTGTACATACTTGGCAAACAAGTGTCTTTTTTTCTTAAGCTCCAGTAGTACTTTAAACTTATTTGACTTATTTTGTAAGTTGCTATTTTACGTAAGTTTTGGCATCATTGGCTAGCAATCGAGATATGGATCTCAAATGAATAAATTTCAACTTCTAACTCTTTTCTCATAAGAGAAAGTTTGCAATGTCTTCAAAATGTAAAGGTATATCTAAGTTTCCCTGTTTTTACCTTTAACTAATTTAACACATGCTGCTTATATCAGAAAAACATAGTACATTCAGTCATCCTGTACACATACCATCTTATTTCACGCCTGACTCCTTCTTTTTTCCTTGTGCAGGGGACTATACATCCCATGATTCTTTGCTACTCAAACTGCCATCAGTGATTGATACAATGTATTAGCTGCCTGTGATTGGCAAAAACAAATGATGAATTGTATGCTAATTTTATGTGGACCAATGGGCATACCTCTCAGAATAGCCTTCACAAGAAAAACAAGTACCCATTTATATATAGTGGCATAACTACTCTCAAAATTACAAAATAAAACAATATGATGAAAATGATGGTTTTGAAGTCACATAACAATTTTGTTTGTGTACACATTTGATGTGATGTTCTTTCAAATGTGGCAATCTTATCTGTTGACCAAGGAGGTTGTCTCATTCCATACTTTTTCAAATATAATATAAAACATCCTAAAATCTGGTGGTTTGCAAAAGCGAGCAAACATAAACCAGTAAAGCTTTTATGGTGGAATTGGGAAAGAAAGAAAAAAAGCAGTGCCACATGCTAAATCTTGGCAGCTTCCCCAATGTGGAACACTTGTCACAAGCTACCGTAACATGGATTTTTAGTTTTAAGGGCTCAGTCTAATCAGGACTGCCACTCTATAGCCTGTTAACCAGAAAAACAAAGAAAGTTGAGTGCACTTTAAATGCTTTTGCAGAACCATTTTAATCTATTTTATTTAGTATATACTTGAGTGCCTTTTTTTAAGAGAGACAATGTGGCTTTTTACTAATTATGTTTTTTCTTAAATAATTTAAATACTATGTTTCCATATTTATTAAGTGGAAAACATGTTTTCTAGTAAGATTGAAGTAAAATTACAGTACAGATGAATGCAGATGTGTATTTTATTGCTATTGGCTGATGTCATTCTAGAACATTTATTTTGTCTGGTGTGATTCAATAAGATGACAACACTTAACATATGTTTGAATTTACATGAAAAAGAAGCCACATTTCTATGTAGATAAGGCCAAATATATTATATTTATCAATAAAGAATAGGGTATTACAAGGATATCTTCAAGTCCAGGCTTGTGTGTGGCCCTCCAGGACCAAACTTGTGCACTCCTGTATTAGATGGACTTTTGAGTTGTTTTTTAATCTGTTAGTAGAGACAGAGGTGGATGAGAAGGGAAGAGATAGGGAAGGGATTTGAATCTGACACCTACTCCCTTCTCTTGCACATGTTCAGAAGGAGGCCGCTTTCAACAAATAATTCAAGCCCTTCTCTTCAGAAATGTGAATTATCTCCCACATGCACATCCTTCAACAAAGTATCAAGAATGTCACCAGTGTCTGGCCTAGGTATCAATTTTTTTTTGTTTTCTAGTTAAAAACAAGCTTTATTCTTTGTCTTTGCTTAAAGGACCACTTTAGTATGTCTCAAAGTAAGTCATATGTATGTTTGTCTTTGGGGTAGACTAAACTACCATTCAGTTAAAAATAAATAAAAGTTAAGCTGGACTAAAAAGAAGTCTGCTGGTCTATGTTCTGGTTCAGACGGAGCATGCTCAGTAAATGGGGTGGGGCTATCATGGCTCATGTACAGTCACTGGGTGGGGCTTATGGGGCAGCTGCAAGCAGTTTACAATAGAGCTGTTACCCTTGTATAGGACCAGTGACATCAGCCCAGCCTGCTTAAAAGCTCCATCAGGGTCCAGCTCCCAGCCAGCGCTGGCCACGCCAACTGAACGAGGTAGAGATAAACCACTCAGCTTGAGGGGGAAAAAACGTTATTTATGTAAAAAAAAAAAAACATTGGTTCATGTTGAATTTTGGGGTGATGTGTTTCCCATAGGAGATGTATCAAAAAGTTGGCTGAATGGATTTGTTTGAAAGTTGGTAATATTTAAAAAATGTGCATACTTAAGGCATTTTTGAGATATACATTTTTTTTTAACTATTATTATTCATGCTCAGAAGAGATTTGTTCATATGAGCAACTATCAGATTCCATGCCTCTTCCTTGGTGGATTATGGTCAGGTGATTTTTTTTTTTTTTTTTTTAATAAAAAACTTTGCATTTATGGAGAAATTACGCCAAACAAGACAAACTGAAATTAAAGTTTCAAACTAAATATTTTTCACTAGATTCGCTTGTTGCTTATTATGCCAATGGTGGCATGTGGATATTATTTAGTACCATTAAATTCTGTCTTTCTTTCCCGAATGTAATAAATGTGAATGAAAAGTTTATTACAACAAAATATTTGCTATTTTTTTTGGGCAAATGTTTGTCATTACTGTTTTTCATTCTTTTATTTATTAAATACTAGCGAATTGCCCGTCAAAAAATGACGGCAATGAAATTGTAAGTGAGCTAATGCTGTTTAGTGTGTAATAATGAAATATATAATACATTAATAAATGAATATACTTTACCTATTTTAAAGCATTGTGTGGAAGAGCTGTGAATGTGTTTTGATGTTGCTGCAGCATTAGTGGTGTGGATCTGCTGTGTAAGCGTGCTGAATGTGTGCAGTGTAACACTGTGCGTGCGCGAGGCCAAACCGTTGTCGTGTACTTCCGCATTGGCGTAAAATGGCGAGTAATGTGTGTTATACGTTTGTATCGGAATATCCGTAGGTGTTTTGTGGTGTTTTGCGAGTTTCTTGTGGTGTTTTGCGAGTTTAGAGTGCTGTAGCCTCGTTTTCGTTTTGTTCGGCGGCCATTTTTTCTCTCGCTTCGATTTTTTTTTAGTCTCTAAACTGATTTATTTGAAGTAAAATCGAGGTGTAAGTTGTATTTTTGAGGTGCTGGGTGCTCCCTCTTGGTGTAGGTAAGTTTTTTATGTATGTGGTGTGTGTATGTATTGTGTTTTACATTTTGTAATGTTCGCGAGTTGCGTCCGAGTGTTGCGAGTCCGTAATGTGTGTTAACGTGTGTCGTATGTTGTTTGCGAGTGTCGTAATGTGTGTGTCGTACTGTTTGGGTTGCGACGTGAAGTTTGCGAGGGTCGCAGTTGCTGGCAAGGAGCGCCTTCGGCGCTCCATGCCAGCAACTGCGGCCCTCGCTTTGCGAGGTCCTCAGGTGCTGGCATGGAGCGCCTACGGCGCTCCATGCCAGCAACTGAGACCCTCGGGCAGTGCCCTCGCTTTGCGAGGGCCTCGGCTCGCTGCGCGACCCGCGGCCCTCGCTACGCGAGCCGCGGGCCTCGCTTCGCGAGGGCCGCGACTCGCGTAGCGAGCCCGCAGCGTTAGCAACAACTCGTACGCTCACAACTATATTTGTGATACCTTGAATTGAAGTGTAAGTCAGTAGACAGCAAACCGTTTGATATGGATGATAACTTTTAATGGCTGATACAGTGAGACATTTCTATGTATCATCACCATCAATATGATTTGTTTTGTTCTGTGGCTAACACAGTACCATGCCTTGCTTAAGGAGCCATGTATAAAATGGTATTGGAATAAGGAGTAATTGTGTGCTCATTTGCATGTGCCTTTTGCATGGTGGACTCATTTGCATGTTTATTTATGAACAACTGTACAAGAAAACAATTATGTAAATTGTTTGCTATTGCGATCAACACTGATCTTTTTAATGTCATGCCACCCTGTTAAAAATTTCTGGACCTCAAAGGTGGTCTCTCTGAGCGCTGGAAGTTAACCAATTGGTCCCTAGATCAAAAATATTTTGTACATGTAAATGTATTTTTTTATTTGTAACTAAAGTTATACTGGTATAAAGATTGTGGAATTAAATTATAGCATATTTTCAGTGTGTCCGATCTAAAAGTAATTAAATGTGTCCAGTCTAATAATGAGTATGGGCTACAGTGTGATATAGAAGCTCCAGTAACTGAAGCAAATGATTTCTGCTGCTGCCCTTCTGTGACTGCAGACTGCCTCTGGCATTCCATGGTTGGCTGAGCAGACATTTCTGGCAAACTGAATGGGAAAATAATACTGCATCCCAATGATTTCAATGTTGAATCATTTGGTTGACACTGGAGCCAAAATGCATTTGAAAAGGTTTAAAAGAATCGCCAGGGCTTTTGCTAAATTTGTGCATATATGTTCAAGCAAGCCCACAATTTGGGGTCTGTTTGCCACTTTCACCAGGGTTCTTACGAGATTGCTATTACAAATGATGGCTTTGATCTTCGGGCCTTATTGAACAGTGAATTTGCAGAATACTATTTTAACATTCTTGGAGATCTATAGGACATTGAAACAGCCAGTGTAATATGCCAGTACTCTAAAGCTGAGGTTTCCAAACTGTGGTCTGCTGACCATCACTGGTATGTAAACTGTATTCAGGTGATCCACAAAGCTACTACAGTAGACTCTCAGTTAACCGGCACCCATGAGGATTGGTAGATGTCAAATAATTTTTGTTTCTGGTTGCTTGAGAGTCGCTGTTAAAAGAGGCCTAGATTAGCTGCACATAGGATGCTCTGCTAGGTATATTTGTCAGTGAGGGCAGTTCTAGCAGCAGCAGCTTTCACTCTTCAGTTACACACAGGTACGTTCGGCTGGGGGGTGCAGTGCTGAAACCTGGGAATGTTAGGCCAACACTGCACTGGCTCAGTCACTCACGCCTCTCTGCTTCCAGGTAACACTGAATTGCAAAGACGTACAGTGGGTGCAATCTAGGTGCCTGCAAGCATTTTGTGGCATGACAACCTGGCTTCTGGCATTTGTTGAGCCCTGTAAAATTAAATTTTTATATAAAGTACAGTATTTTTTTTTTCTGGTTGCTTGAGTTCCAGTTAATTGAGAGTTTACTGTAATATGAAAACAAATGAAATATAATGTGGACAATGTAATACTTATTACATGTCATTATCTAGAAATATTTGCTCTTTACTCCTCTATACTGCATTGCCTGCCACTTTATAAACAAATGGCAGAAAAGGGACCATGAAGACCTTCAGAAACTTTTAAGTTGTCCACTGGACCCTCAGCAATTTTAGTGTTCCATGAATTAAAAAAAATAAATAAATTGGTAACCACTGCTCTACAGCATGTGATACATTGATATAAAAACATTTCCAATATGCATAGTTTAGAAATACAGTGGACCTCAGCACTCATCTACCCCATAACCCGTCAAATTTGATATTTGATGCGTTTTGACAAGGAAAAAATGCCTCCGCACTCGTCGTTTGCTTGGTACTTGCTACGCTTGCTAAGATCTGTATTCGTCACATTTACATTACTACTTATGGGAACTTTGGTTTTTGCCATTTGTCGTGCCTTTTGGAACCAATTAACGATGAGTACCAAGGTACCACTGTACTGCAATTTTCATAATGAAATCTTAACTTGTAAGAAATTAATCTTTCTTCTTTTTTTTTTCTTTCTTCCATAACAAACTAACTTTTATCAGTGTATCCACTTGTATAATTTTTGGCAAAATCCATAGACTAGACAATTCTTAAACAGCAATTTCCGTTTTAAAATTCCTATCAAAATCTGTATAACCAAAATTAATTTTATGAATTATATTAATTGTAAAGTATTTTTTTAAACTGAGGTCTTTCCCATTGCAAGGAAGTTACAGTGGCCCTTTAAAAAGGGAACTATTGTTTAAAGTAAGCCAATGTTTCTGTGAAAGGAAATATCCTTCTGGACAGAAATCAGTTGGAAGAAAATGCTAGTTAGTGAAAATAAATGTCTTCTTTACGCATATAAAAGAAATTGATTCAGAAAGAAATGTGCTCATATTGTAACAGTACCCTGTGGTTGTAGGAATTTTGTCAAAATCCATAATAGCCTAACACTGTAGAAAGATACACAGTGTTACCCCCCCCCCCCCCCCCCCTTCTTTATACAGTGCTTGCAAAAGTATTCACCACCCTTGGCATTTTTTGTGTTTTGTTGCCTCACAACCTGGAATTAACATGGATTTTTTGAGGATTTGCATCATTTCAGTTACAGAACATGCCCTATTTTTTATTTTTTATTGTGAAGCAAACAATAAAATAAATAGGACAAAATAACAGAAAACTTCAATGTTCATAACGATTCACCCCCCTAAAGTCAATACTTTGTACACCCACCTTTTTGCGGCCATCATAGCTCCAAGTCACTATGAGCTTGCCACATTTTACCACTGGGATTTCTGCCCATTCCTCCTTGCAAAACTGTTCCAGCTCCTTCAAGTTGGATGGTTTGCGCTTGTGAACAGCAATCTTTAAGTCTGACCACAGATTTTCTATTGGATTGATGTCTGGGCTTTGACTAGGCCATTCCAACACATTTACATGTTTCCCCTTAAACCACTCAAGTGTTGCTTTAGCAGTGTGTTTGGGGTCATTGTCCTGCTGGAAGGTGAACCTCCGTCCTAGCCTCAAATCACGCACAGAGTGGTACAGGTTTTGTTTAAGAATATCTCTGTATTTAGCACCATCCATCTTTCCCTCAACTCTGACCAGTTTCCCAGTCCCGGCTGCTGAAAAACGTGGGATGGCATTCTTTGTGTGATGTGTGGGCTTGCGCCAGACATAGCATTTTCTTTGATGGCCAAAAAGTTCAATTTTAGGCTCATCAGACCAGAGCAACCTTCCTCCATACATTTTGGGAGTCTCCCACATGCCTTTTTGCAAACTCAAAATGTGCTGTTTTGTTTTTTTGCTGAAAGTAATGGCTTTCTTCTGGCCACTCTGCCATAAAGCCAATAAAGCCCAACTCTATGGAGCGTACGGCTTATTGTCATCCTATGTACAGATACTCCAGTCTTTGCTGTGGAACTCTGCGGCTCATCTAGGGTTACCTTAGGTCTCTGTGCTGCCTCTCTGATTAATGCCCTCCTTGCCCAGTCTGTGAGTTTTGGTGGGCGGCCATCTCTTGGCAGGTTTGCTGTTGTGCCATGTTCTTTCCATTTGATTATGATAGATTTGAAGATGCTCCTGGGGATCATCAAAGATTTGGATATTTTTTTTATAACCTAACCGTGACTTGTACTTCTCAACAACATTGTCCCTTACTTGTTTGGAAAGTTCCTTGGTCTTCATGGCAGTGTTTGGTTAGTGGTACCTCTTGCTTAGGTGTTGCAGCCTCTGGGGCCTTTCAAAAAAGGTATGTATATGTAATGACAGATCACATGACACTTAGATTGCACACAGGTGGACATCATTTCACTAATTATGTGACTTCTGAAGGTAATTGGTTGCTTTGTATGGGCTTCATAACAAAGGGGGTGAATACATACGCACATGCACATTTTTTTCTGTTTTCTGTTTCTAAAAAAAATAGTTTTATGTGTATATTTTTCTCATTTCCCATCACCAACTTAGACTATTGTGTTCTGATCCATCACATACAATTCAGATTAACAAAACATTAAATTTAAGGCTGTAATGTAACACAATAGGTAAAAAGTCAAGGGGGTGAATACTTTTGCAAGGCACTGTATATATGTATTTAAAGGTATACCTATGTCTCCCTGTTTTTACCTTTTTCTAATCTAACACATTCTGCTTATATCAGACACACAAAATACATGGAGTCATTCTATACACATACAAACTTATTTATTTATTTTTCTAAATAAAACTTGTTTTCCACACCCCCAGAGCTGCTTACATAGACACAGTGAATCTACCAATAGAAACACTGCATTTGCGTATTGATATTTTGTTTCATATAAATATTTAAATACTTTAATGTATTTTATACTCCTATCTGCCACTTCTTTGGATCTCTGATTTCCTGATCACAGTGATCAATTTTATAGCATATTTCCTAGCGTTCCCACTTTTAAGCGGCCTTCCGTCTGTCCCTCCCAACTATTAAATGATTGACCGTCCCACATTTAAAGGACTGTTGTAGTATTCCTACAGGGATAGTGCTCATCCAGTATTTTTTTTGCAAATCCATTATTATGTATACAAGTGACGTTACATTATCTAGAAATTCCACAAGTAGCAAGAATGTTAAAGGAATAATGTAATCATTTTTACTTTTGAATATGGTCTTTTCAATATCCAAACATGATAATGGCAAAAAAAAAAAATTAGAAAGCAAAAAAATAATTTATTAAAATATATTTAAAGTATTATTTACTTTAGCTGATTTGATCAGTGGGAATCAATATTGTAGATTTTTACGGTGGCAATAATTAATGAATCGAGGCTGTCACCTTTTTTCAAGTGTAGTTATTCAACAGCAAAAAGTAGAGGACAGAACAAGTATCCTTTGATAGTAAGTGCACACCGTCTGCCCTAGTAACAATATAGAGCAAAAAAGTGTTTAAAACCTAACATTTACTAATTAGTTTAAAATTAGTTTAAAATGTTGCAATTATGACGAGATAAAATAGGTAGGGGAATGAAATATTGTAAAGGACTTCCTAGTATATGACTTGAATTAGGAAACTAAAAGGGTAAAGATAAACCCTATATCCTCTTGGTCTAGAGTGTGATAAAGTGCATAAAGTGAACAAAGTGCATACAATGTAGTGGAATACAAGTGAGTAGCAATAACATAGGTCTGGATCTGAGGCCTATGTGTTTGCACCAATAAGTATTACCACTAACAAAAAAAGTGACTTGTGCTTATAGTACCCCTGATGAAATCCTCAGAAACGTGCGTCGGGTTGCACGTACAACGCCGCGACGCCACTCTATGACGTCACACGCAGACGCATAGGCGACACGCGGCGAGTTGTTTGGAGCTGAGGTGCTCTGGCAAAACACTGAATTTCTTGCCAAAGAATCACCCTAAAAATATTCTCCACATCTAAATGATAATATTAAGAATGATTACAAAATTAACACTATAATGTGGATTTAATTGGGCATCTCGGCTCCACAGACAGTGTAGGGGAATATATAATCATATGACTATTTAAGTAATTTAAGGACCTTCCTTACAATATAGGACAAAATATAAGCATTGATATAACCAAATAACCTCAGAAAGCACTGGCACTATATCTATTGTATCCAACTATATCATATTTATCAATACATTAATTGAATTTATATTGGCACTATACACTTAATGCATAAGCAATATACACTACAGGAAGGTACAATAACAATAAGTGCAATTCCCTCATTTATTACTATAAGCACAAGTCACTTTTTTTGTTAGTGGTAATACTTATTGGTGCAAACACATAGGCCTCAGATCCAGACCTATGTTATTGCTACTCACTTGTATTCCACTACATTGTATGCACTTTGTTCACTTTATGCACTTTATCACACTCTAGACCAAGAGGATATAGGGTTTATCTTTACCCTTTTAGTTTCCTAATTCAAGTCATATACTAGGAAGTCCTTTACAATTTTTCATTCCCCTACCTATTTTATCTCGTCAGAATTTCAACATTTTAAACTAATTTTAAATTAATTAATAAATGTTAAGTTTTACACACTTTTTTGCTCTATATTGTTACTAGGGCCCACGGTGTGCACTTACTATCAAAGGATACTTGTTCTGTCCTCTACTTTTTGCTATTTAGTCTATTATATCCTTAAGTAGCACCCCTTTCTTATCCCAGAATCTTTTTTAAATACCTTGAGCCACCTATCTCTCTAATTTTGTACCTAGTAGTTATTCAACATAATAATTAAAAAATGTAGGACCTCAGTGGCTGAAGTTGTGCCGACAATTGGGCTGTACAGAAAGGAGCGCTGCGCTAGAACTGTTCCCGCGCAATAGAGTGCCCCTACCAACTTCCCTTCTCTCTGGCTATTAGAGACATCCCTTAAACCCCTGTAATAAAACCCCTACACTGTCTATATTTAAACCCCTACACTGCGTATATTAAAACCCCTACACTGCCTATATTAAAACCCGTAAACTAACTATACTAAACTACTACACTACCTATACTAAACCCACTGTCCCTTGCCTGTTCTCTCTCCCTTCTACTACCCTCTTGTTCTCTCCTCTGTCTCCCTCCTCCCATCCACATTTTTTACTTACCCCATCCCAGGGGCAATACTGCGCCACGACATCTGCATGTTACATCTGCCTGTTACTGCTCCTCACCAGGCCCGTGGGATGGGGTAAGTAAAAGAATGTGGATGGGAGGAGGGAGACAGAGAGGAGAGAACAAGCGGGTAGTAGAAGGAAGAGAGAACAGGCAAGGGACAGCGGTTTTTTAATATAGGTAGTGTAGTAGTTTAGTATTATTTAGTGAAAGGGGTTTTAATATAGGCTGTGTAGGGGTTTTATTATAGGGGTTTAAGGGATGTCTCTAATAGACAGTGACAGAGAGAAGGGAAGCTGGTAGGGGCACGATATTGCGCAGTGCTCATTTCTGCAGAGCCCAATTGTCTGCGCCAATAAGTTGGCGCGACTTCAGCACGCGTGCTGAAGTTGTGCTACTGGACTTTACTAGGTATATAAAATACCACTGTATGTATTTACTTGTATGTACTTTATTTTATTAGAAAGTGCTTATAAGCTTACTTTTACTACTAAAATCAAACAACCATTACCTCCTTGGGTCTGCTTCTGCAGCTCATGAAAATACAGACTTTGTAGTACTGGCTGTGCAGTGGTTTATACTAACCAATCCACGACCATCTCTCTGTAACATTCTGCAACGTCCTGCTGAGATGTGGTCCCTGATTGGCTAGGATTCTACACTGCACATCCAGCCCTACAGAGTCTACATAAGCTGCAGTGGGCAGACCCAACAAGGACCTTCCGTGTCCCTATAACTTACAGCTCAAGTTATCATCCACTAATGGAGTTCTCTAAACATCTGGTGAAGTATGGGTTACCATCTACTAGAATGGAGTTCTCTAAACATCTGGCAAAGTATGGGTTACCAACTACTAGAATGGAGTTCTCTAAACATCTGGCAAAGTATGGGTTACCAACTACTAGAATGGAGTTCTCTAAACATCTGGCAAAGTATGGGTTACCAACTACTAGAATGGAGTTCTCTAAACATCTGGCAAAGTATGGGTTACCAACTACTAGAATGGAGTTTTCTAAACATCTGGCAAAGTATGGGTTACCAACTACTAGAATGAAGTTCTCTAAACATCTGGCAAAGTATGGGTTACCAACTACTAGAATGAAGTTCTCTAAACATCTGGCAAAGTATGGGTTACCAACTACTAGAATGGAGTTCTCTAAACATCTGGCAAAGTATGGGTTACCAACTACTAGAATGGAGTTCTCTAAACATCTGGCAAAGTATGGGTTACCAACTACTAGAATGGAGTTCTCTAAACATCTGGCAAAGTATGGGTTACCAACTACTAGAATGGAGTTCTCTAAACATCTGGCAAAGTATGGGTTACCAACTACTAGAATGAAGTTCTCTAAACATCTGGCAAAGTATGGGTTACCATCTACTAGAGTGCCATTTTTCCTGACCTACCATATGAACCTTTGTAGGGCCTTGCAGTGTTTGCTGATGTTGGCAGTGTAAAATCCGGAGGACTTATTTACATCTTTATTACAAAAAGCACAGATTTAGAGAGAGCTTATTTTATATAACACATTATTGTAGAAAACACCAGCAAAAATGTTACTCTGTATGGAAAGCTTTGTAATAATTCTAAGGGCATGTGTAGGGATTTTGAGGACCTTGGAGAAGGTTTTGGACACCAAAGAACCATTTTGGATAAATGTCATCAGATGATACCAGTTTTTTTTAAATGATTGGTATAAATTCGAAAAGCCAACATTTCAAAAGAAAAACAACCATTATTTGTCCTTTGTTAGATATCCATCATTTCCAGCCTACTAAACATTCTGCTGTCCTTGGTTAACTTTTGCCCTTGGGAATACATCCTTAATTGGCCTTGCTTTTCTCATTTGCTTGTAAGATATAGTTTTAAGGCTGAAGGGTGAAAGCCCACCAACAGAGGCACATCTGCCAACCAGAGGCTATTTATTATTTTCAGAGCCTGGATTAAATAAGGTCATTTTGGAATTTGCACATACAAAGTGGGATGAGCACGGGGGAGCCTCTCATCTGCTTGACATTTATTAACATACTACTTGAGTTTGCTATGCTGGTGTTTAAACTCTTTCATGACTTTGACATGGACTTCAGCTTCATGTGTTTGTCATCTTGTTTTAATGGTTATTTACAAGGCTTTGCTCCTTTTTGCTGAGACGTATAATGGAAATACACAAGGGGCCAAATCACATTACCTGGAGGAATTTTCTTTTAAGAAGTAACTGATGAAGCCTTTTCATTTTGAATTCCCTGGTATTACAGCCAGATACTTGATCTATAAATATAACTATCGCGGCTAAAAACTGAGTCGCAGTTTAATTTAACTTTGGCCCAATCAGTTCAGCATTCTATCAGTTACAGAATTGGTACTTAAAATGGTTGCTTCCCCATAACAGATGGAGCAGTAATTGGCAAACTAGGGAAGTTTCCTCATATTTACCTAGATAGTTGATATTATGTAAAAGTGATATTTAATATAAAAGAAATTTAAGTAAAAGTGAAGCTTCCCTCTGTAAATACTTTGCTTTTCAAGATGACTAACAATAGCTTTTCAGAGAGCATACAACACACCATCTTCTCTTCCTTTTTGAAGAATATATTTTCAAGTCACTGGAAAAATTAAAAACTAATCAGTTTAGTAAAATAGTCAAAAATCACTATGCATTTTAACTGTAATTGTTTATTGAAAAGCTTGTAAATAAATGCGGAATAAAGAGACGGTATTAGTTCAGCAAGTTTCTGTCCTCTTACAAAATACCGATCGAAACTTTGATATTTATTTGCTTGTTCTATTCTAGATCAACATAATTTTAAATGTTTGACAGAAGAATGCTTTAAGACCGTATTATTTAACAGCTTCTTAGTTACTTGTCTAAAAATCTAGATTTAAGAAATAATATTGACAAAAGTAAATAAAAAATTATATTACAATTAGACAGTTTATCATCTTAGTTACATCTTACTTTGGGATTTCTGCTTGCTCATATCTGGTAGCTTCTATCCTCTCCACTCACAGAAGGTCAGATGCAAACCTATAATAGTAAGAGCTTTAAAGTAGAACTACTAGCATTACAAAGTTTAAACATCATAAATCAAGTATACTTATGCATGTACCTTCATTTTAACAGCCATTATTTTTAAGGTACGGTGGTCCTTTAAAGTAAAAATAATGGGTGTGATTGCTTAGTTTTAGTTTAAATGATAATAACATGCTTGAATACTACATTTTTAATTACACGGTGGGATGTTTACTTCAAGGACTCCTTAGTCAAATGTTTTGTTTTGTATACATATTTAACTACATTAATTTATTTTATACTCATCAATGTAATTAAAATGTACACTTCCTTTACTTCTAAGAAGTCCAGATAATAGATTTTTACCTTCTGGAGCCTCTCCATTACTTCCTCTATTGTACAGCTATGATCACTCTGAGGCTTCTTAGAAGTAGGTGAAGTGTCAATTTTACGTGGCCTTTACAGTTAGGAAGATTAATGAATTAACCTAGTTAAAACATTGAAATAAAACATAAATAATTGACTAAAGAGCTTATTTAAGTCCAGCATTATTTCCTTTCTTAGTTTATGGCTATGAGACTATCAATATACAGGTGGTCTCTAATGATCATATGTGGCTTAACATGAATGTAAATGTTTAAGCAAGTGATTTTTTTTTTTTTACTGTTAAATGAGTTTTACATAATGTCTATCATTGCATGAGTTGTAAAGCTAAACATTTATTCCCTACTGATGAAAGAGGTGGTATTGGATGAAATGCTTTTTTGCTGGCAATGCATTTTTTTAGTATGTACATCAGTATCCCAGATGTTGTACAAGCCTACATGCTACGTGAGCCACACCACAATGCTATAGTTTCCTGACTTAATACTGTTCATTGTTTAAAGTATTTAAAAACAATCCAGTCTAATTTAGTATTAGTTAGTCTTGATTCACATAAACATCCTTAAATTGTAGGTAATTTTTAGATTTAGGAAATAATAACTATAATGTGCAGTGATTTACTGAATAATTGGCTTACAACCATATTAAGGTAGAGATTATTCACTGCCTACTTCATGTATATTAAGTGTCCTTGCAAAGATCAACTCTAAGGACCACTGTAATATCATAGCAACATGCTAGATGTTTTAATTAGGTGTTTATCATGAAAACAAGGGATATTTAATTATAAAAAAAAAAAAAAAAAGGAATGGAACTGAAAGTTCAGGATCCTTCTGCTTTTATCCATCCACTATAAGGTTTGTGTGTGGAGGTGGCTTTGTCTAACTGGCATTTGCTATATTTTCAGGCACAAAGTGTACCAGCACAATGATCTCCACTAGCTGGAGACTTATTATACGTTAAAGAGCTTTCCCTTGGCAGTGAGCTTTTGCTATTGGGGCAGCCTATCAACAGTTATTTATACTCTTATCTAATGGTTCTTAAAACCCTTTAGACCTGCCTTTCATCCAAATCATCTCCTTTGGTGCCCGATTAACCTTATAAGGGTGCAGATAAATACTCAGCTGGGGGCTGATGCTCTAATCTTTAAAAAATGAATTTAATATTGAATATTACTATTAATAAATATGAATTTTACTAATGATCAATACATAATTAAAATAATGTGTTGCTTTTGCTAAATCATTAGAGTTGTCCTTTAATCTTTTTTTTTAAACTAATATTAATTCAGTATATCTAACGCTGTCAGATGTTAAAGGGAATCGCCCATATTTGATTGGATCGGATCAGTAAAGACAATTTTCAGTGTACTGTGATAAACATGCTCTTTTTAGAGAATGCAATTGGAAAATACCTGGATTCCCTCATCTTTATGCTGTATCTCCTCCAACCTTTTACAGATTTCTTAAGACTAGAATGTAATTTGCTTTGATTGAGTTGCCCTGTGCAGTTGCGGCTACATTTTTTTTAGTGAAAGTTTTTGTAACAAGAAAAAAAACTATTTTGGTTAATTAAAAAAATATGAAAGATTGTTTATACTGCGCTATAATACTTAAAAGTTATAAAGGATTACAGATCCTTGTTGTAGAAATAATTTATTTTGCATAAAATAGAAAGATTAGGCTCAGCCATGACCTAGATTTTGTTCTCACAGGCTTGAAAACCTATGTCCTACTTCTGAATCATATGGGAAGAGAATTATTTGTGTTTATAAATTAATGGACTAATAAGCTAAACATATACTGCAAGATTATCTATTTCTCTCTCTGTCATGTGAACATATTCTAATTTTTACATTTCTTTTTGTTTTCTTTTTTTAGATTCACATATATTCTCTTGGAATGACCTTATATTGGGGAGCAGATTATGAAGTCCCTCAAAGCCAGGTAAATATAGAATGTTAAATATATTTTTTGCAGTTGAACATGTATGAAGCCATCGTATTACATTCTCTTTTTTGTATAGAGTCTTATTTTCCACAAAAAAAGTATATATATTTTTTTATATTAAATACGTGCAAGGGAATATTATCCTTCTGTTTTGCCTGTGTGTATATTGTTGCTGTTGTTTTTCAGTCCTTTAGCCATGTCCGACTCTCTGTGACCATATGGACGCAGCACACCAGTCACATCTATCTGTCTGTATTTCTGGCAGTGCTTATCTATATGTTTTTCTTGGCAAATATATACATTTTGTATATATTATATGTGTATTTTACTCCAGTGCAAATAAATATAGATATTTTTGCTCAAAATGTGAATGTGCTATATTCCTAGTGAAATGTGCATAAAGTTTGGCATATAATTACAAGTGTTGTAGATGAATAAAAACATAGTTTGATATGTAATTCTGTTTTGTGTTGGCTGTATTCGTTATTTTTTTGTTATTTTCAAATTAATTCAGTCAATGGGGATAATCCCAATTAAAATAATGTCTTAGATCTATTGTTGCTATATTGAGGCAATTAAATATAATGAAAGCTGTATATGTTATTTCAAAGCAGAGTTCATAGAGAACATGTTTCACATATAATGACCGGTAAGTACCTCAATAAATCTCTATGAACCATTGTACCTAGATTTGTGATTAATAATGGGCAAAACTGTACCTTGTAACACTGCATTATTCTAAATTACTATTTTTACAATGGCAGGAAATCACAATTTAACCCAAAAAAAAACAAACAGAAAATGAAAATTACTAAACACTGGGAAGTGATATAGAAACTGCACTTTATATTATACCGTAATTATGTTTAAAGATTTTTTTATTTTAAATCCGGGTTTATGTAAATTATATATATTTTTTAATTATTTGAACTTTTTATAAACCACAATCTTGTTTTCTCCGTGAAAATGTGGGTTAATACAATCATTCTCGTTTATCAAATAGACAGTGAAAGATTAAACATAATATGCATCAGAGTGATAATAATAATAAAAAAAAAAAAATGGAACCTCATAACAAGGCGTGTTTTTCTGCCTAGTCCCATGAGGCCCAGGCCTAGGATAGCACATTTTTAGGGGGCAGCAGACTGCTGAAGATGCTGGCATATGCAAGGAAATGTCTATATAGTGATTATCTTCCCCCTCCTCCCTCTCCCTCCCCTGTGTCTTCCCCCCCCTACTCTCTCCCCTGTGTCTCCCCCCCCCTAATCTCTCCCCTGTGTCTCCCCCCCCCCCACTCCCTCCCCTGTGTCTCCCCCCCTACTCCCTTCCCTGTGTCTCCCACCCTACTCCCTTCCCTGTGTCTCCCACCCTACTCCCTTCCCTGTGTCTCCCCCCCTACTCCCTCCCCTGTTTCTCCCTCCCCTGTGTCTCCCTCCCCTGTGACTCCCCCACCATCCTTACCTTGTGTCTCCCCCCTCTCCCCTATGTCTTTCCCCCCTCTCCCCTGTGTCTTTCCCCCCTCTCCCCTGTGTCTTTCCCCCCTCTCCCCTGTGTCTTTCCCCCCTCTCCCCTGTGTCTTTCCCCCCTCTCCCCTGTGTCTTTCCCCCCTCTCCCCTGTGTCTTTCCCCCCTCTCCCCTGTGTCTTTCCCCCCTCTCCCCTATGTCTTTCCCCCCTCTCCCCTATGTCTTTCCCCCTCTCCCCTATGTCTTCCCCCCCCCCTCTCCCCTATGTCTTTCCCCCCTCTCCCCTGTGTCTTTCCCCCCCTCTCCCCCTGTGTCTCCCCCCTCTCCCCTGTGTCTTTCCCCCCCTCTCCCCCTGTGTCTCCCCCCTCTCCCCTGTGTCTTCCTCCCCCTTCTCCCTCCCCCCCCCCCTCTCCTGTGTCTTCCCCCCCCCCCTCCCGTTTTCCAATCCAGCTCACGGCTATTGGCGTGAGCTACGCAATGCACTTGCACTATGTGCGCCCGCTGCTGCTCTATACAGACTTAGGAAGTCAGTGTATATGCTCCCATGGAGTGTTACACACTTACGACAATTATATTATCGTATTATATATATATATGAATATATATATATATATATATATATATATATACATTCTAATAACATTCTTCTTTCCTCCTCTCTTATCTCTTACTCTCACTCCTGCACTTCAGAACTTTTCTTGTGCTGCCCCAATTCTTTGGAACTCCTTGCCTCGCTCCACTAGACTATCCTTCTGCCTCAAATCCTTAAAAACCTCACTAGAAAATAATTTGGGTAAACAAGCTTATGATCTTCAGGCTTAATATACACAATCATCCTTAATATACACAACCCTTTAGATTGTAAGTTTGCAAATTTTCAATTTTGTAAGGTGCTTTGGGTAAAGTAATGTGTAAGTTTGATTTTAAGCTCAGACAGAGCACTCTATTCTTTTAAAATGTGTTTTTGCCTTGTACTTAATCCCTGTATAGTGATATGGAATATCTTGGCAGTTTATAAAAAAAAGCATAATAATAATTCTAGTTCTAAGCATCAGGAGAAATCGGATCTTTTGCTGTGTACAAGATGATCATAAAATAAAACGATAAACAACTGTATGATATGCAATATAAAGTATGATTAGACCCTTTGCATTCTTTTTATTGAAGTCTTATAGCTTTCTTTTTGTTTCTGTTTCTTTTTATACAGCCTATACAACTGGGGGAACGACTAAACAGCATTTTGCTTGATATGTGTGAGGAGCAGTTTTACACTCGTCTCACCACCCGCACTGTTTTGGATGGTTGTAGCGCCCATGTCAGGAACAGCAACTGTGCACCATCTTTCTACTACATTAAACAACTTGTGAGACTGGTTCTCGGGAGCTTGACTGGGGTATGTTTTACACTGCTTTAAATAGTATGTTTGTTTGTTTTAATTATCAAATGTGTGCTGTCATTTTATTTAACTACAGTACATAATGTTCTTATAATGTTGTATTTATAACCCTCTCAGTGTTACAGTTGTGACCTATGTCCACTCTTGATACTCATTACTACACATTGATGGCAGCAAAGGATAATACACATTCTATAATGATACTGCTGAACGGAATAGGCAACACTTAATATTAAATATAGAAAAATGTAAAACTGGATGATTTATTTTGTTTTGTACGGAAGGGAAGCATATTTAAAAGAGGAGGGCAGCTTAAACATCATAGTGGACCTTTAAAATCAAACATCATTTAAGACCAAGATTATTTAAGAAAAAAAGCAGACAAGTTGAGCCTATCACTCCTCATCTGAGGAGGGCACCTTCAAATTCACTTTGTCACTCTGCAGCAATTATTTTCTAGAATGGAAAAGGCAATTAGCGGACAGCAGCATTACTTCTATAGATGATACCTTACAGTGCTGATTGCAGCCATTCTCCGAGTGAAAGACATTACCATGCAGGTGACCTCAAATCCTCATAACATTACATTATACTTCAAGTGACATTCATTTTCAAAACTGCCCATTACTGTCAATGAGGCAGTGAAGGAAAATACACATTCTATAATGATATTGCTAAACTGAATGGAATAGGCAACGTTGAATATTAAATATAGAGCACTGTAAAATTGGATGATTTTTTTTTTAACATTCTTATTATAACATCCTTTTAAGTACCTATGTATTTAAAAGGATAAGGTAGATCTTGTTTAAATCATTTTATCTGAGGAGCAAAAAAATCTAAATAGACAAACAAGTGAGCAGTTAGAAAAAGCTTATGTCACTGACACGTAGAGGCCTTAACTGTGTAATCCGATTGTCTCAAAGGATCAAGAGTCTGTTAAATTACAGCTGCAGTTCTAAAAAGTAGCAGTTTAGTATTATGTGTTGTTCTGTTGCCCATATCCCTTGATAACCGGTTTGTAGCGGTAGTTCAAACCTTTTTATTCTAAATTTTTACCTTTTCTTTTTAATTGTTCGTTACATGGGTGGACAAAAATGTCTTAAATTTAGTCAATCGGGCTAGAAGAAGAAGAAGCTCTTTGTAGAGATCCATTAGACTCAAATTTTAGGAGCCCTGGCTCCTAGGGGTTTGTATATCCTATTCTTGCAGAAATGCTGCCTTCTTTGCCTCACTGAAGCCTATCGTGGGTAATATCACTAAATTAGATTTATAGTTATCTCCCCTGCCAATCTCTGTACCATCAGAAGAGTGATTTGCAGGCCCATGCCATCATCGCTGTCACACTGCAGGTGCCCTGAAGTGGCAGAAAATGACATAAGCAGCTCAGGAAATCACATCTTTGGTAGTATTGCCCTATTCATGCACACAAAATGCAAAGCATGCCGCAAATGGGCAGAGAGATCATGGGAAGTCGTATCTTAGCCAATCATATGAGCCTTATTAGAAAGGATAATAGCAAGGGGAAGGATGTGCTTCTATTTTGGGCACCTTTATGTTGGGTTTTAAACCTGTTAAAAGCATTTATGATTTGTTTTATTTATTACTATTTTTATTCTAATGACATTAATTGCATTTTCATATTAAATACAAATAATACATGTTATTAGATACATAATTAAATGTACAAAATATAATAATTTTATCCAATTTTCAAGATGTTTTCAAATGAAGCACTTATATTCATTCTACATTTTAACAATGATTTTTTTTTTAATACACTGATTCCTTTGTTCTATGATCTTGCTTATTAAATGTTAAACTATTTTCCTATGGCCCTTTTAAGTCTCTAAGAAATTGATGGTGAGCCAAATGCACAAATCCAGTGTTATTTAACTTAATATATCTGTGCACATTTCTTTCATACTGATATAGAGCAACTCATAAATGACACCAAGACCCTGACACTTTATAGATGATAGCTATTGGATGTTTTGAGGCTTAAGCAAATGCAAATATATATATTTTAATAAGTTACAATACAAATAGCAATTTATATATCCTGGCCAAGAGTATCTTTACTTTGCTTACGTTTTTCTCTTCTTTTTCCCATAGATTGACCTCAGCAACAAAGCAAGTGAACCTGATCGCAGTCGGGCAATACGTGACCGGCTGAGGGGAAAGGGCCTTCCCACGGGTAGGAACAGTAATCACAATAGGGCTCTTGGGGAGAGGTACTAGTCTCCACAGGGAATAATCACACCTCACATCTACATTCACTGCTATTGAAGTCAAATACAGGCCACAATGTGTTTATATTGTAGGGATGAGTGCACTAAGTTATTAAACCAATGCTTCTGATACAGTGTTCTTCGAAGTTAACAATTTGAAAACAATGACACTGTTTATATATTTTGATAATATGTGTATTTGTCACATATAATAGTTGTCAAACTGCGAGACGTCGTCACGCTTTGCGAGGTGCGTACGAGTTAGGTGATGAAGGCGCTCATCGCTTTATCATTACACTTTATAAGCAGGGCACCAACACTCAAAATGTATATTCTATGCAGACAGATTGTTAGCTCTTCAGACTATTGCTCGCTGACCACAGAAAAACGTAAATGAGTGCATAATAATGTTGTAGACCATTTGCAAGAATGTGATACGTCATTGCAATAATAATGAAATACTATGTGCAGAAACACTCCCTGCCTTTCTTAATATTAGATAAATAATATCTATGAAGACCTTTACTGTGCCTGTCCCTACCAATTCCACTTTAATGCTGCTCTATTTATCTACTACCATTTCTGCATTGAAAGTATTCTTATATATTTCTTTCCATTTTTTGTATCTCCCATGTTGAAACAAAAAATAACACTGTCTCTTGCAAATAGATTTAGAAAAAATGATTTGGTTTTCAATATTATGATTAGGCTGCCTGGCTAGAAAAAAAAATGGTAAGAAATTAATTTATTGTGCGTTAGAGAGAAGAAGAATATTGGAAGCTTGCATCCTTTTTATTGTAAATGAACTAAGTCCCACACTGCATTGTGTACTCTACCTATCTGCAGTGTTTGTAAGAACCATATAATCTTTGATGAAGCTTCTTCTTTAAATGGCAATTGATGTCAAATAATTTAATAAGTCCTTTTAAAAGAACTAAACTTAAAAAAAATGAACATGCTTTTAGAATGTAAAAAATAATGCAGTTTATTACTTGTATATGGAAGTATGCTACGGAATCTGCCATTTTAGTCTTCATATCTGCAAGATGTAAATATGACATATACGACTGCCAGTGGATTCATTAGGTCTAATGGAAAACTCATTAATTTTCAAGAACACGACCTACAGAGACAGAAGCAGCAAGAAATAGGCTCAGTTAAGAGCATGGAATCCTACAATAAAGAAAAATGACATATAACACTTATACAAAATATAAAAGCTTTGTTTATTTTTGTTCATGTTTAGTTTACAAGACCATATAGAAAAATAACTGACCACAGTGGTCCTTTAAAGGGCTAACTTCTGCAGGCACAGTGTATTTTTATGACGCTATGGTGTTTGCAGTCCCTTCCTCAGAATTAAAGCTGGACGCATTTCTTAACTTTACCTGTAAATAAATAGTACACATTTGTTCACATTTGGACATCTAATAATAAGTTTAAAAATTAAAAAAATATCCTTGCTTGGAAATACTTTATTTGTGTAAGACAAGTCAGATTTTGCTGCTTGGTATATTTATATGCATCCATATTAAACTGAGCCAGTCTATACCCATCTGATCGGTTCTATATTTTGCAATCTAAGATTTTATAGCCTCTTTATCTGGTACCTGTTGGTTACATTGGTGATTTCCCTCTACTGATTGTATATCACAAAATGTATATTTCATTTTTTTGTGGTTTGTTTAGGGGTAGGGTTTCATCATCATATAAGTTGTCATTGGGGTGAGCCTTTTTTTTAGACATATGTGTGTGATAAGTGTATTAATGTAGAGACTGTTCTTAGTTCAGTGAAATCTCCAATACCTCTACATTCTTATAAGGTGATCATATGATATTCAGACAGTGTGTGTATACATAAATAAATACACAGAATAATAATCAGAAATAACAAAATTATATAAAATCCAATAATAAAAACTCAAACTTATTATATGACATGATGCTAACCATTTCCTTAGACTTACAGAATACTAGTGCTCAATTGTTCTCTTATGCTCTCAACAAAGTAGGAAAAGGTGACAGTGGGTAAAGTGTTTTTCTTCTGTCGTCAAATGTTTTGTTTCAATACATGACACTGAACCATAAAAAAAAAACTTGAGTTACTATGTGTATTTTACAAACAGACTAGGATTGATAATTAACATCACCTCTTGTTTGCACAATGTAGCAGGAAGTGATTCAGTTGCCTTAAGATATCAGAAAACCCCAGTTCCAGATAGTATGTCTGTCAGTCTCTACCTCTGGCACTGATACACTCCAATGACTGGCAGCGGGTAAATCACAAACCCACACAAGGGCTGGAACAGCCTGTGGCTAAGAAGGAGTGGACCATAGCCGTATATCATAAAACGTCTCTAAACGTGCTGTACAACAAATGTTTATAATCCCTAACCTCCGTAAAAAATGTACTGTTATTCATTCCTTATATGATATTATCAAATGCATTGTTTATGGCAAAGGATAACAAATATAAATGAATTTCTTTTGCAAGCATTTTTACAGAAAAGAGTATTAAAAAAGTTAACCTTTGAATGATTTATGCAAGGATTGCCAATCTGGTGGGTCGTGTGCTTTCATTCAGCCTGCTCACCACTGCGAGTAGGTGTGCGATCTTCCAAACATTTATTTCATGCATCTGAAATGTTGGTAAAAGTAAAAGCTAAAAGTTTTTTTTGAGGATGAGAGATATTTTACTAGGCAAGAAGAGAAAATAGCTTTTACTAGGTATGCCGTATATCTGTGTATTTATTTACTTTTATGTACTTTGTAACAACAGAGCTTTTAATCGCTCCTTAATAAAACAGTCTAAAATCATACAAATAGTCCCTGTGTAAGTCTACCCACTGCTGTGTATGCAGACACAGACTCTATAGGGCTGCATGTGCAGTGTAGTGCCCTAGGCTATCGGGGACCAGGCCTCAGAAAACATGTTGCACATCCAGCACTGCAGAGTCTGTGTCTGCCTATAAAGTATTTTTAGACAGCAAAAACAGAGCTTTAATTGCTTCTAATAAAACAAAGTACATACAACTCAATAAATACATAGATATATTACATACCAAGGGAAATTCAGAAATCTTCTATAAACCTTTAAATATAAACACTATGGAATTATTTTTTTCCTGCTCTTTCCTGTTACAATCACATATATAGTTGTGAGCGTACGAGTTGTTGCTAACGCTTGCGGGCTCGCGAGGTGCTCCTTGCCAGCAACTGCGACCCTCGCAAACTTTACGTTGTAACGCAAACAACACGACACAGCAACTGCGACCCTTGCAAACTTTACATCGCAATGCAAACAACATACGAGACACGTTACCACTCATTACGACCTCGCAAAAATCTGCTGCAACCCGCGGACAGGAAAAAATGAAAAACACAATAAATACACACAACACATACATAAAAAGCTTACCTACACCAAGAGGGAGCATCCAGGACTTCAAAAAATGAAGTTACACCTTAATTTAACTCAAAATAAAAGAGTTTAGACACTCGAAAATTCTCTAAGCGAGAGAAGAAATGGCCGCCGAACAAAACGAAAACGAGGCCACACTGTCACTCTAGGACAGTAATACATATTATTAAACTGCCCAGTCTTGGGACTTTAAAATATTTTGGGGCATTTATTCCCTAATATTGGGTACAGTGGCTGCTATTTTCCAGCAGTAAAGCTGATTACCTCATGTTCTAAGCCTATACGGCTCGCTATATACTATATTCATATACTAATCACTTATTTAGGTGCACATCAATAGCTGTGCACCTCATGAACTATTAGCACTTGGCACTTTGCACTTTTTTTGCACGACAATCACTTTATCTGTGATTAACACTAGCACTTTATATTGTATATAGTTTGTATATAGCCGGTCCTCTTAGGACTTTTTTCTTTTTGTAGCAGATACCCATACTGCCATTTAGAACATTACTACCTCTCTGCCACCTATGTGCATATATTTTAATAAGGATTTTAAATACCATTAAATACTAAGTTTTATTATTTAGTTTATTCTCTTTTTTCTAAGATTAAGATTAGTAGGTGTGCCCTACAATAGGATCTTTGTTCTCCCTCCTGTGTGTATTCATTATTTATCCTAAGGAGCACCCTACGCTAATAATTCTATTTGGTACTTCAGTAGTATACCTGAGCCACCACAACCCACTTTTTTGTACAGCACTCTAAACACGCAAAACACCACAAAACACCTACGGATATTCCGCTACAGACGCATACCACACATTTGCCGCCATTTTAATGCGGAAGTACACAGCTACGTTGACTGTTTGGTCTCGCGCACGCACACTATTACACTGCACACATTCATCACGCTTACACAGCAGCTCCACACCACTAATGCGGCAGCAACATCAAAACAGATTGCCAGCTCTTCAACACAATGCTTCAAAATAGGTAAAGTATATTAATTTATTGATGGATTATATATTTCATTATTATACACCAAACAGCGTTAGCTACCTTACAATTTCATTGCCGTCATTTTTTGACGGGCAATTCTGTAGTCAGTCTTATAAATGTCTGAACTACAACATTCTGTGCTTTTTCTCCCTATTGGTTTTTGTATACAATTGTATTGGGACGATTGGTGACTTATTATATTTATCTTTAATCTGGCTGATTGTTTGTAACCTCTGTCTCATTTTGCTACTCTATAATATCTGTATTTTAGAGTTTCCTATTAATCTCTACAGTAACGTTTGAAGATGCAGATTTCTCTGTAATAAGCTGAATGTCTTCAGTTCACTTGGACTTTTTCCAAGTTATACAATGCTATGAGGTGTAAAGAAGTGCATTCCTGTAGCAACTTCATATTCCCTTTGTTCCTTTATCTTGTTTTACATAGTGTTACTAAACCTGAGTCACAACTGAGTAACAGGAAAACAGATTATAAAGTTCTCTCCCCTCCGCTTTTACGGAGGTGTGAAAGTAAACTGGAAGGTGTGCCTTGAGCCTGCTAGTGTGTAGTCTTTCACATATATACATTGTGCTACTAAGTGATCCCTTCCTTTAGTCCGTGCTTATTCCGTTGTTCTCTTTCATTATTGTCCAGTAACTTAATTTCACACCAGGCAACTGAATTTACCTGTAACAACTAAATCTACCTCGAATATCACAATAAAGGTAGGTGGCAGATTCAAATCTGGGAAGAGAAAGCAATATTTGGCTGCTTACGGCAATGCAGATAATGCTTTGGTGAAATTATTGAATACCAATGATAATAATAAATTCAAAAGGTAATACATATTGTTAAAGATAAGCAAGAAAAAATGTCTATACTTATATGAAGGATCATTTATTATTTATAATCGGGGCTGAGTGTCCTAAACTCTCATGTCATCATAAAGCTATCCTTCCCTTTGTAGTTCTGTTATATGCCAGCTGCTAGAAAGTAGCATATCTGTGGCAGGGTTATTGCCTAGAATGTAAGCATTATAATTGCAAATTATTCATTCTTTTGCTGAAGTTTAGAAGAGTTTAACATTCTCACTCTTCATCTTTAAGTCTATCTCTACCCCCTGCCTCATATGTCTCTATCCTTCCATCCCATGGCTGTCTCTATCCTCCCATTCCATGACTTTCTCTAAAATCCCATCCCATGGCTGTCTGCAACCTCCCATCCCATGGCTGTCTGCAACCTCCCATCCCATGGCTGTCTGCAACCTCCCATCCCATGGCTGTCTGCAACCTCCCATCCCATGGCTGTCTGCAACCTCCCATCCCATGGCTGTCTGCAACCTCCCATCCCATGGCTGTCTGCAACCTCCCATCCCATGGCTGTCTGCAACCTCCCATCCCATGGCTGTCTGCAACCTCCCATCCCATGGCTGTCTGCAACCTCCCATCCCATGGCTGTCTGCAACCTCCCATCCCATGGCTGTCTGCAACCTCCCATCCCATGGCTGTCTGCAACCTCCCATCCCATGGCTGTCTGCAACCTCCCATCCCATGGCTGTCTGCAACCTCCCATCCCATGGCTGTCTGCAACCTCCCATCCCATGGCTGTCTGCAACCTCCCATCCCATGGCTGTCTGCAACCTCCCATCCCATGGCTGTCTGCAACCTCCCATCCCATGGCTGTCTGCAACCTCCCATCCGATGGCAGTCTGCAACCTCCCATCCGATGGCAGTCTGCAACCTCCCATCCGATGGCAGTCTGCAACCTCCCATCCGATGGCAGTCTGCAACCTCCCATCCGATGGCAGTCTGCAACCTCCCATCCGATGGCTGTCTGCAACCTCCCATCCGATGGCTGTCTGCAACCTCCCATCCGATGGCTGTCTGCAACCTCCCATCCGATGGCTGTCTGCAACCTCCCATCCGATGGCAGTCTGCAACCTCCCATCCGATGGCAGTCTGCAACCTCCCATCCGATGGCAGTCTGCAACCTCCCATCCGATGGCAGTCTGCAACCTCCCATCCGATGGCAGTCTGCAACCTCCCATCCGATGGCTGTCTCTTCCATCTCTCTCATTGCATTCTCAAATATTTTATTGAAACTATAGATAATGGGGTTTTAACTGTGGCTCCAGGCACGCTTGTTTGTTACTGCAGCCGTTTGAGTATGTCATAGAGGGGTAGGAGTAATCAAGAAAATTTAATTGAGTGATGCAGTAGATGTGGAGAGAGAAATGGTGGTTCTGTGGAATGAAGTTATGCTTTCCCACGAGAGAAAAGGATGGGCACCACACAGGACAAGTTCAAAACTTGCAGTTTATTACTTTTTATGAATATTATAGTGAAACATTTTGGACCTACTTGGTTTATTTTGCCACTCTTATTGCACAGTATAGGGGCTGCCATCCCCCCTCATATTCTTCCTGACTGGTATCACCCAACAGGGTCCTCTTATTAAATGACAGTGGGAGACCCTGTTAATTGTTAGTGTGATTCATCCACCTAACAGAAAATGAGTACTAATAAAACAATTAGAGTGTAATGCATATTGCTGTACAGCACACAAACCTTTCCACTAATGACAACTAATTGGTGACATCATCTTTTCATCTAAGGAAGATGCAGGGGTATAAAAGTGAGGGAGAATGTGAGAGGCAATATGGCAGATCTTTATATAGAATAGGTTGGTGTCTAACCTGCAATTCTCACACTTGCTATATCCTTGTATAAATATTACATGAGATTGTTGGAGATTAAGATTTGTGACTTCACTGACTTTTATATTGTAAATGAGCACTTTGACCTCTCAATTCTTGGCTAAAAAAATTAAATGCCATGTAAGGTTATATAGATCGTAATTACTCATATTCTCCTTGCCATCTTTTAAATGTAATTTTGTTGGCAGGATACGAGTGCCATCCTCTAAATACTTCAATGATACTGAGTATCAGGGATGTCCAGCCTTTTCTGAGCAAATTTCACAAAAAGTATATCTGGCATTGCTTTTGTTTGCACAAGTGCTAATATCTGTTCTACTTACTGGTTGCAGTATGTTTCTCACCATCCAAAGGAGCCAAAACAGGTTGGCTGAATAAGTGCTGTACACTAGATGTTTAGCTAGTTCTGCTGCATATATTTATATGAGTGCATTATATTGTAAATAATCTAAAGTGCTTTTAAAATGAATTGAATGAGGGTTGGTAGAATGTGTGGAGAATAACTGATAGAGGGGCACTTTCTGACAGTAGATATACATATCCACGCTATGGTAATGTACACCTGTGTGTGATAATCATACTGTGGGGACATGGAAAAGGAGGAGCAGTTACAGGGATGTGCAGAGGATTAAAGTGTCATTGGGACTCTCTAACATTCAATAGAACTGCTCAAAAACCTAAAAAAATAAACTGGTAAAGATGAGAACATCAGTTCCAAGTGTTTATATAGAATAGCCTTAACCAAGAAGTACCAGCTAGGCCAAACATTTGTAGTAAACATCTGCATTTATATGTTCTAAAAAAAAAAGTCATACAAAAACCTACAAAATAAATACAAAAATGCAGATTTCCTGAGCACAAGTGCTGACTTGAGCATTAAAAGCAAATTACCTATGGCTGCATCCGAGCACAAGCACATGGTGACTTAATTCAACGATGACATAAAGTGCTTGAGATGGTGGAGATAATTGCGAGTAAGAGAAGTTACTGTTGTTTCTATAAACCAGTTTGTTATTTAAAATGTTTCTTTGGATTGAAACTTGAACATTGTCATGCTGCTAGAGTTTTAATTCCATCCAGCTGTTCTATAGCCATGCTACATCATCTGGCTCTGAGCAAAACAAATAGTAATGCAGTATACACACAGCAGTCGTGATGTCTAGAGAAAGTTCAGCGACCATATCATATTGTTATACCATAAAGAGGACTTTTGGAAACCAACAAAATATCATAAATGTCCAACTCTTAAATGCCAGCAGTCAATGTCAACATGGATATTCTTTAAAATATACTATGCACATTTCTAGTTAACTCTCCCAGGGTATTTTCCATCTGGAAACAATGTTTTTGACATACCGTATGTCTTACAGTGTTTGTTTCATGGGCAAAAGGCCGTACAGGGATCTTGTCTCCTTTCCTTTGACACAACCAGTCATTTGATGAGCAAGTTTGTTCTGTGTTTGAATGTAAAGGCTATAAATTAATAATAATTTCAAATATGATCTTCTTGTTTTTCTTAATACTTAAAACACCCCTGTAAAGATTCAGGTTTCATAACTTGGAAGTAGTAAAATTCAGTATAAACAACTATTCAGTTTATTGTGATTAAAAAGAAAGTTGCTTTTTCACGAGAATAACTTAACCGTATTTTTCGGACCAAAAGGCGCACCGGATTATAAGGCGCAATATCATTGATCGACTGCTAACGAGTTTATTCTCATACATAAGGCGCACCGGGTTATAAGGCGCACGCATTAAATGAAACAAAACTCAAGTCAAACATTATTCAACTCTATTCAACTCTTTCACAATAACTCTCAACATTGTTCAGTGTTACACTGTCTTTTTTAAGTTTATTACTCTACCACAAGTCCATCAAATTCTTCATCTTCAGTGTCTGAGTTTAACAGTTGGGCGATTTGTGCATCAAACATGCCCGGATCTCTCTCATCATTATCATCATTATCAGAGTCAGTTTCATTGCTGTTACTTAGCTGTTCAGTGATGATTCCGGCCTTCCTGAAAGCTTGGATGACACTGGAGACTGATACCTGTGTCCAGGCATCCACGATCCACTGGCAGATAGTGGCGTAACTTGCCCGGCGTTGCCTTCCTGCCTTGGTGAATGTGTGTTCACCTTCTGTCATCCAACGCTCCCATGCAGCTTGCAATTTAACTTTAAACGACCTGTTGACACCAATATCTAGCGGCTGGAGTTCTTTGGTTAATCCACCCGGAATGATGGCAAGCACCAAATTAGTTTTCTTCACTTGGGCTTTGACAGTATCGGCGAGTATTGTCAGATGGGCCCGCATGGAGTCACAGATCAATAGGGACGGAGATTTGTGGAAAAAAACATTCGGTCTCCTGACGTAAACCTCTCTCGGCCACTCACTCATCTTCTCCTCGTCCATCCAGCCCTTTGGGTTTGCCTTTAAAATTATGGCAACCGGAAAGTTTTCTTTTGGCAAAGTCTTCCTCTTGAAAATTACCATGGGTGGTAGTTTTTGGCCATTCGCCAGGCAACCAAGAACTACAGTGAAGGCTGACTTCTCGTTTCCTGTAGTGCGTATAGATACCGTACTGGTCCCTATTTTCTCAACAGTACAGTTTACGGGGATATCAAAGGTGAGGGGGACCTCGTCCATGTTGGTGATGTGTTCTGGCAGGATCTTCTTTTCATTGATCTTGTTCTTGAAGTAGGTGCGGAAAATGACCAGCTTTTCTTCGTAATCCTTTGGCAGTTGCTGTGACATAGTAGTTCTTGTGCGGATGGAGAGATTATGCCTTTTCATAAACGGAAGCACCAAGAGGGACCACCTCGAAAGTCGTTGATCTCCATGTTGCGTGCTATCGCTGTTGCTTTTGAGTCTAATAGAGACCGTAGAGACGCTTCTACCTGCGGTTCTCTGTTCAATAACCCATTGTTCAATTTTGTCCTCCAACTGTGGTCATCTCGCTGTTACTTCTTTGAGCTTGTTTTTACGTTCTTCGTCCTGTTTTTTTACGTCCTTTGGCCTCGTTTCTCGTCGTGTTTACATTTTTTTGGGCCGTCATTTTCTCTCTCTCGCTTAGCCGATTTTCCTTCCAGAATAAACGGTAAATATTAACGGTAAATTAACTTGCAACCTAACTCATAGGCTCCCTGGCTCTCTCTCCCTGTGCTATGTGTGAGTGTGTAAGTTCATTTGAGGCATATTTTTTTGTTTTTAGCAGGTCTTTTGAGTTCCTTGGTTCTGGCATTAAATCATGCGAGAACATGCTCACTTTATTTAGTATATCTCATATTTTAGCTTTTTATTTTTAGGATTTATAAATCAAATTTGTTATGATCTGCAAATATATTTTACTCTGGAACTAACATTTAGCCTCATATTGTGGGTAAAAGCATAACTAAATGAAAATGTACTGTGCTATTACTTTATAGGGTTGAAAACTTGTTCCAACTTGGTAGTGAACCACAATCTTGTTTTTCCGGACATTGTATACTATAAAAACCCACACAAAATTATAATGTATAGAACAGTAACTGCTCTGCACAACAGAATTTAAGAACTATTTAGGCCAAAAAATACTTTTAAGTCAAATTCAAATAGTATATTTTGGCTCTTAAAAATATAATGGAAATCAAGTCTTTCGGTATTTCAGAATTCTATATTGCTGATGTTTTTAGTAATGCTGTTCTGTGCAATATGCTCTTTTGTAGAAATGGATTTTATTGTTCAGAAGAACTAAATTTTTCCAGAGGATCAGACCCATTTCCCCTTACCCTGCTAAAGTTTCCTTATGCCACTATCGTCATTCACTTAAAATTACAATACCGTTGCCAATATTTTTTTATTATTGAAAATGTATTCCATCATTATTGAGAGTTTAAGATTATTTTGATACTAGCATTCAAATATATTTACCTTTTTGTAAAAAAAAAAAGAAAGAACTTACTTATGTTGCCATCTCTGTGATGCTAACATTCAACAATATTCAAATAAAGTTTGTGGCTTTGTAGTGCACTCACCTTGGCTAAAGTCCCAAAATTATAAAACAAAACCTTTAACCAATTTCTGTAAAAGTACCATCTTCAAACTGAGGATTAACAAGAGAGCAGAGCGACAGCAATATATATATATATATATATATATATATATATATATATATATATATATATATATATATATATATAGTAACCTCCCCCCATTATCTATGCAGTTTATTTGTGGAGAAACAATCAATAAATACAAATAACAGTTTGCAAGTTAGTTCTTATTCAACTAAACTACCAACTTTCACACATGATTTCCAAACACATAACTCTTGGTACACATCATTTTTGGTAACTTCCATACCCCTTTAAGTTTACCTTGGTCAATCTTTATCCTAATTATTGTCTGGAAAGTAGCTTTGAACTACTGTCTTCCTGTATTTAATAATTAGTCACACAGTGACGACACCCAGCAGGTTAAGCAGCTCTGTAAGGTATGGTTACCAGCTAAACAGGAAGGATCAAAACACAAATAACTGGGCTATGTGTTGCAGGCTTCCAAAGCAAAGACTATAAGGTGGATCTGTTACATTTGAGAGCAATACAAATTAGCCCTACAAAAAGCTAGCCCTTTTTCTGAACTAAATCCTTTTGAGACGCACTCTTTCAGCAGTGTATCACAATATACATATATTCATATTCATGTGTAATATTAGTATTAGGCTAAAGGAGTGCATTACAGATATCTAGTATTTCTAACCTACATGCATTATCTGCTTCTTTTTTTTTATTATTTGGTTATCCCATTAAACTTTTTACCATGTTGGCAACGTGACATGTCCTCATGATTCAACGGCACTGCTATTTATTGGATGAGATTACATTGCTGATGAATTGGTATGTAGTTTGAACTAAGCTAAACATCTATAAGTATATTTATAGAATACATTACATAGTTTGATTACAATATGATAGTTCATTTGAAAAAATTATTTATGAATCTCGATCAAAACTAATTAACATTCAGCTTTTATATTCAATATTTCCAACTGGAAAATAATGATTCAGCTTCCAAATGCTTTTGATTATAATACTAACAATGTCTTGCATTCTTCTTCAGTGAATAAGTAATTAGTGGCACTGAAGAGAGGGGTCACTAAGACATTATCTGTAATTTTAAAATGTTCAGTGCTAGATTTGTGTCACTGACAAAGGGAACAGTAAAAAAAAAAACTGGTTTAAAGTTAGAGTTTTTTTCATTTAGGTTGCATACTAAGATACCAAAGCAGATTGATTAGAAGGTGATAAATCTTCTAGTTATATCATATTTTAAATTAATAGTCTGCTTATATTATTTTTTGTGGAGTATAAGAAAGCGTTTTTGATTCACTAAGATTGTCCAAAAATCGGCTTTTAGACAAGGAGGTTTCCTCACTGTATTTGTGAAGTTTTATTCCTACCATTTTGTATTCACCTTGCTGCACTGAAATTTGTATGCAAAGAAGGTGTAGTATAGTCATATACTTTTATAAATCATCCCTATCAAGATCCCTCATTGAATTCAAGCAGAGAATACAAAGCAAGCCTTACAACATCATGTCACAAGGAAGATGCCTGTACTAATATTTTACATTTCCATTGCAATGAACGTATTAAATACTTTTATTTAGGGACCAGTTTTAAAACTGATAATGAGGTATTGGACTCCTATCATTACATCCTAGCCATTCGATAAATATAATGAGCCATGTACATGCAAATGATATTCTAAGCTAGCTTGTGATTCATTATAATCCAATGAATGGCATGTTAAGTTAGTACAGAATGGCTATTTACATATATAATAATACAGATGTCACTGATCTGATAATAGTACAGATCTGATATTCCTATAATAGGAGGTAGATGCAAGATTCTTCCAATGTGATAGCAGTAGTCTGGCAACACCTGTCACATCTTTATTGCAGGCATAATAAGGCAACTGAAGCCAGCTAAGATATGAATCTCACAAACCTTACGCCTTAGATATTTTAGTCCTGTTTATGTTCTGATATTAACCAGGAATTATCTGACTTTTTACTCTTCTTTTACATTTTTATATATATATCTTACATCTGTTGTATTTTTAATGTCATCTTGCTGTTTTCCTTTAAGGGAGATGTCTAGCGCTGGATAAGTTTGGTAGTCACTCTTCACCACAAGCCATCCTAAACAGAGGCCTCAGTAAATCCATGGGATTTCTTGCATGTAAAGACCATCAGGGTGATGAAGATTCATGTCACTGCACCTCCTCTGACTACAACTCTGGTTATGAAGATGGAGTAAACTCTCATTACTCATATCACCAACACAGACCGAATGAAATGGATGCAAGTGACAGTGGCCAAAGGAAAAAATTTTGGGTGTCTTCATTTGACTTGTCATCTGCCATTGAACAAGGCACAGGAACCTCTTCAGACTCTCACAGATACCCTCACTCTGACACAATGAGTATACGGACAACACCCATACCTAAAGTCAAAGATGGAAATACAGCCATGGATGCTTTAGGCACTCAAAGAGTAGATCAGGCACGGCATGGACCAGAAGTGCCCACTTCAGTTGCAATTTCAAGTGCCTTGGACAGGATTCGAGAAAAGCAAAGGAGACTGCAAGTGCTGCGAGATGCAATGAGCCTTGAAGGTTGGTTGTATATTTATTTTTACATTGATTTTTACGTTAGTCATTGAAGTTTTCTGTGAAAATTACAGAGTGGGACTTAATGCATTGTAAGCTCAAGAAATAAAAAAAAACTGAGGCCTCTGAGAGAAGCTACCTGTGTGGCGAAACGGCTGTCAGACAATATTTAGGCAGTTAGCACCCTCTTTACACCGCACAAAGTAAACTTGTGAGGTTCCCAATAGGGCATAGATGGAAAAGTTTGCTTTTCCTATATGTTATGAGTTATTACTTGGTAGTGTCAAGTAGGGTGCTTGTTTATAAGCGTGAGGGTATCCCCACACCCCCTTGTTTTTAATTAGTACAAGTTAAACCTTTATTCTGTATTTTATTGGGAACTTTCCTTGAATAGTTATTTGCAGTTTTCTTTATTGCATTTCTGTTTCCTTCTATCGATTGCAGGGTTTTTAGCCAGATTTGGGTTATCTCTTAGTTACAGGAAGAAGGACCCACGGAGGTCATAGGCCTAACCTTTCATGCTATCCCTGTTTAGGAGATTGTTATCTAATAATTTGTTTATCTGTGTTATAATAATCATTGGTGTTAAGCATCTTAGGGTTGTCTTAAGCTACCCAAATAAAATTATAGATGGTTTTAATCGAACATTTAATTGGCTTAGTATTAAAGGTGGCTCTATTTGTGAGGTGTTGGCAGTTACAATAATAGGTTATGAATGCAGAGAGACATGGTTCTTCATTCCTTACTCACTTATAGGTCACAGTAGACTTTAAGACTTGCCCTACATTACTGTTCTCTCGTTTTTTATGACACAAATACATGATGAGCCTCTTAATTGGGTAATGTGTTCCAATGTAAAGCTGGGTCTCAACCATTAATGTCACAGCTTCTGAAACTTTGCTGTTGGTTGAGTGGATATGCATTACAGTATGGTAATGCTCTGGAATATATACGTAATTGACAGTCTAAGTATTGGTTACATTCAGCATAACATAAGCAATGTTTGGCCACATCTATTTAGCTATGAATTTTATGTTTCTAAATCCGCACAATGATTTGTTTTTCAATGCTTATTTATAGTTACTTCCAATAGTGTTTGAGATCATAAGGTTCACTATATGTATGTGCGCAACTCAGTTCAGCAGAATACCTGCTGATTTTGAACGTTTGTCCACTGACAAAAAAATAATCAATCGGCGAGTTGAGTTAATGCCATAGAGCTTGATTTTGGTCTCATCTGATCACAACACTTTCACCCTGTTCTCCACTGAATCATTCAGATGTTTATTGGCAGGCTTCAGATGGGCCTGTACATGTGCTTTTTTGAGCCAGGGGGGACCTTGCAGGTGCTGCAGGATTTCGCCCTTCACCTTGTACTGGTTACCAATTGTTTTCTTGGTGACTATGGTCCCAGCTGCCTTGAGATCATTAACAATATCCTCCTGTGTAGTTCTGGGCTGATTCCTCACCGTTCTCATGATCATTGAAACTCCACGAGGTGAGATCTTGCATGGAGCATCAGAACGAAGGAGACTGACAGTTATTTTGTGTTTTTTCCATTTGTGAATAATCGCACCAACTGATGTCACCTTCTCACCAAGCTGCTTGGTGATGGTCTTGTAGCCCATTCCAGCTTTGTGTAGGTCTACAATCTTGTCCTTGACTTCGTTGGACAGCTCTTTGGTCTTGGCCATGGTGAAGAGTTTGGAATCTGAATGATTACTTTTGTGGACAGGTGTCTTTTATACAGGTAGCAAGCTGAGATTAGGTGCACTCCCTTTAAGAGAGTGATCCTAATCTCAGCTCATTACCTGTATAAAAGACGACCTGGGAGCCAGAAATCTTGCTGATTGATAGGGGATCAAATACTTATTTCCCTCACTGACCTGCAAATCAATTTATAATTTTTTTGACATGCGTTTTTCTTGTTTTTTTTTCCGTTATACTGTTAAAATACACCTAACATTACAATTATAAACTGATCATTTCTTTGTCAGCGTACAAATGTTCAAAATCAGCAGGGTATCAAATACTTTTTGCCCACACAGTTTTCATTGTTGTCATTTTTTAAGTTAAAATAATCATTAAATGTACATCTTTGTACCTTACTGGATTTTTTATATATGTCTAGTCATAAAAATCAGATGCAAGCTAGTATTGTAATATGAATTTACCATACTAGTGTGCCATGGATTTACCAGTGTCTAATTACATTTTTGTGGTTCTTAAATGAGACTCTAAGCTTTTCTCTTAATATCAGTCTTACAAAATATTAATCAAATGTTTGCTGTATGATACATTATGTTAGTATTTTAATTCAGTCTACCTTACAGTTAATAAAGTGTATTTTACATATAGAGTGCAGAGCCACAGTATGATAATCTTTTTATTGGGCCCAATAGCACAGAACCCCCACTCTGCAGATGCACGAATAACACATTCAGTTTCATGAACTGTCATGTGGTTTAAAAAAATATTATTTCAGTTCTAGATTTTATGTACAAGAGAGAGACCGTTTTTTTTTTTAAACTCTAAGTCAGTAGCTCTGACAAATGCTTGGTATCGAAAGCACATCACGATGCCCAGAACAACTGACTATTTAGACACACAAGGAAATAACCATATACCAGTTCTCTATAACAAGATCCCACAGTCTGTAATTTCTGCCAAGTATGAAGTGGGAAAAGCAAATTACATTAATACGCATGTGGAAAGCGTGACTAAATATGTTCTTTTTTAGTATAAATAATGTCCACGTTCTACATGTATTGCAGCTTTAATTTACTTGCTTTGGTTTGGAATGTGTAAAAAGGTTGGGCAAAAGCTGGAACCGTTATGCTAAAGTAGACATGACATTGAGATTTTCTATTGCTACCTATATTGTTCAGTGTGGTGAGAAGTAGTTTCGTTCAAGTCTCAGAGAGTTTTGGACCCGTTCATATAAGTAGAACTGATTCTATTTTCATGTACAGATCCCCCACATGTGAAACCGTTTACTGTAAAAAGACTGTTATAATACTTTGGATAGGCAAAAAGTAACAAATGACAGTGCCAAACCATTGGTCACAGACTTCTGTTACCATGAGGTTTAAAACCACAGTGCTGCTATTTTTCATTTACAGACATACAATTTTGTTACATAAAGGAATTTTTTTAGAATGACTTCCAATTCCTTGTATTAAAAGATTTCAAACCGATTAATCATAGTATTTTAAAATACATTGTTTTTTTTTTTTTATTATTATTTATTGATAACTTTTTCAATGCTGTTTCTTATCCCCATTGCTAACATAACTCCACTTTATATTTTTTATTTGTTAAAAGCTTCAGTTATAATGTCTACAAATGTCTTCTAATTCTTGAGATGGAAATAGCAGACTGGAAAGAACAATATATGTAAAATGAAGATGGCATAAAGTTCTGTCCATATTGGACAGTGGCAATATGTGCAAACACTACTTCAGACATTGGGTGTTTTTCAAAGAGGAAGAATCAAAGACCAGTAGGAAGTAACGTTCTTACGTATATATATATATATATATATATATATATATATATATATATATACTAGCGAATTGCCCGTCAAAAAATGACGACAATGAAATTGTAAGGTTGCTAATGGTGTTTTGTGTGTACTACTGAAATATATAATACATTAATAAATTCATATACTTTACCTATTTTGAAGCATTGTGTTGAAGAGCTGGCAATCTGTTTTGATGTTGCTGCAGCATTAGTGGTGTGGAGGTGCTGTGTAAGTGTGATGAATGTGTGCAGTGTAATAGTGTGTGTGCGCGAGACCAAACCGTTAGCGTAGTTGTGTACTTCTGCATTAGCGTAAAATGGCGGGTATTGTGTGGTATGCGTCTTAGCGGAATATCCGTAGGTCGTTTGTGGTGTTTTGCAAGTTTCTTGTGGTGTTTTGCGTGCGTGTTTAGAGTGCTGTAGCCTCGTTCTCGTTTTGTTCGGTGGCCATTTTTTCTCTTGCTTATCGATTTTTTTTTTTTTTTTTTTTTTTTTTTTTTTTGTGTCTAAACTCCTTTATTTTTAGTTAACTGAAGGTGTAAGTTGTTTTTTTGAGGTCCTGGATGCTTCCTCTTGCTGTAGGTAAGCTTTTTATGTATGTGCTGTGTGTATTTATTGTGTTTTTAATTTTGTGATGTTCGCTAGTTGCGGGCGATTTTTGCAAGGTGGTAATGTGTCTCGTATGTTTTTTGCGTTGCAAGGTAAAGTTTGCGAGGGTCGCGGTTGTTGTGTTGTGTTGTTTGCGTTTTTTACGTAAATTTTGTGAGGGTCGCAGTTGCTGGCAAGGAGCGCCTTCGGCGTTCCATGCCAGCAACTGAGACCCTCGCCCGCAGCCCTCGCTACGCGAGCCCGCAAGCGTTAGCAACAACTCATACGCTCATAACTATATATGTGATATATATGCAAAAAGCCTTGGGAGCCAGTTCTTCAAGTCATGGCCAGTTGTTAACCAGGGCCTCCTACTTAGTTTAATAACCTACAATACAATATCAGTGTTAAACAAAGTAATTAAACATATTAATAGATTAGGAAAGTCTCACCAGGGTCATTCCACGTCATATCAACGAGGTCATGTTACCCTCGGTCTCGGATGTTGATGAAATTTGGTGTACACCCTTACCTTATGGTTGAAAGAAACCCCCTCTATCTCAAACAGTGACAATTTTATAGCACTTTGAAGTTTTGTTAAATCTGTGTTGTCTGTTCCTCTTGAGACTCTCGGCACAAGATGTCCTTGCGTATATTTTATTTTTTTCTCCATAACCAATGATCAGATCTCTTTGACATTTTACACAGAGCTCAATAAAATTATGAGTATTACAGAAAAAAATACACCAGCACTCAAAAGATTTTGTAAATGTCTAAAAAGTTTAGATAACCTGAATTTTCAGCGAGTGGGCATGATGGAACCAAAAGTTTTTGATGTAGAAAATTATTGCAAAGACGAGCGCTTTCTCGATAAAGAATTACATTTTTTTTTATTTTTTTTATTCCTTGTAACGGAAATTTTAAGCTGTTTGTATACTGTGGGGGAAAAATGTCTACTGGGGAGCCATTTTATACAACTTTCCTACAATCCATAGCTGTAATGGAAACAATTAATGAAACAAACAAAATCTATAATAACCAATATTATGTTACATTTTAAGATGAACAACTTTGTTTCATTAATTGTTTTGTTTTTTTTGCAATTTAAAAGTGTAAAACCTAATTAGCAAATTGGTATTTCCTCCCCTTTCAAAGATTTCAGGGGGTGGTTTGAGAATGTTGATGACAATGTATAATAAAACCTATATATCAATAGAGAAACTTAGAGATGGTAAAGAAGACAAATGATCTAAAACACCAATAATCTTTTTCTCTACTCCTTACCGAGTTCCTAGAAGCTTTAACTCTGTGTATGTTAAGTGATACCACTATAATGTAACTTTTTACATATTTTATAAGGGAATTTAGTCTAATGTTTTTGGTAAACAACAATTTACTGAAAACATTGTGGGAAACTGGCATTATAGCAAAGGAAAACTGAATTATGACTAACGCTGCTGGTTTAAATTAGGGTAAATTGAGGTTCTGAGCGATTCACGTGAAAAACAAAAATAGTCAAATAATCTAAACGACTGCCATTATGGCTAAAATCATTGTTCACTCAAATATTTGGAAGTGTGTGCTGCTAGAGAGTAATCCTATCTAACATCTATTGATTTATCTGTGTCTGTGCCAATACCTACTGTGTTTTAGGCAAACACATCCAAGACCTAGCCCACTGACATAGCTTGTTTATGTACAAGATATTTCCATTTCAGAAGTTTAGAGAACTTGCAGTGTGCTCTTTGTTTGTTGTTCTTTCCAGGCCTTTAGTTCAAGTTCAGTGCTAAAGATATTAAAATTATGTTAAGTTCAGTAGAATAACTAAAGAGACCATGGAAAGGCTTTTTTTCCAAACATTCATCTAAAGATAATTTTTTAAAATAGGATTGATGCACATGCTGGTCTAAAATGTTAGATGGTAGCTTACTTTCCAGTTGTCTTACACTATAACGGTTTCCCTGCTTTCTTCCCTCCTTGCAACTGCTCTCTCTATTCCTGATCACATGCTTTTCATTTGCCTATCACAATTTCCCAGGATGGACACACCTCATGAAACCAACCACATCCTGGGGTGTATTTTCTGACTGCCTTGACTAGCTGACCATGTGATTAGGGATAGAAATAAGGAATTAGTGACCTAGAGTTAGACAATTATGAAAGTAAGTTATCAAACTGTCCAAAAAATTTTAACGAATGTAATGAATTTTTTATTTTTAAATATGATCTATAAACTTCTAAAAAGATAAAATATGTGACAGTGTTGCTTTCATAATACACATACATTTTTTTGTGATTTTTTTTTTTTTATCATAGATCATGCAACTTTTAGCGATTTGTAAAGAGATATATACAGCTTAGAAGAAGGCTGAATTTGTTCTTAAGTTGCATTCCTTTGTGGAAGCACTATAAATACAGAAGAATGGAAAGTGTAGCAGTATCTAAGGTTCTCTCTCTCCCAGTTTAACAAAAAATGCTGGTCACATTAAAGTATAGTTACATTTAATTGTTAATAAATAAATTCATTTTTTTTTTTATCTTCACACTGTAACATTTTGACCCATTGTCAAATACTTCAAGCAAGCATACACTAAATATCCGATTTATGTCCGATTTGAACTGAAGAAGAGCTGTGATTTTTTTTCTTTCCAAAGGGAAAAAACAGTAAAGTCCCTTTAAGTGATTGACTTTTTCAAATCTATTCCATCTTCCCTTACTGACATTTGGAATGACAAATAAGAGAGAGACATGGACATGAATACACATGACGTTATTTAAAAAAACATGTTGGTTTAATCATCGCTCCTCTTACGAACATATTTTCTTTTATTAAAAAAAAGGGATAAACTACTTTTCGTTGACAGAGTTTCCGTTTTTTATTATGGGCACAGACGTTTTGCTTTTTTAACTGTTGACATTGCAACTCCAACTGAGATAAAGTATGCATGCTCCTGTGTTGCATATAGATATACAACTGCAGCATTATCAAGACGAAGGCTTGCTATCAGGGGAGTATTGTTATTAGCAAATTGGCAGTACCCATAGTAGAAAATAGAAAGTTATTAGTATGTAGTGTTATCCCTTTTATAAGGGAGCAGAGAGTCATCGTAAAGATAAGATTAAGACACAATGCCCATTCCCTCTCACTGACCCAGAAGCAGACCCCTTGCATCTTTCACTGCAACAATATCTCTCCAGGAATGTAAGCGCCTCTCACAGCCACAGACCCTCCATCAATGTATCATGGATCTCTCCACGTTCCTGCAGATGCATAAACATTTATTTTTTATTATTTAAGAGCTAGATGTATGATTCCTCTTTAATTATGCTCAGTCAGATTTTTTTCCATTGTGCGTTGGTCACTTAAGAAGATAAGTAACTGCAGTCATGGAGCTCAATGAATACACAGCTTGGCTGACTGCTCCTCTTCAGTATTTAATGGAAATGGCCTGTAACAAAATATTTTAATCTTAGTTTGTGGGTGGATCAAAAAGGCTGACTGCTGAAAATCGCTGTTTTTTAATAAGATATTAGTTTGATAAAGTACTTATCACCTATGCAACATTTTGAATTATACCACATTTGGAACCTCTGCTGTGTCATTTTCACATCTGACTTCACTTATTTGAAATCCGAAAACACATATCTTACTTTCAATTAATCCTATTTTGTTTGAAGTCCTCTGATGAGTATGCATGTTGACTTGAACTTCAGAACAAAACTTCCCATCTCAGACATGCACAATTAATGATTTATTTAATTATTTAGGTTAGTTATTCTTACACTTTTTGAACGGTTCAATATTTTCCCGCATTACTTAGTTGTCACGGACTTCTCTGGGTACTGATATTGCCTTTCTGAGAAACAACTGAATCCATGGAAATAAATGATAAAAGCTTCTCCAGAAACCGTGCTTTCTCAAATCTTTTGTCATAAAAGATTTACATATTCAAATGCATTCTGATAGGTAATGTTGGATTGATGACTGAAAACAGCATTTAATTAGCTGTTTTATTTCATGAAATGTTTTCTGTAATGGTCCAGCTTTCATAAATTTTAAAGGCATATCTAAGTTTTCTGGATTATGAACGCATCTGATAGAGGAGAATCAGTAGTGTATGTAAACATTTTTTTTGCATGAAAAAATACCAAAATAAACATTTAAAAACTTACCTTGAAGTTAGCAAAATGTCTTCTAACCTTAATATGAAAAAACAAAACTATGGCACATGATCAAATACCCTCTTTCTGATGCAACAAAAGAAAAAAATATTTCCATGTCCCTTTAAGAGTCAGTTCATTCTTGCTAAGCGTTAAGAATGGATTTGGTTAAATCTGCTAAAATATTGTCTCACAAAGCATGACATTTATAAATGCCCCTGAAATAACCTGAACCTGGAGTCTCAACTTAAATCACTAATGTAAATGCAGTGATTAGATAAGAAGGGCCAAAATACTCAAAAATAAGGCTGTGTTTGTAAATGTGCAATTGAGCAATCATCCAATCTTTAAAATGAAGGTTGAGATTACCCAACAGTTAGAGTGATCTCATTGAATTTTTTTGGAAGCAAGAGCAAAGCAGAGACCGTAGACCAGAGATAGTCCTTTATTTCTAACAACATTTGGCAATGTTCAAGTGTCTTCTTGAAAATTAGATCAATGCCCAGAATTTTTTTACTTGTATACATACAAATATTTTAATATTATGGCAATCATACCATTTTTATGCATGACTTGCCGTATATACACAAATATAAGCGTAGAGTATAAGTCGAGGGTGGGAAATGTGCTGCCCAATGTGTCCCTCTTGTTCCCTCTATGTCCCCCTCTTGTGTGCTTTCTTGTGACCCCTCTCCCTCCCCTGTGTCTCTTCCCCTCCTCTTTCTCCCCTGTGTCTCTTTCCCTCCCTCCCCTGTGTCTCTTTCCCTCCCTCCCCTGTGTCTCTTCCCCTCCCTCCCCTGTGTCTCTTCCCCTCCTTTCCCTCCCCTGTGTCTCTTCCCCTCCCTCCCCTGTGTCTCTTCCCCCTCTCCCTCCCCTGTGTCTCTCCCCCTCCTCTCCCTCCCCTGTGTCTCTTCCACCCCTCCCTCCCGCCCTTGTGTCTCTCCCCCCTGTGTCTCTTCCACCCCTCCCTCCCCTGTGTCTCTTCCACCCCTCCCTCCCGCCCCTGTGTCTCTTCCACCCCTCCCTCCCGCCCCTGTGTCTCTTCCACCCCTCCCTCCCTCCCCTGTGTCTCTTCCACCCCTCCCTCCCCTGTGTCTCTTCCACCCCTCCCTCCCCTGTGTCTCTTCCACCCCTCCCTCCCCTGTGTCTCTTCCACCCCTCCCTCCCCTGTGTCTCTTCCACCCCTCCCTCCCCTGTGTCTCTTCCACCCCTCCCTGTGTCTCTTCCACCCCTCCCTGTGTCTCTTCCACCCCTCCCTGTGTCTCTTCCACCCCTCCCTGTGTCTCTTCCACCCCTCCCTCCCCTGTCTCTTTCCCTCCCCCTCCCTTATCATCCTCCCTCCTCAACCCCCCTCCTCATCCTCCCCTCTCCCTCCCCTGTGTCTCTTCCCCTCCTCTTTCTCCCCTGTGTCTCTTTCCCTCCCTCCCCTGTGTCTCTTTCCCTCCCTCCCCTGTGTCTCTTTCCCTCCCTCCCCTGTGTCTCTTCCCCTCCTTTCCCTCCCCTGTGTCTCTTCCCCTCCCTCCCCTGTGTCTCTTCCCCCTCTCCCTCCCCTGTGTCTCTCCCCCTCCTCTCCCTCCCCTGTGTCTCTTCCACCCCTCCCTCCCGCCCCTGTGTCTCTCCCCCCCCTCCCGCCCCTGTGTCTCTCCCCCCTGTGTCTCTTCCACCCCTCCCTCCCCTGTGTCTCTTCCACCCCTCCCTCCCGCCCCTGTGTCTCTTCCACCCCTCCCTCCCGCCCCTGTGTCTCTTCCACCCCTCCCTCCCCTGTGTCTCTTCCACCCCTCCCTCCCCTGTGTCTCTTCCACCCCTCCCTCCCCTGTGTCTCTTCCACCCCTCCCTCCCCTGTGTCTCTTCCACCCCTCCCTCCCCTGTGTCTCTTCCACCCCTCCCTTCCCTGTGTCTCTTCCACCCCTCCCTGTGTCTCTTCCACCCCTCCCTGTGTCTCTTCCACCCCTCCCTGTGTCTCTTCCACCCCTCCCTCCCCTGTCTCTTTCCCTCCCCCTCCCTTATCATCCTCCCTCCTCAACCCCCCTCCTCATCCTCAACCTCCCTCCTCAACCTCCCTCCTCAACCTCCCTCCTCAACCTCCCTCCTCAACCTCCCTCCTCAACCTCTCTCCTCATCCTCCCTCCTCAACCCCCCTCCTCACTTTAACCCTCTCTAATTACCTCTTCCTCTCCCTTTCCCCTCACTTACCTTCCATCAGCAGCTGCACCTCCACGCGTCCCGGCCAATGCTAATGACGTGATGCGCATGTGACGTCACGTCATTAGCATATGCCAGGTCCCGACGCAGCCGGAAGACGCGCGGAGGAGCAGCTGCTGATGGAAGGTAATTGAGGGGAGAGGGGGAGGTAATTAGAGAGGGGTAAAGTGAGGAGGGGGGTTGTACCATTTAAATAAAGTTTAACTTGCAACCTCACTCACCGGCTCCCTGGCTCTCCCCCTGTGCTGTGTGTGAGTGTGTAAGTTAATTTGAGGCATATTTGTGTATTTTTGCTGGTCTTTATGGTTCGGCCGTTAAAGTTGTTTTTTTTTTTTTTTTTTGCAAGCCCCGCAGTCCATCTACGTGCTTTGGGTACTAAGTAGTACAGGATGTAATTTTGCGTCTGTCCGGCGGGTGGTTGGGGCCTGCAGGGCTCATCTCCACCAGCGCAGTGAGCGCCTTCGGCGTTCATTGCCTAATTCCCGCGGGTTGTCTGGATGAGTGCCTGTGGCGCTCATCTCCATCAGCACAATGAGAGCCTTTGGTGCTCATTGCCGGGCCCCAACTGCAGCCCTCGCTTTGCAAGCCTGCAATTTTAACATTGCGTTACCAACAACTTTTGACAACCCCTCAATTATGACAACTATATATGTGATTTTTTTCATTTGGGAGCATGATTTGAAAGAAACACACACACACAATGTTACATTATCACACACCCACTTTCAGATTCAACAAAGCACAAAATTATTTTGATCTCTCAAGGCTTAATATTTATTGCATTATTTCATATAAAGAGCTTGGATGCGTTGCTCCTTTACATGGTAAATATATCTGGCTTAAATAGACCTAGCTATAACCATGGTTCAATAAAGACCAACTGGATATAAGTGATACGATTGTGTTCTAGTATTACCAAAAGAAGGACGTGGTGGAAGATATTGTTTCTAGGGTCGTACTACTGAAACTCCAACTATTTGTAAGCCAGTCAATGCCAGCATTTTAAGAATTACAAAACCCTTTAGCAAAAATGTTAAGACTTTGTAAAATGCAATTTTAAATATTAGGGCTTGACAGCTATACCCTGCTCTACCAGTAGTGTTCCCTCACTAGTCATACTGGGCTGTTACATTTGTTGTAAGTGTCTAAAGTTATGTAGAGATAGAAGAACACTTATAGTCCCTATATATAAGGACCACTAATAAACAATTACACTTTATTTAAACTTTATTTAAAATTGGAGCCTAGATATATGTAGACTGGTGTGTCTTGTTTCCCAGTATAATAGAGGCTTATGAACAAGCACATTGAAGACAGATAGATATAAATATAAGGGAATTTTTCCCTACCTATATGAGTTCAGTATATACTTCCATTGTGTACAAGGCATTATTAGTGGAATAGCCTAAAATACACTGGGACTAGTATCATAACCAGCATATTTAAATAAATATTCCTTGCATCAATACATTCCCCTGTAGGAGGATGATAGTGGTCTGTCTATGTTCTCTTTTTTAAGACCACTTCTTAATTTAAGTTTTAACAATTATATCACGCCGTTGTTGTACCATTTAAATAAAGTGTAATTGTTTATTAGTGGTTCTTATATATAGGGACTATAAGTGTTCTTCTATTGCTACATAACTTTAGATATTAAGGGCCTCATTCTATTAACGGCCGTAGGAGATGCGGGGCCGCAAGGACCGTCCGCAAGCTATTCGGCTATTCTATTCCCCTCCGGCCGGGGATTCCGGCAGGCTTGCGGCCGGCGCCTTGCTATCTCTTGCGGCCGCTCGCACCGGAGGAAAGCCTTTGATCTAAAACGGCCGCAAGAGAATCGGCCACAAGAAAATCCTGGTTGCTATTCAATTGCTCCGGGAACCCTCTCTGCAAGGCTAAAACCGAGCCGCAGCTTACTTGCAGGAAAAAGGTCCCACTAGCACCAATTAAGCACAAAATATAGCCCAAATAAAGCCATCCTGCACTTTGAGGAGACTATAAAGTGATTGTAGGTGTTAGCAAAAATAGCACAACATTCCCCTATACTCAAATCCGTAAATAATTTTTTATTTATTTATGTCAAATATCCATGTAAAAAGTCCAGAGGGCTTGGAGCACCTCAGACCCACCCACGCTGCGGCCGGAAAATAAACAGTTAATGTAAACTTGGGTTTGGGCTGATGTGCAAGCTTGAGAGTGGGTTAATATTAATCCTCATTGTCCCCAATATGATCCCTAGCATTTACAGAGCTTTACAGTGCTGTCTTGAATTTATTTTTGACTTTAAAGATTTCTGAGCTTACGGCCGGTTGCAAGATATACGGCCGGCTGTAAGAGGCGATCCTTGCGGGGCCGTATAATTGAATTGCGAGGTAACGGGACCCCCGCAAGGAATCGCAGCCTTGCGGCCATTTTACGGCCGATAATAGAATGAGGCCCTCAGTGTTTAAGACACTTATATGGTCCCTGAAATATAGGTATCATATGCTGGGATTAAATTGTATTCTCAATTACATTATTTGTTGTAAGTGTGTAAACCACACTTTCGACATAATTTTAGCTTAATTTGATTATTAAAATTAAAAAATATATATTATTAAATTATGTCTGGTAATCATTTACCAGTCATAAGCAAAATTGTATATTCATATTACACCTAATTCTTTGTTGCCAGGAAGACCAATATTTTAAAAATAGATAAAATCTTAGAGGCATTTTTTAAAAAGAAATTGTCCATGTCTGCAGATATAAATTCATGGATATAAAATAGCACATTAAAAGGTGAATCTCACCATGTCCTTGTACATTACAAAGTTTTGTGGAAAATTGGAAAAGAAAACATTGACCCGGCTTGTTCCCAGACCTGAAGCTTTCTGGTAGAGCCAATCAGACAACCCCACATTGCTGGATAGGTTTACGGTGGAGGTTCCACATCAACTATAATAGTTGCCAATATTCGAGTTGTCGTCACTCTTGCAGGGCTTGCGTAGCGAGACCCGCAACTGCGGCACACAGGGTAGGGAGGGGGGGAGCCACAAGGGAGGGAGAGGGGGAGAGGAGGCACAGGGGCAGAGGGGAAGAGACACAGGGGAGGGAGAGGGGGAAAGGAGGCACACGGGAGAGAGAGCCTGGGAGATACAAAGGGGTGGAAGATACACAACGTGTAAGTCGCTAGTATGGTATAATTTTAAAGCTATCACATAAATAGTTGTCAGTGTTGGGGACATTTGTAATGTTGGTAACGTGCTTGCGTCCCTCGCGCAGCGAGGCGTGTCGTGGACGCACGCACACATGAATAAGGCTGCAATGAGCGCCAAAGGCGCTTATTGTGAAGCGAGGCAAGCAGTTGAGGCAAGTGGGACAGGCTGCAATGTCATTGTACTGTGAGCCTCGCAGGACTTGGGCTGCAATGAGCGCCAAATCCTTGCAAAGCGAGGCGAGCAGTTGAGGCACACGGGACGAGGAGATGAAGCACGCAGTTGGTCCAAACACGTAACTCTAAAACACAGAAAAACAACCAAAATATTTTTTTATTAAAAGGCGAGCCGTTGATGCACGCACAACATAAGCTGCAATGAGCGCTGAAGGCGCTCATTGCACTGCGAGCCTCACAAAGCGAGTCGAGCAGTTGAGGCATGCGGGAGAGGCTGCAATGAGCAGAGGAACGCGGGACAGGGTGCAGTGAACAGAGGCGAGCAGTTGAGGCACATGGGACGAGCAGATGAAGCATGCAGTTGCTTCAAACACGTAACTCGAAAACACTGAAAAACAACCAAAATAATAATAAAAAAATAAAAAAACACACACAGGACAGGGGGAGAGCCAGGAAGCCTGGGAGTTAAGTTGCAAACAAATTGGAACCATATTTTCCACTTTTCCCCACTCGAACATCGGCTAAACGAGGGAATTTTTTTTACAAATTCTGAAACCGGATGGAAACAAGGCTCTGCAATGCCAGGCACGCAGAACTTAGAAAATACACAACGCCAAACACAGTAACACTAACACGAACAACTCCAGGCACGCAGGACTTTAAAAATTAAACCAACATGCTGCTCAGAAGAGCAAAACCCTCACATTGTGTGGTAAACCGCATTGCCAACCTTACAATTTAATTCCCGTCATCTTTGACGGGCAGTTTCCTAGTAAGTAATAGTTACAGTGCCTTGCAAAAGTATTAAACTACACCCCCCCCCCCGGCATTTCCCGGATTTTGTTGCTTCACAACCTGCAATTAATATGGATTGTTTGAGGATTTGCATCATTTAATTTACAGAACATGCCCACAACTTTGAAGATATTTTTTATTTATTGTGAAGCAAACAACAAATAGGACAAAATATCAGAAAAATTCAATGTGCATAACTATTCACCCCCCTAAAGTCAATACTTTGTAGAGCCACCTTTTGCGGCAATCAAAGCTCCAAGTCGCTTTGGATAAGTCTCTATGAGCTTGCCACATCTTACCACTGGGATTTTTGCCCATTCCTCTTTGCAAAACTGTTCCAGCTCCTTCAAGTTGGATGGTTTGAGCTTGTGAAAAGCAATCTTTACGTCTGACCACAGATTTTCTATTGGATTGAGGTCTGGGCTTTGACTAGGCCATTCCAACACATTTACATGTTTCTCCTTAAACCACTCAAGTGTTGCTTTAGCAGTGTGTTTGGGGTCATTGTCCTGCTTGAAGGTGAAGCTCCGTCCTAGCCTCAAATCACACACAGAGTGGTACAGGTTTTTCTCAAGAATATCCCTGTATTTAGCACCATCCATCTTTCCCTCAACTCTGACCAGTTTCCCAGTCCTGGCTGCTGAAATACATCCCCACAGCATGATGCTGCCACCACCATGTTTCACTGTGGGTATGGTGTTCTTTGGGTGATGTGATGTGTTGGGTTTGCGCCAGACAAATCATTTTCTTTGATGGCCGAAGAGTTCAATTTTAGTCTCATCCGACCAGGGCACCTTCCTCCATACATTTTGGGAGTCTCCCACGTGCCTTTTCGCAAAGGCAAAACATGCCATTTTGTTTTTTGATGAACGCAATGGCTTTCTTCTGGCCACTCTGCCATAAAGCCCAACTCTATGGAGCGTACGGCTTATTGTCGTCCTATGTACAGATACTTCAGTCTCTGCTGTGGAACTCTGCAGCCCCTCCAGGGTTACCTTAGGTCTCTGTGCTGCCTCTCTGATTAATGCCCTCCTTGGTCTGACTTGTACTTCTCAACAACATTGTCCCTTACTTTTTTGGAGAGTTCCTTGGTCTTCATGGCAGTGTTTGGTTAGTGGTGCCTCTTGCTTAGGTGTTGCAGCCTCTGGGGCCTTTCAGAAAAGGTGTGCATATGTAATGACAGATCATGTGACACTTAGATTGCACACAGGTGGACATCATTTCACTAAGTATGTGACTCCTGGAGGTAATTGGTTGCACCAGAGCTTTTTATAAGGCTTTTTATAAGGGGGTGAATACATATGCACATGACAATGTTCTGTTTTCTGTTTCTAAAAAAAATAGTTTTATGTATATATTTTTCTCATTTCACTTCACCAACTTTGAATTTTATGTGATGGATCAGAACACAATAGTCTGAGTACCAAAACATTGAACTTAAGGCTGTAATGTAACAAAATAGGTAAAAAGACAGGGTTAATACTTTTGCAAGGTACTGTACCTGTGCATGTCCGAGACTCAAGTCAATGTGGAGAACATAAAACCAAAAAGGTTTAATTGAAATGAAGCTGTACATTTTATTTCAAATCCGCAAGGTTAAAGTGACACAGCTGAGGTTCCAAATTCGGTATAAATTAAAAAGGTTATATAGATAATAGCAATTAGTTTATCAACTGACTGTTCTGAAATAATGCATTTTTATACAATAAATGAACATTGAAGGATTCCATTTTAAGCATTCAGTCAACCTTTCTGATCCACCCACAAACAGATTCATATATCTTGTTACAGATTCTTTACATTAATTATTTCTAAGCTCCTGTGGCACTGGGTCTACTACCTTCAACGCAGTCGCCTGCACAGTGAGCACGCCTAGACTCTTTTTGTGCAGGCGACTTCGTTGAAGGTAATATACCCACTCAGGGGTTTATCAGTAATTAATGCCGGTGGTTTCTCATTAAAAAAAGAGTCTCGGTTTGTGGGTAGATCAGAGAGGCTGACTGACAATCCAAAATAGCAAACTTCAATATTTTTAAGAAAGTTTAACTGATAATTTAAAATTATATCATATTTGGAACCTGTACTGTGTCACTTTAAAGATCCTGTTTGGTAACCAGAGAAAAGTCTTATGGTATTGAAGGTAAAATAGCCTGATTTCCAGAAACGTTATATTAATTGAACAGTACTTGCAAAGACACTGAGTCTCCGATATATGTCAACCCATTTCTTAAAGGCTCGGAGATGCAGATAGGGTCTCTTGGAGTCGTTTTATGCCACTTGGATCTAAAAGTGAGACAAGTGTAAGAAATGTAAACTTTGATCAATTATAATGTTCAAATAATTTTTTCCTGGAGGCATTGTCGTTGTCTCTTACAGCTTATAAAAGGCGCGTCTCTAAACCCGCCCTATACCTAGTTTATCCAGTTGTTAGATCCGTCACCTTGATAATGTCTGGTTTGGGTTGGGCTAAGAGAGACACACCGTAAGTAGTCTGTACCTACATGTATATATTAGCATAATAATAGAAGACACTGGAAAAGCTGTTATACCTGCTGGAGTGTTTCATTCCCACAGAGAGGTTGTGTATTATACACATAAATGTATTCTTACATATGAAATCTTCTTCTTGGCTTTATTGTATTTAAACACAATATAAAATATACATCTAAATAGAAGAGTAATAATTTAGGGAGTGAAATAATTTACAGTAGCATGAAACCCAAAATCATCGGTGCCACTTCTCATCATATAAATCATGGGCTATAATCACAGGAGCTGTGTAAATTATTTTTATGAAGCAGTAACCAACCATTGCAGTGCCAGTAAAAAATTATGAAACGGAACGCTAAGCAGTGCCAAAGAAAACTAAGATGCATTCAGTCATATATTATATTCTGTTATTATGTTTTACATTACATAGAGTTTCACGTTTTCGTCCTGCACAAACGAATGAAACTCTCTTGCAGCCACCAAGGAGTGAAGTAGCGAGTAAATGTCAGAGAGTACTACCTACAGCTCTTGAGCTTCCGGTTGGAAACCGTTGTCCGGAAATTATAAAAAGGAAACTGTTATATTATTCTAATACTGTGTTTTAAATTTTGATAGTAGATTTATAGCCGGGAGCAACAGCAAGTTGTACCTGTCTCTATACCTATATCTGTACAGTCCAGAGTAAGAGAGAAATTGTCACATAAGTATTATTATCATGAAGATGTATTGCAAACATATGTTGTATTATAAAGAATTATCGGCTATTACCTGTGGAAAGTGATATAATTTATGTATTTTCATCTTTGTTTTTTTTCTTTCTTCAGAGCCAGCCCGGATAACCAGATCTACGCATAGTGATGCCTACAGCACCTCCAGTGAAAGTCCTTCTGTTATATCTTCTGACCCAGAGTTTAGGCAAGGTAAAAAGAAATAGAGAAAAAGGAATTGTTAATATAACGACTCTTTAAAATAGCAAAATCATGCAGAAATGCTGTTGGAGCACACCCTCTTGCTGAAAATACATTAATCTTTGTGTTTGAGCATGTCAGTCAATCTTGCATTGTGAATCGTATAACTGTTATTGCTTTGACGTACAATACTTTTTACAAACAGAACAAGAATGATTGTAAAGTGCCTTAGTCTTTTTTACCTAATAAAATAATTTGCACACACCTTCTACAAAATAAAAAGTTTATTTTGTAGAGGGTGTGTGCAAATGATTGCTTAGATGGTTTCACTTTAACCTGTGATGCAGACAACCTTGGTTCAGTTTTACATAAATCATATATGTTACTATAGAGCTCTACAATGTGAAACCTGGCATCCTGCATTATAGCTCACGGAGAAGTGACTGCCCAGAGCGGCTAAATATAATTCCACTGACTTTAAATTTGAATTCCACTTGTTTCAGCTTGCTTGTGTACTGAAATAAAGCTTCGCTCTATACCATGTTGGGTCATTTAAGATGGGTAGGTCATAGCAGAGAAGACAGACACATTGTGGCCCACTGGAGGATGAAATGGCAATCCGCTCTGGTATTTTTGCCAAGTTAAACGTATGGCTAAGCACAACCAAAAATATAATGATTTGAAACTGGAAGATGACCCCCTCCGGTCTGAAGGTGCCTACCACATTATCGGGGAAGAGCAGAGGGTGAGTACGAGTAGCACCAGATCTAATACTCTTCTGTGGATGTGTCTGGAGGGGAAAGTAAAGTCTGCTGCTGCAAAGACCAATTCAGCATAGGAACCTGGAATATTAGAACTATGAACCAAGGAAACTAGACGTGGTCAAAAATGAGATGACAAGGTTAAACGTTGATATCCTGGAAATTAGTGAGCTCAAATGAACTGGAATGGGATATTTCATATCAGACAACCACCAGATCTTCTACTCTGGTCGAGTCCAGCAGAGGAAATGGAGTAGCCCTCATCAAAGGGTGGCCAGCAATTCAAGGCAAACCATTTAACATCACAGTGATTCAAGTCTATGCTCCAACTATTGATGCTGAAGAGACTGAAGATGTAAAATTCCTCAAGGATATTGAACACCTTTAGATATGACACCATGAAAATGTTACTCTCATAGGTGGTTGAAATGCTGTAGGGAACCAAAAGATACATGGATGATTCTATCAAGATAATTCTTTGGTCACAGCAAGCACCCTCTTTCAACAGCATCAGAGATGACTCTACACATGGACATCACCAGATGGATAATATAGATATCAGATTGAGTATGTAATCTGTAGCCAAAGATGGAGGCTCTATACAGTCAGCAAAAACAAGGACCAGGAATTGACAGTGGCCCAGATTAGGAGATTCTTATTGTAAAGTTCAGAATTAAGCTGAGAAAAATAGGGACAACTATCCGACTGGCTGTCTGATGAGGTTTTGAAAGTATGCCAGGAAGAAAGGAAAGTAAAAGGTAGTGGAGCTAGGAAAATAGTTGCCCAACTGAATGCAGAATTCCAGAAGATAGCAAGAAGAGACAAGGACACTGTAATCATCAATGTAACGAGATAGCAGAATAGAGATAACAGAATCGGAAAGTCAAGAGATCTCTTCCAGAAAATTGGAGATCTCGGGGCGAGCCTTTCATGCTAAAGTGGGCGTGATAAAAGACAAAAATGATGGGGATTCAACAGTAGCAGATAAAGAAGAAGTGGCAGGAATACACTAAAGATCTATACAGAAAGGAACTTAACAGCAGTGATAACCGTAATAATTTGTCCAATGAGCTGGAGCCAGACATCTTGGAGTGTCTAGTGAGAATGGGTCCTAGGATGTATTGATGATAATAAGGCTGCAGGAGATGGTGGAATCCCAGCTGAACTGTTCAAAATCCTAAAAATTATGCTGTGAAAGTGTTGCTTGCATTATGGCAAGCAATGTACAAAACTCAATTGAGGCCAATAGACTGGAAAAGGTCAGTCTACATCCCAATCCCAAAAAAGGCAGTGCCAAAGAGTGCTCCAGTTATCGGACAATTGCCCTTATTTCACATGCCAGCAAGGAAATGCTTAAGATCCTACAAGCTTGACTCCAACAATATATGGACCAGGAACTATCAGATATACAAGCCGGATTCCACAGAGGAAGAGGCACAAAAGATCAAATTGCCAATGTCCAATGGATAATAGAGAAAGCAAGAGCGTTCCAGAAAACATTTACTTCTGCTTCATAGACTATTCTAAAGTCTTTGACTGTGTGGATCACAACAAAATGTGGCAAGTCCTTAAAGAGATGGAGTAACGGATCATCACATCCACCTCCTGAGTAATATGTATCTGGACCAAGAAGCCACAGTCAGAACTGAACATGGGACAACAGAATGGTTCAAGATCGGAAAAGGAGTGCGACCAGGTTGTATATTGTAACCTTATTTGTTCAACTTATATGCAGAATACATCATGTGTAAGGCTGGACTGGATGAATCCAACGCTGGAATCAATATTACTGGAATGAATATCAAGAACTTCAGATACAACGATGACACTACTCTGATGGCTGAAAGTGAGGAGGATCTAAAGTGCTTATTGATGAGGGTAAACGAAGAGACCAAAGTTAAAAAGTTGCTGCCCAACGTTAAAAAGAAAAAGATCATGGCAAACTGCAATCTCACTTCCTGGCAAATAGATGGGGAAGTAGTGGAGGCAGTGACAGATTTTATTTTCCTGGGATCCAAGATCTCTTCAGATGGTGACTGTTTAAAATTAAAAGACATTTACTTTTGCGGCTATGGCAAGCTTGGACAAGCAAGTAAAAAGTAAAGCTTTTACACTGTCAACAAAGGTCTGCATAGTTAGAACTATGGTATTCCCAGTAGTAACATACGGATGTGAGAGCTGGACCATAAAGAAGTCTGAGCGCCATAGAATTGACGCCTTTGAATTGTGGTGTTGGAAAAAATTACTTCGTCCCTTGGACTGCAAGAAGAACCAGTAAATCAGTTATTCAAAAATCAAGACAAACTGTTCACTAGAAGGTATGATCATGGGGCTAAAGCTCAAATATTTTGGTAATATCATGAGGAGACAGGTACCCTAGAAAAGACTCTGATGCTAGGAAAGATTGAAGGCACAAGAAGAAGGGGACGACGGAGGCGGAGATGGATAGATAAGGTGATTGCATCAATGAACATGAGCTTGATGGAGGTCATAGGGGCAGTGGCTGACAGATGTTCCTGACGTGGTGCGGTCCAAAAAATGAAATTAATCCCACTAGAGCTTCCTGATAATATTGTAGTGTGACCATACCACAATCATTTCTCTGTATTCATGATAATCCTACTTTGTGTCGATGTCACTAGTTATATTTGTTTGCCGTGAAACAACACTTGTTCTAACACTGTGTGAATACATTGCTTCAGGGTATATTCTTTGTTTTGTTTGCACATTATCATTTTCTTTTGTAAAGCAGTTCCTAGCACTTTTTTGGCATAGGTCCTAGTATCTCTTAGAGCTGTCTGCAGCAGTATATTGTAACACAAAACCTATCATTGTCATGCGTACCGAGCACAAAGAACGGTGAAGAAAAACACATTTTTGTGAAGAGAAAACAGAATTGAAAAAATGTAAATTCAATAATAACTGTAATGTTTGCAGTGCAGGGAAATAAAAGAAAATTCCAAAGATCTTTTGCAGATATTGGTTACATAAATTGTGACTCAAACTATTGTAGACAAGCCCATTAGATTACATACTCATTGCCAGCTAACTAGGAAGTAATTGGGTCCCTAAATATATCTGTAAAAGAATATTCCACTCCCTAGTAAAGTCAGCATGGCAGGTTATAACAACCACTGATAGATTAAACTGATACAATGTAATTTGCCAATTTCTTTGCATCAGAAAACTTGTGATATGAGTTTAGAAATATCAGTACAAAGTATGGTTGGGTAACAGTAAAAAAAAATTAATTGCAAGGTAAAATTTTTTAACTGCATCTAATATTCCATTTTGCTGCCCATTTACTGCACAGCTTTAATAACACAGTCTGAGCAGTTCAATATACAGTGGATATAAAAAGTCTACACACCCCTGTTAAAATGTCAGGTTTCTGTGCTGTAAAACAATTAGACAAAGATAAATCATTTCAGAACTTTTTCCACCTTTAATGTGACCTATAAACTGTACAACTCAATTGAAAAACAAACATCTTTTAGGTAGAGGGAAGAAAAAATATAAAAATAAAATAATATGGTTGCATAAGTATGCACACCCTTAAACTAATACTTTGTTGAAGCACCTTTTGATTTTTTTTACAGCACTCAGTCTTTTGGGTATGAGTCTATCAGCATGGCACATTTTGACTTTGCAAGATTTGCCCACTCTTCTTTGCAAAAACACTCCAAATCTGTCAGATTGCGAGGGCATCTCCTGTGCACAGCCCTCTTCAGATCACCCCACAGATTTTCAATCGGATTCAGGTCTTGGCTCTGGCTGGGCCATTCCAAAACTTTAATCTTCTTCTGGTGAAGCCATTCCTTTGTTGATTTGGATGTATGTTTTGGGTCGTTGTCATGCTGAAAGATGAAGTTCCTCTTCATGTTCAGCTTTCTAGCAGAAGCCTGAAGGTTTTGTACCAATATTGACTGGTATTTGGAACTGAAGAAAAACAGCCCCAAAGCATGATGCTGCTACCACCATGCTTCACTGTGGGTATGGTGTTCTTTTGGTGATGTGCAGTGTTGTTTTTGCACCAAACATATCTTTTGGAATTATGGCCAAAAAGTTCAACCTTGGTTTCATCAGACCATAATACCTTTTCCCACATGCTTTTGGGAGACTTCAGATGTGTTTTTGCAGAATGTAGCCTGGCTTGGATGTTTTTCTTCGTAAGAAAAGGCTTTCGTCTTGCCACTCTACCCCATTGCCCTGACATATGAAGAATACGGGAGATTGTTGTCACATGTACCCCACAGCCAATACTTGCCAGATATTCCTGCAGCTCCTTTAATGTTGCTGTAGGCCTCTTGGAAGCCTCCCAGATCCGTTTTCTTCTCGTCTTTTCATCAATTTTAGAGGGAGCTCCAGTTTTTGGTAATGTCACTGTTGTGCCATATTTTCTCCACTTGATGACTGTCTTCACTGAGTTCCATGGTATATCTAATGCCTTGGAAATTCTTTTGTACCCTTCTCCTGACTGATACCTTTTAACAATGAGATCCCTCTGATGCTTTGGAAGCTCTCTGTGGACCATGGCTTTTGCTGTGGGATGCGACTAAGAAAATTATAGGAAAGACCAACTAGAGCAGCTGAACTTTATTTGGGGTTAATCAGAGGCACTTTAAATGATGGCAGATGTATGCTGACTCCTATTTAACACGATTTGGAATGTGATTGCTTAATTCTGAACACAGCTACATCTCCAGTTATAAGAGGGTGTGCAGACTTATGCAACCACATTATTTTTCTTTTTCTTCCCTCCACCTAAAATATTTCAGTTTGTTTTTAAATTGAGTTATATTGAGTTCTGAAATGATTTATCTTTGTCTCATTTTTTTACAGCACAGAAACCTGACATTTTAACAGGGGTGTGTAGACTTTTTTTATCCACTGTATATTTTAATTCTTTTTTTATTGACTTTTCCTCTGCAGATTTAAACTTTTTTTTTAATCTAAAAGAAAGCAATTTCTTCTATGGGGCCATCCTGGATTATCCACATATGCTTCTTATGTTTTCCTGCTACTGTTAGGAACTGTAGGAGCATCAAGATTACATAAAACCAGGCCGAACCTCACCCGTGACTAAAAATTTTAATTGAGTTAATTGTAAAGTAAAATTATTTGTAATTAATTCCCAGCCCTAGTGCAAAGTTTAAGTAGAAGTTAGCTGTTTTGGGAGAACGCTGATCAAGATCTGTACATAGAAGTTGAGCATTATGATTAGGTGACAGGATGTTGTCTTGAATAGGAAATCAGAGAATCAGTAGGCCCTCACTGATAAGTTTACTGAGAGTTATCTTGGATGCAGATTTACAGCCTTATTAAATTGTGATTCAGATAATTGAATAGGGCTCTATATAAGCACAGAGCGTATTTATTTTACACACGTTTTTAGTTAGTGAAGACCTTGCTTTTGGATAGAAGTTCACGAACTAAAAACGTCTGTAAAAAAAATATGCTCTGTGCTTATATAGAGCCCTTTTCAATTGTCCGAATCGCAGTTTAATAAGGCTGATGATCTCTATTTGGTTTTTATTCTGACACTTTGTTGTGGACCTAACAATAGGAATAAATGAAAGTACACTTTATAATAGAATAAACCTCCAAGGTGACAATTATGGAAAGCAAATAAAAAAATGGACCCCTACAATAGTCAAAATGTGAATCAATATTAATATATTATACTAGCGAATTTCCCGTCAAAAAATTACAGCAATAAAATTGTAAGGCAGGTAATGCTGTTTGCCACAGAGATTAACTGTTTTGGTGGTCTGAGATGCTACAGCGCGCATTGTGAGCCTCTGGGTTGGTGTATTTTTTGTTATCAGAGGCGCTTTTGCACTTATTGTAAGGTCTGCGCTGATCTCCTTTTGGCGCTTATTGCAAGGCTCTCCTGGTGTACTTTGTGTCCTATGAGCACCGTTCGCGCTCCTTGTGAGGCGCATGTTGAAGGTGTTTGTGTTTTTTTGCGATACTGTGGTGTTTTTTGATTGTTTTGTGTATATGTTTTTTTTGTGATGCTAATTAATGAATGAAATCATAAATTAATATACTTTACCTATTTGTAATTAATATATGCAGCAAGTAATGTGCTTAAGAGCTAACAATCTGTTTTGATGTTCCTGCAGCATGTAATGTAGATTTGCAGTGTTGTTGAGCTGAGGTGTGTCAGCAATGTGTGCAGTGTGTAGTGTAAATAGGCTGCGTGCGCGAGAGGAAACCGCTTGTGTAGCTGTGTACTTCCGCATTCTGTATGTTAGTGTTGTAAAATAGCAGTGAATGTGTATGTGGTACGCAGGTGTGGATGATTTAGCGTCCTTGCCAATAGTGGATGTTATACCTCGTATGGGATTTTGTAAAAGTTGTATGTGCTTGGCGCTGTTTTGCGGCTTTAGGGGTAGTGTAGCCTCGTTTTGGCTTTTTTCGGCGGCCATTTTTTTTCTTGCTTAGGGGATCTTCAAGTGTCTAAACTTTTTAAATTGGACTGAAATCGAGGTGTAACCTGTCTTCCAGTCGTCCTGGATGTCCCCTCTTGCTGTGGGTAGGGTTTTTATTTTATTTGTGTGTGTATTTGGTGTTTTTTTTTGTTTTCCGCTGTGGGTTGTCCGTTAAGGTCGTATTTTTGCGAGTCTGTAATGGATTTTTTCTAAGTCCAGCGGCTCATATTTTTTTGTGTAAGTCCATATTTAGTCATTGGGTGTCTTGTGTTTTTTTTTTTTTTAAAGTGGCGCTTCTGTGGGCGTCTTGTAGGGGCTTGTGAGGCGCCGTAGAGCCTGCACCTCCGCAAATGCGGACCCTGGTCCGAAAATCGTACGGGGTCGAAGGGATGAGCGACTATGGCTCTCATCTCCACCAGCACAAGGAGCGCCTTTGGCGCTCCTTGCCTAGACTAAACCGCTTTGCGAGGGCCGCAGTTTCCCTGTTGCTTTACCAACGGATTTTGCCACGCCCGCCTGCTGACAACTATATATGTGATGCTGTATTTATTTATTTTTACATCCTAAAACATTATTCCAATTATGAAGTCAAGCTCTTCAAAAGCATATAATAAATATGGTATCTCAGTGATCTTGTAAGAAAACAAAATCATAAGAAGCAACAAGGAGCTACAAACATGGAAAATGTGAGCACAAATAAAAATTATTATTATGTAAAATGAAGCCAGTTATAATATGTATATAAAACATTATTACTCACATATACTGAACTAATTGTACCTTGATTAAAGTGTCTTAAAAACAGTCTCTCACATAGATAGAAATGTGGATTTCACGAACGTTCAGAACCAGTAGGTCTGTCCAATCTCTTTAAAAAGGCTAACAAAATATTTTGGGAAATCTGATATGCATATTCCAGATATGCTTGGATTATTTTAATATTTACGTCCATGCCAATTCTGCTGGAAAAGTTTTCATTTTATCTACCACCCTGTAAAATATTTCTTACTCTAGGTCATAGATTCCTATCCCTCTTCCTCAGACAGGCCATGATTAAGGTTTAACATTGTGAATTCAGGTGATGCAATTAGAGGCTCCATGGCCTGTTGAATATGAATTGCCTCACCTTGTTTTCACACCGTGTTAAAGGGATCTGTCACCCCAAATTCAAGTTGTTTTCTTAAGTTGTAATTAAAGAGCATGAAGAACTAGCTATACATGGTGCTTGTTATTTCATTCTAAAGTCAGTAATCCCTGAGTTAATCATCTTTAATCTGCTGCATTCTTATGCATATGAACAGTTCACAAATACTAATTAACTACTTTCATGTGCTAATTAGGATTACAGTCTGTTTGCCTGTCTCTGTGGTGGCAAAACTGTGTCTCTCTAAGGCAGGGGTGGGCAAGTTCAGTCCTGAAGAGCCCTACACAGGCCAGGATCTGAGGATATTCCTGCTGCGCACAGGTGAGTCAATCACTTCTTCAGTCATTTTGATTGACTCACCTGTGCACAGAAAGGATATCCTCAAATCCTGGCCTGTGTTCGGCTCTCCAGGACCGAACTTGCCCACCCCTGCTCTAAGGTAATCATGCTCTTAGATCCCCTCCTCTGCCCTTTTTAAGTACACTGAGTCACAAATTTACATATTGAGCAACACGTTAGCCAATAGGAGCTGCACTTTCCATGCTTAATATGTCAGGGTTATGCTGTTGAGAAAAAGGGAGTTTCAATGGTCTTTACAATTAGCCCAATTTCCTGTTGGGGTGACAGTGTTCCTTTAAACTTAAATCATGAACTGTTCTGGGGATCATTGAGGGGAGGGTTGGGGATCTATGACTTTTTACTCTAATGCTACTTTTAGAAGCTGTTCTGTACTGTTGGTGGTTTACTTAAAGACATATCTGAGTTTCCTGGATGATTAATGCATCTGATAGAGGTGAATGAGCAGTGTATGAAAAACATTTTTTGAATTAAATACTAAAATAAACATAAGTAATCTTGAGTTTGCTATCAGTCGATTTTTAGAGTTACCACCTTGGAAAATCCCTGCTTAAAATTAGCATAAAACTCATCATTTGTTTTGACCAATCACATGCAGCTATAACATTGTTTCAATCTGTGTGTGTGGCAAAGCATCATGGAATTTGTAGTGTTGTTTTTCCCCTGCACAAGGAAACAAGAAGGGGCCAGAGATTGCTCTGTGGCTTTCTGCATTGTGCTGCTGTTGGCTTGAGGGTTAGTATAGGGTTAAAAAAAGTACCTGAATGCAGTGTTTCTATTGGTAGGTACCAGAGGCCTATGTAAGCAGCTCGGCGTGTGTGGAAGCCATTTTTTTAAATAAAATAAATCTTTGTGTGTATAGAATGACTCCATATTAATGTGTGTACACACAGGGAACTTTAGATATGCATGTTTAAATTAAACCTGCAACATTTTCACTTTTGTTTTTATCGCCTTATTTCGATTTTATTTGCATTTCAAAAAGATTATGTACACAACAAATTACAGACGTGTCATATCTCGGTCATAAATCTGCAATTTCGGTTCAGGATGGTTTCATCGAATGATGTAGTCTGGGTCACTGCATACTCTGACTTGTCACACTTGGTAGATAATTAGTGTGAGCCCCTTATTATTTCTTAGCCTTCATGTTAGTCAGAGGCTCGAGTACCATCTCCTACGTTTTGTGCTTCTTGGAATTGTCTCTGACAAAGGATGGAAATTGATTTCCAACTAACACAAGATTTTCTTGGAAGCCACATGGACTGTGCTATAGAGTGGTAAATGACTTGAGAGGAAAGAGTTCTTGGTTCACTAATGTACCACATCAATACTTGTACTCGAGGACTGAATGAGAGAGCCCTAATGCATTTTCTTGAATAGAATACAAATTTATATGCCGACAACTGGCTTTGAAGATATTTTATATGCCCTGCTACCTGAAAGATGGGGTGCAGGTTTATTCTTTCTCTTGGCTACAAAATATGAGCCATGACAAATACTGGGTACACATGCTTTGTTATGTGTGAGCATACATTTTAGTGTGTATTACTGTTTCAGTTGTTAGGTGTTTATGTAGGAATAATGTGTTTAGTCATGTCTGACTCTCCGTGACCCTATGGACCGCAGCATGCCAGGCACATCTTGTGCTAATCTATAAGGTTTTCTTAGCAAATATACTGGTGTGCATTGCCAGTTTCTTCTCCAGCAGACCACAATCTGTCTGACCTCTCTGCTACCACCTGCCTATCTTGGGTGACCCTACATGGTGTAGCTCACAGCTTCATGGACATACACAAGCCCCTTCACCATGACAAGGTAGCCATCCAGAAAGGGGTATGAATAATACTTGAACACAATTAGGCATTTTTGGAAAGCAGAATATTTAAGCTTTATAATATGTGGCTTTGAAATGGTAAGCTGTTAGTTAGGTAATGTAAGATGTATTAGAATTCATGTTTTTGTAAAAGTATAATACACCAAAATGCATTGATGCAGATAATGGAACATCAATTAATATGTAGTTATAACAAAACACTACATCTATTTGCTTTTATGTACTTTAGTTTATTAAAAAGTGTTTTTCTACCTAAAATCCTACAATTCTTATCTGTTTGGGTCTGCCCTCTGTAGCTCATACAGCTCATGAATGCACAGTGTGTGAAATGCAGTGTTTCAAATAAGCCAGTCAGTAACCTCTCTCAAGTAGCATGTTGCAGAATGTTGCCACTAATTGGTTACTAGATGCTGCACATCCTGTACTTAGCACACAGTCTTCATGAGCTGGAGAGAGGAGAAACCAATTCTGAACTATTTGTAAGGTTTCAGGCAGAAGAAACAGAGCTTTTATAATCCAGAAACCTTCTGTGTCCTTTTTAAGGTGATATGATATTTAATAAGTTTTTATTTAAACAAACCAAAGTAAATAATAATATATACAACTTAGTAAACTTTTTTAAACATTGTCTTCAAATATGCTTAGCTTGCATGAAGCCCTCACAATGACATAAACATTTAGTTATTTGTTGAAGCATGTCTGCCTTAATCAGTGATTCTCAACCCTTATTAGAATAAGGAACCGAAAATATATAGTGAATTATTTTAGAAACATCTACCTTTGCTTCATCCTCTCCTTCTCCTAAATGAGTAGCACAGTGTGCCTCTGAGATCAATGGTATTGTGTTTATATATTGTTTGTCACTATTTGGTTTCTTTAAAATGATTATATATTTAACATTTTGCATTTGGTAGAATTTTTCAAATGATGTGAAAACTATAAGGAAAAAAAAACATTCATTTTTACTTTGAGATCAATGTGAGTTCTGGAAAACTTAAATGAAAAACAATGACATTGATAACAGCTCTTGTTAGTATTTCTTTATATGGTGGAGGGTGAGGTTTTGTAACAGTTCCTTTTGTAACCTCATAATTTGGATGATTTCCTAGTATATACATGTAATATTCAGTAAAACTATAGTTTTGCAGACATGAAAAAGATTGAAAGAATTTACAGCCTATTTTGTTTGTTTTCTAACATTGTGCATTTGCATGAAATCTAAAAGCCAATAATAATTTAGTAAATTTGTTTTAATTTTTGACAAATAGCTTTGACAAATAACCTTTTTTTTTTACTTGATAAGAGTAGTGACATCTTGCGGCATGATCATCTTGGGGGACACTGTTTTGGCCACCAAAGAGAGGGACAAGCAATCTGTGATGCCAATTAGAACATCAAATCCGCTAATTGGTATTCGGCAGCTGCTCATTTGCATATTAATGTAGCCCAAGCAATGCTGAATATCACTAGAATGGTTCACTTTAGAAAAAATGGAAAATATAATGTGTGAGATTACAAAATACCTGTAAGTGACACCTGACAACTTTAATAATTTAATTAAACTCTGTTGTTTACAAAAAAATATAAAAACATCACTTACAATAGAATTTTAATTTAATCAAGACTTTTTTTTTGGTAATCCTTTAGATTGTAAGTTTGCAAGTTTTCAATATTGTGTCTGTGCATTAGGGAAGGCACTATGGACATTCGATTTTAAGCTCAAAGACAGGGCCCTCCATTCCTTTGCAATGTGTTAAAATTGTTTTTGACTGTACTTAACCCCTGTATAAAGCTATAAAATATGTTGGCTCGTTACAAATAAAGGATACTAATAATTATTAATAATAACAATAATAGGATCTATCCTTGTATGTGCACGCACGACACAGGAAGCCTCTTGGTGCTGGGCGCACTCACTTCCCAATGTACTCCCTAAGCCCCTAACCCCCTACACCAGATGCTGGCCCTAACCCTAACCCCCTACACCACTTACCGGCCCTAACCCTAAACCCCTACACCCCTTGCCGGCCCTAACCCTCTTAGCCTAACACTAACTCCCTAAAAGTAACTTTCTAACCCTAAGCCCCTACACCACTTACCGGCCCTATCCCTAACCCACTAAACCTACCCCGAAAACCCCTAAGCACTTACCGGCCACTTAGAGACAGCGGGATATCGGTGGCGCGCTTGCCGTGCGTGCACATATCAGGATAGGTCCCAATAATATTTACCACCCTACTAGCCAAGGGTCAGCTGTCCAATATACAGGCGTTTCAGGAACTAAGTTGTTTTAGTTTGTGGTTTATATAAGATGATATACATTACTTTTGTTGTTCTTCACTTGTAAGGGAGAAGAAATGAAGGCTACAGACGATATGACTCACAAGCCATAATTGCAACAGTAGAGGAAATAAACCCTGCACAGGCTGCTGGAGCAAGGTAATTAGCATACAATGTATCTATCACTGTTCCTTATTATAAAATGAGAAGCTCTTTCTAGTATATTCCGTTAGCTTCCCAATAAAGATGCAGTGCCCCCACATTTAATATATACTGAAGAAAAAATAATGAATCCACTATTCGTGTTAATATTTATTTGCCTTCATTAATACATGCTCAAAACCTACTGTAGGGTGCCCATATGACATTTCTTGCTATTTATACTCACCTACTCCACTTTGTTACTCATCACAGCACTATACTACTTTGGATCGTCTAAGAGACTTCTTTGAACAAGGTTCGCAATGTTTATAAAAACAGTTGATAATGGGCAAACACTTTTTTTTAATTCAGCTTATCTTGTATTAACGTATATAGGATTTAGTGTGTATAATAATAATTAATGTATAGTTGTATAGACTGTTATGTGCTTATTTAGAGCTCTATTCAATTGGCTAAATTGCATATTGAATGAGTGCCATAGTCTTTCAGATTTTAAAAATGTGTAGAAAGATAATTAAATAAATAATTGATACAAGTAACTGGTTATTTGTTTAATTGCTCAGGTATATATTTTGCAGACATATGCGTTAGAGACACCGGTTTCTTGAGCTATAGATTAAAATATAGCCACTTCAAACATGATTTTCTCTCTCCAATTACTCAACAGCAAAGCAACTATCCTGGACCATAGCAAACTTTTGGAAATACAAGACTAACAGCTCTCATTTTTAGTTTTTGTTCTTCTCCGTTTCTGTGAATTAATGTTTCAACAATTATACCATTTTGAGGGGTTACTATGCAAAATGTATGTAACCTGTTAATATATACCTTGGCTTAGTTATTTCCTGATCGTTGAGTTTATTTCCTCACCATCTAGTTCTACATCTTGTATTGCAGACTTGGTCAGTGGTTCTCTCTCTGTTTTAAAATGTAAATTGAAGTGACACAGCTGAGGTGATGATTTAAAACTATATTGTCTTGAGTGCAGTTTCTTGCACAAAAAGACTAGGCATACTCAGACCCAGGTAACCACACTCAAGACAATGGACCCAGTGCTTCAGGGGTAATAATTAATGGCAATGATCTCTCATTAACAAAAGATACCAGTTGCTGTTGGGGATCTGGAAGACCAACAGCTCAAAATGGCAAACTTAAATGTTAATTTACTAAATAAAGGCAACTTTTTAAAAATAATATTCAAGTGATAAAGTAATATGTTTAAAAATAAATCTTATTTGGAACCTCAGCTCTGTCAATGTAAGTGTTACAACATTTAGAGGGACAAATGTGAGTTTAAAGAGCTTTAAGTGTGGAATTGTTGTTCAGTCCTTCAGTCGTGCCTGATTCTCTGTGACCATATGGATGCAGCACACCAGACTCCTCTATCTGTGTTTCTGGTTGTTATTATCCATATGTTTTTCTTGGCAAAGATACTGGAGTGGGTTGCCAGTTCCTTATCCAGTGGACCATGATTTGTCTGACCTCTGCTATGATCTGCCTATCTTGGATGATGGTAAAGCTCATAACTCCATTGAAGTAAACAAGCCCCTTCACCAAGACAAAGTAGTAATCCAGAATGGGATGTGTGGAACAAGTAGTTACAAATCCCAGACTCCTCCTGATGCATTATGTAGATTTCCTATTGCTGTACTTACAAAAGTTCTCCTTACTAGTATATCTATCTGCATTGATACAAGTGGCCAGTGTGTCTTTGGTTTGATGTCTGGAACCAGATTTTTAAAATCTAACATCACCCTGCTCTGCTAATGTGTATAAATAATTACATGACTCCCATTCACAGTTTCTAAGCTCTACATTATATCCCACCAACTGAATTAAAGAAATGTTTATTATCTATTGTTATGTTTCATTCTATTTTATAATACGAAATTGGGTATCTATACAGAAAAAAATATAATCTCTGTTTAACGAGCTGAGGCCCCAGAATTAAAACTTTACTACTCCATTTAATTCGACAGCCGTATTTGCGCCGAGTGCAGCTCATCTTAACAAAGCAAACTATTAAATATTTTTGCATGTTCCATTAACTAAGATTCCAAACACGCATCAAATAAGTGATTTGAGTAGGAAAAAAATAAATGAAAACAGAGTTTTACATAACAAGCTGTATTGTTGCCAGAGATCATATGGGTGGGCCTTGTCCATTTCTCTTCTTTTAAAGAGCCGCACCCTACTTGACAGCGGTTCGCCCTACATCTCCACCCACAAATAAACCCTACGCTGGAATTCCCCCAGGGGCCTTTACTTCTTACTATGTTATTCAGATTGATGACTACACCTGCCTGATTATCTGCTGTCCTACATCTTGAGAGTTTACATTACGTTTTGGCAGGGGTTTAAATTTTGGCAACTTAATCAAAGCCAGATTAGTGTAGAGCAGTAAACACGTGCGGTAGTAAGGAATTGTGAAATACTAGATATCCTTTGAAAGATGCATTGCTTTATATCATATGGTTATGCAAAATATATCATTATAAATATTTTTCTAATTCAACTTCAAATGATGCTTAGCAGAATTAAAATGTAGAGCATCCCCATGTACTGATAAATAGGTTAGACTGTGCAGTTTTTGTAAGGAAGTTGAACTGTAAGCTTTATTCTTGTGCAGTGTAGTAAAATAATAAATTACAAACTTTACTAATACTTAAAACATGTAAAGAGTCTGACAAGAGTACTTAAAACCAGAACATGTTATGTGTGAGGACATTTTTGATGCACTGTACTTTTTTAATTAAAAATACTTAATCTGCCTAAAAATCTCTGTGGGTTTATGTTTTCTCATTTGCAAACTGAACAACGATTCTTTACAATAGTTTGTGAATACATATTATGGTTTTATTGACAAGAAAAAAAAAGTACTTTCATGATATAAGTTGGAAAGTAAAAACGGTGAAATGAAGGTAAATGTTACTGTAATGTCCTAACAAGAGGATTAATATTTAAGGATTTATTATAACAATAGTAAATAACAGTAACTATAATAAATTCATTTTGAATGGTTAGAGTATGTCTCCACCCTGATAGGGTCATCCATTAGAGAAGGGGGTTGCTGAGAGACAAGTTTAAGGGTTTTTAGCATGTTGCCAAGGGAAGCCACATTAACACAGTAAGTCTTGATCCAGTGGAATGCATTGGCGTAATATCCTCTTGTGCCTGAAAATGTATCACTGCCTGCAAGACAAAGAATACCGCCAGTGAACTTAGTGGGCAGAGACCAGCAGCAGCTGAGTTTAATATTTAATTTTTTTTTTTTAAATAATTGAATATAAAGTTTATTATCGATCAATGCCTAAATAAACCATCTAGCATTTATTGCAATGGCATCATAGTATAACTTTGATTTTCTGCCCTGCCTTTATAATAATTAAAGCAGTTGTTTTGCATTAAGAACAATTTAAACACAGGGTGCACCATTTAATTTATGGAGTCCTCTGTAGACTAGATTTACTTCAGAGGATAAGTTGAATAAAATTATTTCTGTACAGAAGAGTTGAGCCTGTGATTGTAAATTGGAAAAGCTAAGATTCTTAACATTCCTTTGTTCATGGGTTAAAAATATTGTTTTAAGACATCAGATCTCACTTTTTTAAGCGCCCGCCCCAATTATAATTCTTACAACATGATTTTTATGTAAGTTATAGAATATGGAATGTATGTGTTCTTTTGACACACAGTTTCCAGACTCCATTCTTAATTGGCTTATGTCAGATTTTAAGACATTCTTGTTATTGTACAAAAGGGTCAATCACTGGTTCTGTTGTAAATAAGTGTTTTAATATTAATATTCTAACTGCAAGGTGAAAGAGTAGCTTACTGACCAAAGAAATCAGCCAATAAAATGTATGAATATTGCCTGGGGTACCACTGCACTTTTTACCTTCTTAGGCAAGTTTAAGTTTATGTTCAGAGCTCCTTACATAAACCACAAATAATAAACACTCATTTACTCTTTTCATATTTTAATTTTAAAAGTCAGCAGTATGAAGTGCCAGCAGAAAAAGGCCATATCAGTCAAGAAATGAGAAAAAGGCAAGAGGACGACATGATCCAAATACAAACTAAAATGGCTCTCCGGCAGTCGAGACTAAGTTTGTACCCAGGTGACATGCCCCGGGCATCTATGTTGGACATCAGCAGAGATCCTCTAAGGGATATTGCCATGGAAAATGCTATGACACAAAGAAAACTCAGGGTAAGTTATTAAATTAGCATAAATAGACATTGTATGAAATATCTGCCAAATTTGGTTTTGAAATGATTTTTGTAATTGCAGATACATTTATATTTTTTTATACATCGTATAGATATTTTTGTTTTTGTTTTGCTTTTCAAAAGTTTAGATACTTCCCAGTAGGAAATGATGACCATCTGTGTCCAAAAGAAAAGTATCAATTTCTTCAAGAGAACCAGCATTTTTTAAATCTGATCCAAAACGACCATCACTTAAAAAAAAAAAAAAAAAAAATGTTAATTCTATTCTACAATTAATGTTGTGTTGTACTTTTCTGAAAATAAAATAATTTAGCACAATATATATTTCTTTTTTTTTGTTCTAGAATTTTTTCGGACCAGAGTTTGTAAAAATGATAGTTGAGCCATACATTGTTTTGGACCTCCCAAGATCCATCTTGGTAAGTAGGCTACTTTCTTTAAATATGCTGAAGCAGATTTCCTGAAATTTCTCATAATAACTTTTTAAATAATTTCAGGCTAAGAAAGGAAAGATTGAAGAGAATCGTCGAAAGGTGAACATTATTCTGCTCAGTGGACAGAGGCTTGAGCTAACGTGCGACACCAAGTCTACGTGTAAAGATGTGTTTGACATGGTTGTGGCCCATATTGGACTAGTTGAACACCACTTGTTTGCCTTGGCAATCCCAAAAGGTAACAATATTTTATGTACTGTTAATGAATGAATCTAATCTTTGAGTATTTTCTTCCTATCCATAAATAAGAGGACATTTTTCATCAAGAAATAACATCATTTTGATAAACTTCACATGTTGTAAAGTATGTAATTAGCTTATAACATTAGCAGCTATGTAAGCATTAAGCATACACTAATTTTTTAAAAAATGTTAATTTTATCAGACTAGTCTGAGGGCTGTCTTATTAAATATCTTAATAATTTTTGCTGGCTTGGAGAAAAAAGGCATGTACTCCTATTCAATAATGAGGTGTGTTGACCCATTTGATAATTCAGATAAACTCTTATCATCTGACACCCCCTTAGCACATTTTCTGCATGTTAAGGAGCAAGCAGCTTGTCCCAAATAAACTTGCAAATCCTGCTGGTCTGCTCTGTATTACTGAACAGGGATGAATACTGTCACGGCATGTTTGATGCACTAGCATAGTATTTTCATATTAACATTTTCTCTTAAAATGCTTTTACAAATGGTAATATTGGTTTGTTAGAAACTTCAACAATGCCAATGTCTGAAGCTGTTCCCACTTTAATAAGGTCTTTAATATTAAGGAGGCTACACAATATATGAAAGCTGTAGTTGCAGATGGGGTAACAATAGCATCTTGACCTTTTTGTATCACTTGTTTTCCCTGCAAAAAAAACCTTTTGCTTTTTCAATCTTTTTCTTAAAATTGTAGTAACGCCATTTTCTAACATTGTAATTCAGATATTATTGTAATAAAATATGCTAAAGGAACAGTTAACTTGCACACAGAGCAAAACATGAAATGTTTGTTACAAAGTACTAAAGTGATCATTTTAAACATATTGAAGACAGTGGGAGATTTTGATGCATAATGTCACGAATAGATGTCACAGAGGGTATAGAATAACCCCCTGCACAGTAAGTTATTCTGTTTGCATTTCCAATTTCAAGAGTATTCCTTTGTGCTTTGTTCTGTTTATATATTTTTACTGTGAAGCTCTCAGCATGAAGGCTGACACTTTACCAAGAGTACAAAACAAAACAAACAAAATATGTCAAGTCGCTATAATCAAAAGAATCACATTTCCTCAAACAGGATTATCTAACACACATTGAAGAGATATATTTAATAGTTTATTAGAAATTTGATATCTTAACATGGAACCTCCAAGATTAAAAATAAACAGTGTTTCATTGATATAGAGGGCTAGTTTCAATATATTTTTGTTCAGCATATCTTTGCTTTCCTATATCTACTGATCCCTGTTTTTTTCTGCTGAATAGAATGAAGTCAATGTTAGTCAGCTAAAGTCCCTGGAATAAGTCAAGCCAGGTTAAAAGGACAGCTCTGCTTGAGCTCATATGGGCCTCAATAACTGGGTCACAGTTCCTTGGTGCTCATGCAGATGTGTCCTTAAAGGGTCAGAACTCATTGTTCTGATGACTACTGACAGGAAGAGAAATATTTCAACTGATATAACACTAATTAGACTGTCTTGATAAGGCTTAAATAATGCTATGTGAAATCTGTCACGGCCTTTCAGTGATGCTCAGAACAATGCAAAATTGAATATAATAGTTAAAAATTAAAGACTGATTTTAAGCTCTCTAATCTCCCTATTATCAATCCAGTTTCTTAAGAGCATGTAGTAAAAATGACACTCCAGGGGTCCTTTAATGTGTCAGCACCTACACTATAGTACTATAAACAACTTGTAATATGTTTTGTTTAAAAATGCAATGTAATTAGTGAAATCTTCAATGCAAACTTGTAAGTATATGCTTCTTAGTGTTTTCTTGAAGTCTTCTAGGCCCCGTACACCAGAGATAGGCCACGCCCTTCAGAGGTACCACCCAGATTAATAACTGGACCTCTGTTCCATGTCTACCTCACTGTATTTTTTTTCTATCCCATCATATGTAGGATGTATTACCCAAAATTAAGAAATTATTTGTCATTGGATGTGTCCAGCTGGTTATATTATGAAAACTGCAATTGTTGCTTTTCCCATCTATTCTGTTTTAAGTCAGTTGGATGAGTGTCTCCCTGTATCATGTTTTGATCCATGCATTAGTGGTTGTCCTTTGCCTGCTTTAAAATTCTTCATCAAAATTATATTCCAAGAGCTTAGTGATAAGACTTAAATTGCGCTGGTGAGATTAATTTGCAAAAATGCTGGCCCATAGATTTTATGGCATTATATTACCAGATATACACTCTTAAGGCAAGAGTTATGATATGAGTGGGATACAATTTTACAGGGCTAAGAAAATGTAACTTAAAAAATAAAGTACTCGCCCTATAAGACGTACCGGCAGATAAGACGCACCTAGTTTTTAGAGGAGGAAAACAAGAAGAAAAAAAATCTGAATCAAACACAAATACACTTTATACACAGATACACACCTACATTACACACAAATATATATATATATATATATATATATATATATATACACATACATACATATACATACATATATACACACACACACATGCACACATACACATACATGCACATACATGCACACATACACATACATATACTGCAGCATTTGGGAGCCCTTGACCCTCCCTGATCCTCACCTTTCTTCTGATCTCTGCCATCTTGATCTCACCCCAGCGCTTCCTACCAGCACTCCTCGTGTACTGCAGCGTTGCATGTGTGACGTCACTAGGACGCACCGGCCGACACGATGCTGGTAGGAAGCGCTGGGGTGAGATCAAGAGGACAGAGGCAGTTTGAAAAGGTATATTCGCCGTATAAGACGCACCAACTTTCCTCCCCCAGTTTTGGGGAAGAAAAAGTGCGTCTTATACAGCGAAAAATACGGTATATTGCAAAGTTGTTACCTGTAGACAACACTATAATGTATTGTCATTTGGATGATGTTGTGAAACACTGCACTGAGCAATCAACCTGTTTAGTTCACGAGGGCATAGGGAGCTTTCACATCATTGTAAGTATTTTACCTCCGTATTTACTGATGTGCCTAAATTAAACAAAATTCACTCGTTTTTGCTTATACTGTATGTGATAAACAGTAGATGAAAAAACAAACATATTCTAAGCCCCAGAGAGACAGAAATACTTGGCAAACCAGAGGTCCAAATAAGGAGACTTTTATCATTATAATAATATGTTTATTTAACACACTTGTCAAATAAATCTGAATAACAATACCAAAATATTTTTTATTTTATTTGCTTGTTGTTGCAGATAATGAATTTTTCTTCATGGATCTTGATCTAAAAATATCCAAAGTGGCACCAGATGGCTGGAAAGAGGATGTGAAGAAGAAAGGCAAATCTTCTGTTAGCTTCACTGTGTACTTCCGGGTTAAGTTTTTTGTGGATGATGTCAGCCTTATACAGTAAGTGCAGCTTTTGCCTAAGAGTTTTAATCTACTTAGTAGAACAAATTGGTGTATAATCTGGTGACACATGCTATATTATCAGAGCTTGGTTACCACAGACGTAATTCTGTTTTCATTTAGCTGCCTTGTTTAAAGGAACACTGTAGTTCAATAGAACCTACCCTTCTTTACAAAGTATGTAACACAGTAACAACATGGGCAGCTGTGAAATCCATGGACATAAAAATATTCTTTTAGAAAACTAGAATTTTCAGTTTTTATTACATTACTCCTGAGAGCTGGGTCATGAGAGTGTTTCTTTTATCTGACATATGGAGAGGAGGAGGGCTACAGGGAGGAATCAGGAGACTTTGTTAGATAATTGGACCTACTTGTAATTGATACCCCCCCTTACAGTTCCAGAAGCAAGTGCAATCATAGCTCACAAGACATGTAAACACTCCTCTCATACTGTACACAACTTCCACCAAAGTATTATGAATGCCTTCAGGTTCCAACAGAGGCATTAACAGTTTTTTTTTTTTTTTTTAAACTAGCTGAATTACTTTTTTTCCTCTTTAATTATACACCTAGCCTGACTCAATTTACATATATGTTTTTTTATACATTGTTCATTGGTCCTTTAGTTATACACGCTTCCTTATGGCAGTGGATGACTTTTGTTTTGCTGTCTCCGTCTAGGCACAGCCTTACTTGCCACCAGTACTACCTGCAGCAGCGGAAGGACATGCTGGAGGAGAGGTTGCACTGTGATGACGAGACAGCCTTACTCCTGGCATCTCTGGCTCTCCAAGCTGAATATGGGGACTACCAAGCAGAGGTATGAAACAAATGGTTTTCATTATTTTCTTCTCCTTATGTACAATAGGACTTGTGTTCTAATGTTTTTATTTTGTTGTTTTTTAATATTATTGTTTAGTGTTTGTCAATAATTTATTTCCTTTTTTTTATTATTTTTTTCAACTTATAAAAACTAACAAAACAAGTCATGTAACATTTTTTTCTTTCTTTTTTTATTTTTTTAGCAATAAAATAAAATTAATTTTTCGTTGCAGGATTGAACCCATTAATTTCAATATATACACTCTAATTTTGAGTAGTTTGCTATTTGAATTTTGACATTTTTTTTAATGAGGGCCCTTGTACAGAATAATCTGCTTTGTATGTGTAACTGGAATGTTATCATTCATTTTGTCTTCCAGATAAATTGGAAGTTTAGATCACCCTCAGTTTTATGCTGCATGATCATTTGTACCCTTGAAAAATCTACATAAATAATGCAGATATCTCAACATTAATTATAGTAAAACCATGAAATGTAATTACATTTTTTAACCAGTATACCTCATTTGTAGGTTCATGGCTTGGCGTATTTTAGACTGGAACATTACCTTCCTGCTAGAGTAACCGAGAAACTGGATCTATCCTATCTGAAGGAAGAGTTGCCGAGATTACACAGTACCTATGCTGGAGCTTCAGAACAGGAGACAGAGTTGGAATTCCTGAAGGTAATATCAAAAATCTAATTTTTACCAGATGTTTTCTTTGGTAATATATATTTGAAATATTTCCATAGCAGATAAAAACAAATTGCCATATCTATTCTACCCATTCTGCTATGCAAGAGCGGAGGAGCAAATAATCCTTCCGGTGGGCTTTTTCCATAAATCATGTATTCCTAGATTTCATTACTGTATTTACCCATGAACTTAATCGGCAATACTTATTGTGACTTATGTTTTCCTCCTAAGCATTACTTATTCCCTTAAGATATTTGAAGGTATATGATATCATCCTCTCAGTTCTCTCATCAAAACTATAAATATGAAGGTCATGAAGTCTTTCATTATATATTTTTTATCCAATGCATTATTTTAGTAACTCCTTTTTAATTTTATATATTTCTTTCTTCTTTTTTTTTGAGGTAAGTACTGCAAACTGTACATTATATATTAGGTGTTCTTTATAGTAATGCTCTTAGACCAAATGGCACCCTAGACAGGAGAAGATACATAAATTGCATTTAACTCCCTCAACTAATAAAGTAGAAAAGGAAAATGTTCAGTGTTTCTGACCATCTCAGGAATGGGAAAAACTTCATGGCGACAACTTACGAAGTACTGTGGTGTTTTACATTACCAGTACCCATGATAGTACAGGCATGCTTGTTGGCCCAGTCTTCAAGACTGTTAACTCCAGGCAGTTGCCTGGCATCCCTGACTCAAGGCAGCCCTGACGCTTTAGCTTCATTACCACTTTTGTATGGATTTGGGGTGGTCAGTTATCTGAGACTTTCCATAATACCTTCCATAAAAATGATCCCTTTGGAGAGGAGGCTGATATTTAGACAATATATTAATGGTGGGCCTTTCCTGCACCACCTGCTGGCCACAACTTGCAATATTTAAATAATAACCCTGCTCTTCTCATAGGAACCTTCTATAATTTGATCCAGGGAAACAGTTCATTTTTTGCTAGGCATCTTATTTGGCTGTAATGTGGACATGCTTAATTACGAACACATTGACTCAAATGTTGTTTTCTCTCTTCAGTAAAATATCCCATAGAGCATCAGTGTGATTTTTAATAAATTATTACAAAAGAAAAAAAGCAAAGGCTTTCCCCATTTTTATTAAATGCCACCACGTTATTCTAACAGTATTCAGTGTAATTTTCTAAAGTAGAGCTTTCTTTCTTCCCCACCACTTACAATGTGATCTGTGAAATTAAATACATTTTTATCTGTTGAATAGAAAAAAATGTTTGCATGGTCCTGCATATGATCAGTGACTCACTCTATCTTTAGCAAGATTGTAAGCAGTATATCAAAGCAATATTGGAAGGTCTTTGCAGGTCTTTTGGCTGATTGATATATTGGCTTTTGAATACTGGAGAGGAAATGGTGAAATCTGATATAGACTTGGCTTTGTCTGTTTAAATACTGGCATAGAATATTGTTCTTCTGCCAGCGTTTAGACGAATTAGATTTTGTCAATATCTCCTCTTTCTACTTTCTATTCACTGTTCCATTCTCCCTTCCATCATCTACATTTCTTCACTTCTGTAGAGCTCTTCTCCTTCTCCAGCTAATGTCACTGACATTCATATATCCATGTCTCTCTCTCTCTCTCTCTCTCTCTCTCTCTCTCTCTCTCTCTCTCCTCCTTACTGTTTTTCTCCCATCTCTTTTTTTCCTGTTTACTATAATTTCCTTCTCTAATTTTTGTCTCCCATGTCCTTGCATAGTTCTCTCACACTCTGCTATATGTCTCTATCAAACTTATTCTGTTGGTCCTTTCTCCACTTTCTTCTGGCAATTAATGTTAACAAAGTCTTAGGAAGTCCAAATGTATTTGCCCATATATTTTGCTTATACACATAGAAATATTTTAATATTAACAGCAAAGAGAATGATACCCTGTGAAAGGATATCATAACTAACAGACTGAGTATTTAAAGATTATGTGACTTTAGGAGGGATATAAACAGAATTTCATAATGATTTGGAGGTCTGGAAGAGAGGGACCAGAGGTTATGATTCTGATCCAGGTCCACCTGTTGACTACCACCATTGTTCTGTATGCCTCTACATATCCCCTCTACATCTCTTCTCCATGATCACCCGTCCCCTTTTCCTGCTTGTCTCTCTCCTTCGGCTTGTATTTCTTTACTCTTACATGTTCTTAATTGTGAATATCTCTCTCTTTATCCCCTTCATGCCTCTCTCGTGTTCTAACATTTTGTGTCTCTCCCACTTCTCATGCCTGCCTAACTCCATTTATTGTGTGTTTCACTTTTCCTCCTGTCTGTCTCCCATTTTTCCTTACTCCTCAGTATTTGCAACTTTGTCTACCTTCTTTATAATGACTGTGAACCTAGAGTATACCCCTTGCTTCTTATCAGTCAACAAGTTAAGTTGGAACCACAGAAAAAAAGATAGAGAAGAAACCGTATGGTGGGTCATTTTTATTTCAATATGAATAATGTCCCTTGATACTAATTATGTTTCTTTTCTGGTAGGTGTGTCAGAGACTTCAAGAGTATGGAGTGCATTTCCATCGGGTACAGCCTGAGAAAAAGTCTCAGTCTGGCATCCTTCTCGGTGTGTGTCCTAAAGGAGTGCTGATCTTTGAAGTTCACAATGGGAACCGGACTCCAGTGCTCAGATTCCCTTGGAGAGAAACAAAGAAAATCTCTTTTGCTGTACGTATTCTTCTAGGGTGCCAGAAATTGAGGACACAGCAGTGAAAATGCATACCTTAGCCCATAGTTGTATGTATAAAATACTGCTATACCTGTGATAGCAATGGCAGAGCTAGTGAACGGGGGGCCCTGTTGCAAAAAAAACAAAACAACGCATTACCTCCAAGAGTCCAGTGGACGTTTGTGCGCACGCTCCACTTCCTGCTGGGTTCTGCTAAAATGGGCAGTTGTGAGCCGCCCAGGGGGGTAGTTCGAGGTGGCACAGGGGCCCACTACACAAAAAAACTTTTCAATACAAATAGAAAAAGACATCTCTAACCCAGACGACTGCCCTAGTGCATTTTACCCCGGTTACTTCTGCCCCTACATACATAGAAAGGTAATCCGTCAATAACTGAAGGAAATGAGCGTTGCCAAAGGACACTTTTAACACTGATTGCTGCTCCTGTGCAGTGAGGCTGGGTAGAGGAAAACAGGCAGTACATTTTGAGCTTTACTTGCATGTCATTACTCTGGATGCTAAAATGTAGTGGAAATACTGTTTACTGGGGAATTCCATTGGGAAAAAAAATTTTCTGGCCTGTTTGTGACATATAGGTTTTCTTTTATTTATTTCCCAATTTGTCATGCTATAAAGTCATTTGTGACCCTATGGACCACAGCACACCAGGCACATTCTGTATATAAAGTCATTTGTTGTCTCTGGTTGTGCTAACCCATAGGGTTTTTTTTTTTTTTTGGCAAAGACATGTTTAAAACATGTTCTTTTAAATGAAAGTTTGGGACCCTACCTCTAATGGTAGCATTATATTAGAGCAAGGGCAGAGAGAGAAAACCCGTACTATGCGTAATAGGTTTTCAGACATCATGTATTCCCCATCTGCAGTCTAAAATGCTATGCCCTGTGTGCATCTCTTATATGTTTCCGGGCAACTGGAGCCTGGAATCATGAGAAATTTTTCTGCTATATAAGTGTACCTTTCTAAAATGCTAATTCAAAGTGATGGAATCTACCACAATATTGTAAATAATTCTAGGATGGTGGCATGCAGCTGTTTTTCATTGCAGGCTTTCCTGTTCTGATGAACCCTAAAGGATTTAGTATGTTAAATCATTTGTACTAGATGAAATTGGATACCTTGAGACATTTTACAGATATACACAATGGTTAATATATTCATACATATGAATGTATAACACATATAACTTGCATAATTCATGGGAAGCAGTATTTTACACACAAAACTGAATCTAAGTTTTCCTGTTGGAAAGGTGCAGTAGCTTTTTGCTCTGAGATTTCTATATTGAGCTTATTGGCAAAGCTCTGCCGTCTGAAGACTTTCAATATGTTCTCAAAATATTCTGAAGCTATTTTCTCTATACTGAACTTGAGATTAGGATACATTTACTGAACCATAATTACATTTCTTGAGTTTGTGAAGTACCACCCTAATGCCACTGTAACAGCATGAGCTAGATGTTCTAATTGGGCATTGATCATTATTAACGTCCATAGTCCATTATTTAAAAAAAATATTATAAAACATTAAAAACGTATTTCAAAGTTCAGATTCGGCTGTTGCTGGTATCCACACACTATAAGGTCAATGGAGGAGGGTGTGGCAGGAAGTAGCTAACTTTTCAGAGAAAAATGTGTACTAACACATTGATCTCTATTGGCTTTAGAGTTGTTTTGTTATAGTGGTTTCCTTTGGCAAATCATTGTCTATTTTCTTATCATATCTTGTTATTCTGAAAAGCTTTTAGACTTCTCTCTCTTCTCCCCCCTTATCAAGGAGGAGACAAACACTCAGTTGGAGGCTGATACATTTTATCTTTGAAAATAAATGTAATAATAAATACTGCTATTATAAACTATTCAATAATAATTTGTATTAATGATCATGGCATTACTTGAAGAGGTAGCTCACCTATATAAGAGGAGGGTTAGAACTTTGTTTTATATGGTAAATTCCAGTGATTGCCCTCTATTTTGTAAATAAAGTACAGACGTATGCATATTCTATATAATGTTTTCTGATGATAAGTGAGGGTTTTAGATGTATTTCTCATCGAATTAATATGAGTGTAAAAGACTGCCATTACAAGCCCAGTATTTTTCTGTATGGAGAATTTTTACAAACCCAGAAGATATAATCAAATGGATTGTATTGGCTTTATTTTTTTTCTAATGCATGAAATTATTCAGGGTTATAGTATCTTTTTAATGATGTACAAATGCTGTAATAGGATATCACTCTCCAAAATTGTTAACTGTAAAGGCCTAGAAATTAAATTAAAATACTATAATTCAGTATGCTAAAAAAGGACCACCCAGAATTACACAGTATTATCAAAAATTATACCACATTGGTCAGGATCTATAAAACCATAATTCTGCGGTGCCTGGCTTTAGCAGTATGGGTTTTACTTTTTGATTTTCAATCTTATGTCTTCTACTACACAACCAGCTCAATGGCACCCATTCCTCATCTCATTCAGACACTTTGGGCAGCAGATTATCACTTCTTTCCCACATGGTCAATAGCCAGTGTAGATACCGTTCTTCTGACATATAGCCCTATTAAATTAGAGCTACGTGTAAAACCATAGCTCGTATTGTCGAAAGTAGGACCTACTGCTATTAAATTAGTCCCGTAAAGCAGGTCTCTGCCAATCTGCGGGTTTGCTGCGAGAAAAGCCTATAGCATGAGCAACGTTGAACTTCTCTGCCGCAAATCCTTTGATCCATCAAACCCGTAACTACTACAATTCCAATCATGCTATTAAATTGCAACAAAGTCCCTTGCGAGCAAACTCATAACACGCAAATGGAGCCCAAAGCCCAATAAGTGCTGGGGAGGAATCGCAAGGGGGGTAATGTCCAATACGTAGCACATTGACTGTAAATGAAAATCGGCTCGATAAAATACTTTATTTTGTGTATATTTTTTGTGTTCTATCGATCCCGGCAATCAATGTGTTAATACATATACGGTAACTCGCATGTGATAGAATATCATATTTGTGGGTTTATTGTTGCATTATGCCTGGAATGTGGGTCCGATCGTAACTCTTAATTGAAGCCCGTAGGACTTTGAAATCCAACCTCCATTTTTCAATGACTTAATGATGACGATCTCTCTTTCCATTGGCTCCATCTAAACCCGTAACTACGGGTTTGCTTAATTGATCATCAACAAAACCGCAAATCCGACGGCCAACAACTGGTTTACGGGTTTGCATCTCAAGCTCGTAAATCGCAGCCCGCTCTAATTTAATAGCACAGTAACTCAGCCAAAATTTCAATCCTTCAGCCATTGCGAGCTTCACGTTGCACTTACGAGACTCTAATTTAATGTGGCTGATCTCTACACTCTGCAGCCTATGGCCCTCATTCAATTGCGATTTGGCCAATTGAATAGTGCTCTAAATAAGCACATTGCATATTTTTTTTAAAGAAGTTTTTAGTTAGTGTAAACTTTGCTTTTGGATAAATGATTACTTACTAAAAACTTCTTATTTAGAGCCCTATTCAATTGGCCAAATTGCAATTGAATGAGGGCCTATAACTCTAAGGTCTACCTGTTTGCGATCTAGAAGTAATCTGAGACCTACTCATCATGACTGTGCAGGGTGACCCATTGCTTGTTTCCAACTACCATGTAGTTTCACTCTGTTAAAGATTCCAGCAAATACGGAGTGCTAGCAACTATGTATGACTAAGTGATAATGGTCAGATTAAGTTGTTTCTGCCAACATGTATTAACATTATTTGTAACTTGTTTCTTATGCATTAAACAACTATATGTTGGTTTGAAAATACACCCCTTTCAGCTAGTGTACTTATTAGTGAGCTGCAGAAACCCTTATCTTATTTGGTTTGTAGTGTAGAAAATTAGACTCTTGGTTCTTTAAAATACATTTGTCCTCCACATGTTTTATTTTTTTAAATATGTTTAGTTTTCAATAAAAATAAGGTTTTAAAGCTTAGATTTCAAATGTTGTCCACTCACATCCTTTGCTTATTAATGCCTCTCCCTTCATGGCTATTCTCCCGCATGAAGTCTTTATTAGTGGTTAGGGAAGATTGTGCTCTTGCATAAATCCAGCACGAATTATCTGGCAAAGCTTTTTGCAGGAGATCCAGTTTCTGAGGTTGTACAGTTACTATGCTAGGAACAGAAATTAAATGTCTACATGTGTCTGCGTCCTCTATAGTAGTGTACAATACGCCAGATTAGCAAATAGGCAGACAAAGCAAGGGCCTTTCCACATTCTCCATTTTCAGCTTCTCATCCTCCTTCTTTACTCTTATCCATCCCATAATCATCAACATTTCAACTGTATGTTTTTCTCTTAATCACTTTCCACTATGTTTTCTGCTTTTCCTAGAAATGCAGAATGTTTTTACTCCATACACTTTTAAAAGTAACTTACATTAAGTATGCTAAGAACTTGCCCTGAGATGTAATTGATTGTCCAATGGGTTTGAACCAAATCTAGTACACATACAAGAACGTAACATGGTTATCCTGGTTGTATTATTTTATGTAATTAAGCTAGAATTGAATATATTCTTTAATCATTTAATTTAAAAAAAATCTAAATGTAAAAACTTAGCACAAGCTTACATTGTCGTAGTGGTTGGAACCAAGCCCCACCCGCCAACTATGCATGACCTTTGCCAGCCAATCTATTTATTTCACTTATATTACTAGCAGCTTATTCAGGCTTTCTTTTTTTTAAGATTCCTATTTTTTTATATAAAAGTTGTGGTAAAAAAAAGTATAAAATAATTATGTATTTGCTTAGAAAAATAGAATCCAAACCATTTATTTAAAGGTCTTTTACTAATTTCAACACCACAGCCCATTAGTGGAGACCTTGGAGGGTCATATACAATGCTGGTTTACCATATTCATTCTAGAGACAAGCAAGATAACGTGTAATGGTGTAACAAAAAATTTTTTGAAGGAAATTACGTAAAAAGGATTTGCATATGGTTAACTCATTTAATGATAAAAACAACTGCAGAGTAAAAATATTGTTGCAATTTGATCATAAGTCAGCTAAAAGGCAATTTTTATTCTTGGTTGTATTTTTATGATTTATCTCTTTAGTGCACTGTTTATTATCAATATTTTTTTATCTTACATTGAAAGAACATCTTGAATTGTAATTTCTCTTCTCTCTGGCTACAGAAGAAAAAAATAAGTTTGCAGAACACATCAGACGGCATCAAACATGTATTCCAAACAGACAGCAGCAAGACCTGCCAATACCTCCTACACCTCTGCTCTTCTCAGCACAAGTTCCAGCTGCAAATGAGAGCCAGACAGAGTAGTCAGGACAATCAGGATATCGGTAAGTTGCCTTATGAGTTGTGGGGTCAAATGCTGGGAATGTCAAAGCTTAATGCATATGTCCCATACACAAGCACAAGAATGGAGATATTCTCCAGTTTTCCAGAACCTCACCCTTGAGTACATCTGGCATGTAAAACTGAAGCCAACTCTACAATTTATTCCACCTGCTAAGACCCATGCATCTGGCCAAACATAAAATAATTTCACTATTTAGTTTGGAATTTACTAGAGGTGTCTTTCGATGTGTACGTTTTTTTTTTTATGTATAAAATATGTTACTGTTTCTTATTCTAATGGCTGAAATAAGAATAATATACAGATTTAACAGGACATTGTTACAGCCTAGAAATTTAACAATTTCCCTGTGCTCATATAGTCTAAATACTTTCTATGCCTCACTTGCCTTTTCAAGAAATGCTATAAAGCATATAATCATTTGGTGAGATTCATTTTTCGTAAAGACAGAACATTTATTGGCATAGTCACGTTTCCTATACCAGTGGAAACATTGCTCTAAAGGGCCAGAAACAATATGTATAATTTCAGTTTATTAATAAATACTTACTGAACAAGTAAACTGCATACATATATACATTTTTCACAGGTAAAAAATATGTATTGCTTTATATTTGCTCTTAATACCTTGTGAAACGTCTGTTTATTTCCAAGGTCTCTCCCATTGTATGCAATACATTATTTTGAATGGCATTACATTACTTTAAATGCACATTGCATGGCTGGCATGTTAATCCACTAAGAGTCATCACAATCACTTTGTTGTTGGTTAGTCATTCAGTTGTGTCTATTGACCCCAGCACACCAGGCACATCTGTCAGCCACTGCCCCTCTGAGCTCCATCAAGCTCATGGTTATTTCTTTAATGACCTCATCTATCCATCACCGCATCTGCCATCCTCTTCTTTGTGTGCCTTCAATCTTTCCTAGCATCAGAGTCTTCTCATGATATGGGTAAAATATTTGAGCTCTAGTCTCATGATTAAACCTTCCAGGTCACAGTTTATTTTGATTTCCTGAAGTACTGATTTTTCGGATCTTCTTGCAGTCCAAGGGACTCTAAGCAGTCTTCTCCAATACCACAATTCAAAGGCGTCAATTCTACGGTGCTCAGACTTCTTTATGGTCTAGCTCTCACATCCGTTTGTTACTACCAAACTATAGATCTAACGATGCTGACCTTGGTTGATAGTGTAATATCTTTACATTTCAATAGCTTGTCCAGACTTTCCATAGCTTTCCTCCAGAATCAATAGTCTATTCATTTCAGTCACCATCTGAAGAGACCTTGGTTCCCAGTAAAATAAAATCTGTTACTGCCTCCACTTCTTCCCCGTCTATTTGCTAGGAAGTGAGATTGAGGTTTGCCATGATCTTCATCTTTTTAATGTTGTGCAGCAGGCCAACTTTTGCACTCTCTTATTTAACCCTCATCAATAAGTCCCTTTCAGCCATCAGAGTAGTAACATCAGCGTATCTGAGGTTGTTGATATTTCTTACAGTAATATTATTTGCACTTTGGATTCATCCAGTCCGGCCTTATTCATGATGTAATCCTCGTATAAGTAAATAAATAAGGTGACAATATACAACCTTGTCGCACTCCTTTTCCGATCTTGAACCATTCTGTTGTTCCATCTTCGGTTCTGATAATGGTTTCTTGCTCCACATACATATTCCTCAGGAGGTGGATGAGGTGATCTGGTACTCCCATCTCTTTAAGAACATGTCACATTTTGTTGTGATCCACACAGTCTATGAAGCAGAAGTAAAACAAATTCTGGAACTCTCTTGCTTTTTTTATTATTCAGTGGACATTGGGAATTTGATCTCTTGTGCTTCTTCCTATGTGGAACCCAGCTTGCACATCTGGTAGTTCCTAGTCCATATATTGTTGTAGCTGAGCTTGTAGGATCTTAAGCATTGCCTTGCTGGCATCTGGAGCACATTTTGGCACTGCCTTTTTTAGGATTGGGATGTAGACTGGCCTTTTCTTATCTATTGGCTAATGTTGAGTTGTTTGTAAATTTGTTGGCATGTGGCAAGTAACACTTTCACAGCATCATCCTGTATAATTTTAAATAGTTCAATTGGGATTCCATCACCTCCTGCAGCCTTATTATCGGCAAGACATCCTAGGGCCCATCTCACTTTGCTCTCCAAGATGTCTGGCTCCAGCTCATTGGAATAATTATTAAGTTCATCAATGCTGTTAACATCCTTCCTGTAAAGATCTTCAGTGTATTCCTGTCACCTCTTCTTTATCTGATCTGCTTCTGTTACGTCCCTATCATTTTTGTATTTTATCATGCCCACTTTCCCATTCTATTATCTTCTTCCGTCTCTTTACATTGCTCATTATAGATTGTCTCCTTGTCTCTTCTTCCTATCCTCTGGAATTCTGCATTCAGTTGGACAAATGTACATTAGTTAACAAAAAACAAAAGGCAGGGTAATTGAACCGGTTTTAAATATTTTTTTCCATTGGTAACAGCAACACTACCACACTCTGCTTTCAAACAAACTAATACAATGTAAATCCCTAATACAATGTATTGCAATTACAGACTCCAGACTTATTATTTATTCAGATTCTTGTGGGACGTCTTTAAGGGCTAAACTAAAATGATAATATCAATTACCAAGTCAATTCTTGATCAGTTTTACAAATGTAAAAAAAAAATTCACGTGATTTTCTATCCTCTAACTGATATGGGGACTTTTGTTGTTTTTAAGACTCCCATTTTACCCAGGCTACTGCTGGTAGAGGTGGGCATCTATCCTGTAGTGTGCCATTGTGCTTTGCACTTCTACTAGCAGCAGCTCTGCCACTAGTGAATAAAGAGCAGGATACCTGTATGCACAAACCGTGAATACCGCTTTACCATCTCAGAATGGAGATGTCCTATAATCACAATAATATGTAATCACACATTGCAGTGTTTTTATTAACATTTTAATTACAGTCCACGTCATAAGTCATACAGGCTTGATTCCCGGTTCAAGTGTTATTAATATAACCTGCCTATTATACGTTATAGTAAACTTTAACTTTTATTTCAATGTTCTTACTGTGAATAACAATTGGAAATAAAACTAATTTAAATACATGGTGAATGTTGCCATGAATTATCTCATATTATTCTTGGTAAAGGCATCACTATATTGGTGCCCTCATAGTTGGCAAATCTTAGAACATATGGTGCAGCTTGTGGCATAGATGAGCACAGAGCCTCAGGACAGTATCTGACAATATTACTTGCTACCACATTGATATTTAATTCCAACTTTTTATTTTGAACCCCACTCATTCTTTGTGTCACTTACAGAAAGGGCTTCAATGAGGGGTCTGAACATCCAGGCAGACTCTCTCCACGGGCACAGTTTTAGTCGTGCCATCAGTACAACAAGTCTGGCCAGCAGTACAATGAGCAGGTTGGCAGTGCGACCTGTATCCATCCAACCTGATCTTCTGAAGAGACTCTCCTGCTCAGATCTGTCAGCACTTCAAGCCCACCTAGGCAATGGATCAAAGGAGAGAAAACAGAAAAGTCCTTGGGAGGAAAGACCACGGATGATAAGCAAATCTTATCATGACTTGAGCCAAGTCTCTGTGTCCCCGCAACCAAGAATGGGCAATGTCAGAATGGACAGTCCTCCACATAATATGGACGAATTGATGAGCAAGGCATCATTTCATCAGATGGCCAAGTCGGACACAGAGTCAGTGACTGGATACGGGAAACTCAATGAGTAAGTTGCACTTCATTACTTATATTCCTAAGTGGCTCTATCCAATTTTTTTACATTTGTATTGTTCTAAGATAGGTTGGAGGGAGTGCAAGATATTGAAAATCTATTAATTTATAGACATATTTCTTTGTTTGTAATGGATTTAACTAAAGTAAATTAGACATATATGCAGGATTTAAACATTTATACAAATAATTGAAATGATTTATAAGAAGCAAATTTAATATATTTATCAGATGTCAGCAACTGAAATATAAATGGTACAAGTATAATCTATTACTAACCATTTGCAGGGAAAAACTGAGTAGAGCTTGTATGAAATAAATTCCAAAGGAGAAAGCGTTGTTGTCAGGTAATTACATAAAAACACTAAAAATTACGAACTCTCTCTCATAGTGTGCAAATGAAGATACATACTGTGTATATGTATATATATATATATATATATATATATATATATATATATTTTTTTTTTTTTTTTTTTTTTTTACTGTATTTTAAATAAAAACTTGCAGATATGCAATGTTTATTCAGGAAAATAAGTTATTGCTTGCTAATATTTACTTTTCTTTTTCTTTGTTTAGCTCCAAAATCTTCAGCGGACTTAATCGGAGCCTTGATTTGAGGAAACCTGAGTCTGATTCATCATCCCTGGATGACGGTGGTCATGCCTATGTTGTTGGTGAGCATGATAGTGGCTTATCTGAAGCTTTACAGCTCTGGTTTATAGTGGTTTCTTCAAAATAAATGCTTTTTTTATATAATACAGACATCATATATATATATTAGGTGATGTTACCCTGCTTCAGAATATTTGTACATTTGCATTTTTAGGCTGCACATATTACATTGGGACAAATGTAAGTTTTGCTGCTAAACTGTCACCAATGTGTAAAGCATGTTGTCTATAATCCTAGTTGTAGAAAAGTAGAAAAGTAGAGGAGCTGTGCTACTTAAGTCTGGTGACCATGTCAATGTTGTGCTGAAACTATGAAATGTTGAGCCTCATTTTACTTCTGGTGGCTCCTACATGAGCCACTGGATACACAAAAGTGTGCTGGCACAGCTCTAGCTAGGCTTTGAAGGAATTTCATTACCGATTTTAGTCATAACTTTGTTTAACAATTAAATTGTTACTTTGTTTAATACCCATTTTCATGCTCTTGTTTATGTTATAACTCAAACTATTATTAAAAAATATGTGGAAGAAATGACATAAGTTTTTGGAAGATGCAACCAATGTATATGCTCTACTTTTCCGTTTATGCTCCTTGAAAAAAACACTTTGTGTGACATTATTCCTATACAACAAAGAAATCAGAGGTGCTCTATCTGAGAACGAATGATACCTAAGTAGGTTTGCTCTATAGGTCTGGTTACCTACCCCCAGGTGCGTTTCGGCCTCTGTGGGTCTCGTCAGCTGTACTTGATAAGGCACAGTGAGCAAGGGGTCCATGTCTGGTTCCACCTATCACCCTTAGGGTGAGAAAAAAAAACAAGGGTCAACAACAAAGAAATCAAACAATCTTTCTGCTTGTCCTTCCATGACTCTTAATAGTAAGTTAAGTGAGCCTTGACTTAATAAAGCAGATGTATTTAATACTTTCCACACTGGGCAAAGCTATATGTTACAAAGACTTGGCATTGTTGTTACTATTGTCTTCTAAAATATGCTTAGTAGATTAGGCCAACTCAAGTATTTTACAGTTTCATCCAGTTCAGCCGCATACTCTTCCGACACTCACATCAGTCTGTATCGGTGTCTTTTTGGGCAATGCTGATGAAATATGTTTTATTCTGCAGGTGTCAGCATGCACAGTGCTGGGAGTCCATCATCTCCAATACCCTTTAAAGGAAGTGGTATGTATAAAGTATATTATTTATTGCTACCTAGCTTCAATTCAAAATTTGTTTTGCTTAGGTCTATTATGAAGTATGGAAAACTTATTAACTGAATATAGCTGCCACAGTAGAAAACATATCGATTACACTGTGTGTATACATGGAAGACAACACAATTGCAAGATAATGTTATTAATAAATTAAAATATTTATGGATATCAAATTCACCATATCTTTAATATCTTTGTGAGATGGGTTGTGTATTTTTTTCCCAATTTAAAGTGACACAGCAGAAGTTCCCAATATGATGTAATTACTTTATCAACTGAATGTATTAAAAATACATTTCCGTACAGTAAATTAACATCTTTTGTTCATAGAGTGCATTGACAATCCCCCGAGGCTACAAAATGCCTATAATAATATGATGTGAGCAGCCAGAAAATATGTGTAAAATTAGATTTTGTTTCTTGTTTTTTGTCCGTTAGATTTAAGTGCTCAGAATTTTGATGTTGGTCATGGAAATAGGGCATAATTATTTTCTACTGTCTCTTCAAACTAGAATACTAGATGAGTCCCATTACTTACATATTCATATTTCTCCAAGTGTGCTCTTTCATAAAGTTTATATTCATCATTTTCTAGGATATACATTTACATTTGCAATTCGTAAAATTCCTTTAGTATTTTTATCCATCAAACAGAAGTAAAACAAATATTCTTTTTTTTATTAACGGTTTCCAATTCATATGTTTTTTTTTTTTTATCAAGTATCTAACTTGAGTTGGGTTTAAATATTATAAAAGTATTGTTGTTGTTTTAGCATAAAAAATTAGTGCTGCAAAGGTTTAAAAGCTTAATTTTAATCCATGCATTTCTCCACTGAGCTTCCTGTAGCCTGACACTCCCAGCTTGTCAAAAGAAGGCTCTGCCATTCTTTCAAAACTGCAGGAACTTGATAATATAATTTTTAAGCTTCGTAGTACTCCATTAACTTAAATGTTTCATTAACAAATATATATTCTATATATGTGTTATTGAAAGTATGTGGGTTCAATGGCTCTTTCAACATTAATTATTAATAAAACTCAACATAGAATTTGTTTCCTTTTACAGTTATGTACTTTAGCAGGTGTTGTAATTTCTGCATAAATTGATCAATGGTTGTTTCAACTGGAAAATAGTGTTTTCCAGCAAGTGGTTTATGAGCCAGACATGGTTAGGGGATTTCTTGTCTTGTAAAGTTTGCAGTGAAAATGTCCCAGTGTTATATCATGTAAATATGTTCCTCAGTAAGAAATAAAACGCCATTTAAATAAATAACTGGAAACATACTCTAGTATCTCAAAAGTTTACCTTTACTTTTTAAAATCTGTTATAGTATTGCTAATACATCTACTTATTGGCTAAGTGAGAATAATACAAATACTGTCTCTATTTACTTCATCTTATTAGTAACAGAAATCTGTACATAAATAGCCAATGTTAATTTCTCAGAAGATTCCGCAGTGCCCAGATCTATCACAGTACAGAATAATCTTCTTAACAATCAGATAATCTAGAAAAATATTAATCTGACAACCTCAATCTGTAGGTTATATTAAATCATACATTCACATTTGTTATTCCAAAATAAATATTAATTTCAAGAATAAATGTTGTTATTCCTTTAGAGTAATACATATTTGGATGCCTGTTACTGTTTTCAAAAAATATTGTAAAATATTATCTCCTGTTGTTTTTAAAATACCTCCATATTGTACAGTTTAAAAAACAGGAAGACAGTAATAGCAGGAAACAACGCCTAAATAGGTCCCTGCCCAAAAGATTTTTCCATAAGATTGGAACAGTGATTTATTAAGTAATATAAATAGTAATATAAGCTTTTGAAAGTGCAGAACCATGTATATTTAATGTAAATATCAATGTGCTACTAGTCTGCTTTTCTTCAATTTTTTTTGCCTTATCTCCATTTAGAAATATTGCACAGTAAACTGGCTGCAGCATCTACACCTGAAAGAGAGATCACAAAATTGAAGCTCAAGAAAGATCCCAAGTATGATCTGGGTGAGTGACCTGATGCACACATGCAACTTAAAAGAACTGCTATTATATGGAATAATATGCATTATTCAATATAATAAACTGCAAACCTCTCCCAGCCAAGTTGTATACGTTTGTCAGGGTATATCGATACCATGATATGAAAGGCCAGTGAAAATGTATTGTTTTTCGGTGTCACAGAAAGTTTTTATAGGCAGCTGTTAAACTGCTTATATATTTGAGTTTTTTTTTTATTTATTAAATAGTTATTAAAATTGTTCATCCAAATTATTTATACATCACACGTTTGAAGAACTAATCCTCATAATCTGCAAATGTTTTAGACAGGAGAAATAAATAAAAACCTTTGTTCTGGGGCAGCATTGTTGTTTTTTTTTTTGTTTGGCTTGTGAAGTATGTGGGATGTTTGAAACTGATAATGATGCTTTTTGCTAAAATTGCTAAGTGACAACGAGAAATATTTAGCTTTCAATAGGAATGCGTATAAATTAAGTAAGAATGATTAAACATAATGCAGTATTTCTTTCACTGAAAAGGTTAAGTCATTGCCTTCAGAAGCAATAAAATGATCTTGGCCAGCCTCTAAACTAATAATTTCATTAGTCTGGCCATGGTTGTCCCATTTCAGGAAATGTATAATTTTCCAGTAGAAGCATTTCAGAATCATTAATTTCACCACGGTCTGTGCCAACGCCTAGTGGTAGATTACAGTTCAGAAGGTTGTTTTATCTAGTAAAGAAACAGCGGATGTTCCAAATACAGTTTAATACAAGACTATAGGAAACACATACCCTATCACTTGAATGTTATTTAAAACAAATGCATGCTCCCTGGGTCTTAGCATGTCCAGTCTTTTGTTTTATGTTTGTTAAAACAGAACCGAAGCCCCGGGGATAATCAGTAATTATTGCTAAGGATCTTTAATTAACAAAAGATAACAAGCTTTCTTTGTGGGCAGGTCAGTTTTAAAGGATTCTATATTTGGAGTTTCTGTTTTGTTGCTTTATTAGACTGAGCGCTTTTTACATTCATTGTGACATTAGTCATATTAACTTGGTTGCATGTTTTTCACTGTGGTATAAATTGTTTTCAGGATTCCAAATCGTGGGAGGGGAAACATCAGGGAAATCTGGAATATTTGTTAGCGCCATAACTCCTGGTGGACCAGCTGATCTGGACGCTCGCTTGAAACCAGGTACTCCTAAATAAAATACAGATTTAGAATCTGTGATCATTGGTAGGTAACCAGCCAGTCCCCAGATCAGAAAGATTGAGAGCCATAGCTCTGTATCTTCTCCAAGATAAATAACAGGTTCAGTTCTGTTGTATTGAGCTGTAATTCTATTTGATTTGTTTTGTTTTGTTGTTAAATGGTTACTGTAGTCCCACATTTATATCATGTATTTAAAAGAGCACATTTTATGTATTGCATATATTTTTTCTACTATAGAAAAATTACATGAAGTAAACCAATACAACACAGACATAGGTAAAACATAATGTATTTGATTTGCCTGATTAGGAGATTAAAACAATTTGTAAACAGTACTTAATGTCACAACAAGTAGCTTATATGTGTCTGCTTAGCTAGTTTTACATGCAACAAAGTGCCATATCTTTACATTACATTGTAATAAAACACAGGGAACCTAAGCTTGTGGACTTTCTGTCACTTTGTATTATGCAGTAGGTTAAGACTAAAGGCAAAAAAAAAAAATCCTTCCCCAGTCTCACTGTATTTTTTTTTATTATACACCATAGACTCCTTTTTCATCGTAAAACGACTTTTGTAATGTATAAAACCAGGAGGAAGGGAGGCACAACTCCTTAAGTTTTTAACTATTACACATAAATGTCTTTATATTATACATATACTGGTTCCTAAAATATGTTTGGCTGGCTCCTAAGTTTTAGATAAATTTGTCAAGGCCTAATGTTAAACACGAACTACTATATTAGTTGATTTTTTTAATAATACCACCACCTACACCTTAACTTTAATCAAATCACAAAGAAAAAAAAGGGGAGTCCCATCTTTTCTCCCACTAAAAACAAATTCATATACAAAAATATAACTAATTACACTGGTACGTCTGCATAAATATGTGTTTTTTTTCGTTAAATTTTTTTTCCCTGTGTTTATTTGTCCCAATCTGTCTAGCTGCCTTCTCAAATTGATGGCATTCTTGATTATTCCTCGCAGGTGATCGTCTCATATCAGTAAATAATATGAGCTTGGAAGGTGTCAGCCACCAAGCAGCACTAGGATTGCTTCAGAATTTCTCAGATGATGTCACTTTGGTTGTGTCTCAACCAAAGGAAAAACACCTGAAAGGTATTCCCTCTCTTGACAGCGATTTCACTTTTGTAGTACTTATCATAACGTATTTAAGCAATGTCAAATGGTTATTGGTTAAGCTTAAATCTTCATGAAAATCAAATTTCTGTTTAATGTGTTGTTGAAAAGCGCCCATATTAGTACATACCGTTATTTTGCTTTATTGCTATGTTTATTATGGTCTCTTCAGAGAAATTGTCTGTTAGATACATTATAAAGTATTATAGCCTAGTATTACTTAGACACTATAGAACCATGTCATTTAGCATTTCCTGCTATAATCAAACTGAAGCATTAGGCTGAGTGATAACTTTTTTGCCTCTATAAATATACAGTGGATATAAAAAGTCTACACACCCCTGTAAAAATGTCAGGTTTCTGTGCTGTAAAAAAATTAGACAAAGATAAATCATTTCAGAACTTTTTCCACCTTTAATGTGACCTATAAACTGTACAACTCAATTGAAAAACAAACTGAAATCTTTTAGGTGGAGGGAAGAAAAAAAAAAGAAAGAAAAATAATGTGGTTGCATAAGTCTGCACACCCTCTTATAACTGGGGATGTAGCTGTGTTCAGAATTAAGCAATCACATTCCAAATCATGTTAAATAGGAGTCAGCATGCCATCATTTAAGGTGCCTCTGATTAACCCCAAATAAAGTTCAGCTGCTCTATTTGGTCTTTCCTGAAATTTTCTTAGTCGCATCCCACAGCAAAAGCCATGGTCCACAGAGAGTTTCCAAAGCATCAGAGGGATCTCATTGTTAAAAGGTATCAGTCAGGAGAAGGGTACAAAATAATTTCCAAGGCATTAGATATACCATGGAACACAGTGAGAAAATATGGCACAACAGTGACATTACCAAGAACTTGAACTCCCTCCAAAATTAATGAAAAGACTAGAAGAAAACTGGTATGGGAGGATACCAAGAGGCCTACAGCAACATTAAAGGAGCTGCAGGAATATCTGGCAAGTACTGGCTGTGGTACATGTGACAACAATCTCCCGTATACTTCATATGTCTGGGCTATGGGGTAAAGTGGCAAGACGAAAGCCTTTTCTTACGAAGAAAAACATCCAATCCAGGCTACATTTTGCAAAAACACACCTGAAGTCTCCCAAAAGCATGCAGGAAAAGGTGTTATGGTCTGATGAAACCAAGGTTGAACTTTTTGGCCATAATTCCAAAAGATATGTTTGGCGCAAAAACAACACTGCGCATCACCAAAAGAACACCATATCCACAGTGAAGCACGGTGGTGGCAGCATCATGCTTTGGGGTTGTTTTTCTTCAGGTGGAACTGGGGCCTTAGTTAAGATAGAGGGAATTATGAACAGTTCCAAATACCAGTCAATATTGGCACAAAACCTTCAGGCTTTTGCTAGAAAGCTGAACATGAAGAGGAACTTCATCTTTCAGCATGACAACAGCCCAAAGGATACATCCAAATCAACAAAGGAATGGCTTCACCAGAAGAAGATTAAAGTTTTGGAATGGCCCAGCCAGAGCCCAGACCTGAATCCGATTGAAAATCTGTGGGGTGATCTGAAGAGGGCTGTGCACAGGAGATGCCCTCGCAATCTGACAGATTTGGAGTGTTTTTGCAAAGAAGAGTGGGCAAATATTGCCAAGTCAAAATGTGCCATGCTGATAGACTCCTACCCAAAAAGACTGAGTGCTGTAATAAAATCAAGAGGTGCTTCAACAAAGTATTAGTTTAAGGGTGTGTATACTTATGCAACCGTATTATTTAATTTTTATATTTTTTCTTCCCTCTACCTAAAAGATTTCAGTTTGTTTTTCAATTGAGTTGTACAGTTTATAGGTCACATTAAAGGTGGAAAAAGTTCTGAAATTATTTATCTTTGGCTGATTTTTTTACAGCACAGAAACCTGACATTTTAACAGTGGTGTGTAGACTTTTTATATCCACTGTATATGACTGTGGGATGGATTTCTGTAGTTCTGCAGTAGTGGTTAATCATGCTGACACTGAAACCTCCCCCATTTTAAGAGAATTAAAGCTCTGATGAATGCAAGAGAAGATCTCTTGAATGTTATACTATTCTAAAATTGTCTACAGGTTTCCTTTAAAGGGCCACAGTAGATGTCCCATTTATGATTGGTTTAAAATATCAATAAAAATATGAATATGTGGTCTTAGAAGTTATTAAAAATATTTAATTTAGGAATAGAGAAAATGTTTTGAATATACTAAATTTTGTCTGTCACTCAGCCCAAGAAATCCTCCCAGCAGAGCAATCTTCTCTGCAGTGTCTAATATTTGGATTAATGGCTTACTTTTTCATATGACTTATGTGGTAACATTAGAGGTTGGCTGTTCACTAATCAAGAAGCCAGTCATTGATAATGAGGAAAATTAGATACTGATAAGAAGGTCAGTCTGATGGGAGGATCTCTTGAGCTTAATGACAGTCAAAAAAATGTAAATTCAAATCTGTTTTCTTTTACTAGAGGACAATTTTTTTAATGATTTTTAGATAAACAATTTGAAAATATTCATATTTTATTGGTACTTTACTATGCTCCAATAATTGAGATCTCTGCTAAGCCCCTTTAACAAAGGAGAAATAATGTAATGGGAGGGGCCAAAAATACTTTTCTGTCACGTTTAGTTCTCCCCTTACTTTATATCAAATTATTGTCATACATCAAAAGCTTGCATTAGTATTATAATGGTTTCTATTAAAGCTACAGTACATACATTAACATGCATCATTTATTTTTGTGTATGCCTAAAATAGGCATGTAAACAATCCCATGGTATTATAACACTTATAAAGTAGAAGGCTCAATAGCAGATTCATCTTTTTTTTTGCTTTGCTTTTTAGCACATTTATCCAATAGCGCTAAGAATCTATCAAGGAGACCCTTTACTGCACAAGACAATGAGGCAGAGTCTTCTTCAGAGGAACATAGCAGGTTACGTGGTCACCAACGTCTTATCTCTGGCAGCTCATCTGGAATGTCTGCTGGAAAACGAGATGGAAGTTTGAGTTCCCAGGACTCAAGAACAGAAAGTGCAAGTCTGTCAAACAGTCACATCAATGGTCTCATCAACAACCTAGCCAAGGACCAGACTGCCCCTGCATCTAACTCTGCCAAGAGCTCTCCATCGGACAGTGCTAAAGCTAGTGATCGGAAGCGGGCACAAGGAGATATCATCAAAGTGAAAGGGAAACGACCCCCCGGTAAAACAGAATCCACAGATTATTCGGACAGGGGTGACTCCGACATGGATGAGGCAACTTACTCCAGTAGCCAGGAGCAGCAGACAACCAAGAAGGTGCAGCTTGTTTACATATACATCACCCAATATGATCTCATTTTTATTCAAAAGTTGATTACACATTTTCAGCCAATGCTATAATGTGAAAGCAGACAAACTGAAATAATTAGGCCGTGTATCACTTTTAGTGTTACAATTAATAAATTGTCATATTGTAATTTGTTCTCTTGTGCCCTGCTTTTGTAAACCCCGGGCTAGTTCTTAGTTCATATATTGTTGGAGCCAAGCTTGCTTGCATGTGAAATTAGTGCAATTGGAGCATAGGGTTTTTAATATTTCAGCCCTGAATCAATCAACTCCTGTAGCCTTCTTATCTGCAAAGCTTCCTAGGGCCCATCTCACTTCACTCTCCAAGATCTCTGGCTCCAGCTCATTGGTCAAATTGTTGAGGTTATCAGTGCTGTTAAGACCCTTCATGTATACATCTTTATTCCTGACACCTTTTTCACCTGATCTGGTTCTGCTTAATCCCTTCTATTTTTGTCTTTTTTATAACTCCCACTTTGGCAAGAAAGGTTATCCCAGATCCCCAATTGTCTTGAAGATATCTCTTGACTTTCTGATTATGTTAACTACTATCTCCTTACATCTCTCATTATAGAATGTCTCCTTGTCTCTTCTTGCTATACTCTGGAATTCTGCATTCAGTTGGACAAATCTTTTCCTATCTCCACTACCTTTCACTTTCCTTCTTTCCTGGGCTACTTTCAAAGCCTCATCAGACAGCCAGTTTGCCTTCTTAGTTGCTTTCTCTTGAGCATATTCTTTGTTGCTGTTTTCTGGACAGTGTCACAAACTTCAGTCCAAAGTTCTTCAGGCATTCTATCTTCCATGTCTAGTTCCTCAAATCTATTATTTTCCTCCACTGCATTTTCACAGGAGATATTGTTTATTTTGTATCTGCTTGTTGTGCTGATTTTCTCTTTCTTACTCGATTTGATTCTGAACTTTGCAATAAGAAGCTCATGATTTGAGCCACAGTCCGCTCCAGCTCTTGTTTTCATTACTGAATAGATGTCCTCTATCTTTGGCTACAAAGTTTATAGTCAATCTGATTTCTATATTGTCCATCTGGTGATGTCCATGTGTAAAGTCATTGCGGGGGCTGTTGGAAGAGGGTGTTTGCTACGACCAGAGAATTATCTTGACAGAATTTGACTAATCTCTGACCTGTTTCATTTTGTACTCCAAGGCCAAACTTGCCAGTTATTCCAGGTGTCTTTTGGTTCTCTACTTTAGCATTTCGATCTCCTATGATAAGAATAGCATATTTTCATGGTGCTATGTCTATGAGATGTTGAAAATCCTTGTAGATCTAGACAACTTCAGCTTCTTCACTGTTCATGGTTGGAGCATAGACTTGGATCACCATGATGTTAAATGGCTTGCCTTGAATTTTAATTTAAATCATTCTGTCGTTTATTGGGTTGTAACCGAGCACTGCTTTGGCCTCAATTTGATTGATTATGAGAGCTTCTCCATTTGCTCTGCGGGATTCTTGACCACAGTAGAAGATCTTGTTTTCTGAAATAATGTCCCATTCCAGTCCAGTTTACTAATTTCCAGGTATCCATGTTTAATCTTGTCATCTCACATCCAATTTACCTTGATTTCTAATGTTTCAGGTTCCTATGCTGAATTGTTCCTTGCAGCAACAGACTTTCCTTTCCCCTCCAAACACAACTCGACTTTGACCCAACCACTTCATTAGGTCTGGTGCTACTGATACTCGCCCTCTGCTCTTCCCCAGTAAAGTGTTAGGCACCTTCTGACTTGAGGGGCTCAGCTTCTGGGGCCATATTGTTATGTCTTATCCATACAGTTTTCTTTGCAAAGATACCGTAGTCGGTTACCAGTTCCTACTCCGCTGTGCCCTGATTTGTCTGATGCTATGACTTGCCCATCTTGGTGACCCTAGATGGTATAGCTTACAGCTTCACGGAGATACACAAGCCCCTTCACCACAGCCACAGTGCTTATTTATGAGCTAATTAATGCAAGCACGCACAAGATTCTAGATGCAGAAAGTTGTTTTACTTTTGGCTCATTGTGTACAATATGATCGCCAAGAGTAAATGTATACTTTTAAAGTGTGTCTTTATGTATATACTTTTTATTGTGAAGCTTGTAAGTCTACCAGAGCTAAAAGTAACATGGTTGCTTTTTGTTTCTAAACAGGAGTCTCTTTCAGAGAACTCAGCGCAAAGGCTAATGAGTACCAAGCTTTCTACAACTCCTCTGAAACCTGGAGAACGGTTTACCGTAGAACTGGCCAAAAAAGATGAAAGCTTGGGGATTAGTGTCACGGTACTGTTTGACAAGGTTTTTAGATGTTTTCTGCTTTTGTTTCTTCTCCTGCATGCATTTCAAACTGTTGATTGAATCATTAGTTTGTTGTTTATTTGCAATATCCTTACATTAATACCTGGTTTTGACAACTAACAAAGGTTATTGTAATACATAGCATATTTGCATAATCCAAATTAATGAAAATCATTTAATTACAAGTATTTAAATAATGCTACTAACAGTTGTTAATCTTATGCACCTAAGTAATTATTAATTGTACATCCGGTAGTAATATATTGTTGCTCACTATCCACAGGGAGCAATTTATTCCACATCAAGTACTCAGTGGTATTGAGTTAGCCACTTTTCACTGATAATAGCACCCTACATAGGAACCAAGCATCCACAATCTGTTGAATAAATGTTCTTAGCTAAAGATGTATGTACATTTTTATTATGTTCTTAGCTAAAGATGTATTCACAGTTTTTGTCTTTGCATAATTCATCAGCTACTTCAATCAGCATTTTTATCTCACAATCTCCAAATTGTCAACCATATTTATTTTAATCATCATGTGGTCCATTTACTAGGGAAGTCCTACTGAGACTTTTCATTGCCTTGTTATAGGTATTTGTTATAAACATTAGTAAAAAGTAAACTAAATAATAACTTACTAAAAAGGAGAGAAGAAGGTTAGACCATTAGGAGCTAATCTTAGTTCATGGGCAAAGATCTAAGAGTGGAAGGTAGTTGAGGAACTGGAATCGATGAAGTGGATGCAAGGAAAAGTATGGGGAGGAGAGATGTCCACATGTAACTAGAGTAGATAGATGTCCATTATGGAGGTGTTTTTGAAGAGCAGGTAGTCGGGATGATTCAGGTCATGACAATATAATGGAGCATTACATTGAAGGAAAAAACTCACATTTGTGAAGTGTTTAACAAACATCAGTAGTTTTGTAATCCATTAAATGAAATTATATATTTTTTTTAAATGTTAATTTTTGGATTGGAAGCTGTTATATAATGTTGGTATTTAACACCTACCACCTTCTGTCACACATGTTCAGAGGCAGGCTCCAACTATAACTGCACAAACGTCAACACCCTGCTCATACATGTAGACTCTAAATTTTCAAACGTACATATATATATATATATATATATATATATATATATATATATATATATAAAATATAATATGATGAATCAAAAGTCTAGAAGACAATAAATCCGGCACTCCCTATTGCATGATAAGTGTAGTTGCCGAGTAATCTGGAGTCCCCGAAAAAAAAAGAGTCTAAACGACCCTTAAACCCCCCAAAACTCCTCAAAATGCATTAAAAAAGGCATTAGCACCTAAACTGATTGTCTGAACCTAATTTATGTACAGCTCTACGGAATATGTTGGCGCGTTATAAATAAACTATAATAATAATAATAATTGTACCACACACAGCAGTAAACACAATGGAACTCTACATCTCCCACTGTTTCCCATATGTAATTACTGTATCTAATAGCACATGCGTAGGCGGAGGATAATCAGGTATTCTTGCAGAAAGATGTCTTCAAATCCATGCTTCTTGCTATGTGCTTTCAGCTTCTGTGTTTCTATGCAACATACTTAAATATTTGTTATACAATCTTTGGATTGCTTGTTTGCTGTTAATCGTTTGTTGTTTTGAAACCGTATCTGTTCCCTTGTTGGATAATAAGTAGCTATATCTCATTGTTATATATCAATGGATTTATTTGCATATTGCTTTACTCACATTCCTACCATACCCAAACTTTACAATAATAGCTTCTCACATATCTAGGACACTGCTATATTGAAGCTTGGTAGACAATAAAAATATTAGGTAAGCCCAGATTAATTGGAATCATGTATTATATTTGATTGCAAAACCTTTTTACAGACTAAGTAGTATGAGCAAATGAAAATTGGTACATAATTATATGTCCTGTATTTAAGAGAGCATGTTTAAAACAATTTTGCCTTTCAAATAAATGAACTGAGAACTAGTAAATATAATTGTCATCCTGCAGGCACAGACATGTCTGCAATGTTTGATCAGGCATTACTTCCCCACTTATACATGATAAGAAACCGGTTTGGGCTTCTCTACAACCATTTCCAACAGCGCATTCAGTACCATTGTATAGACCCAGATTGGTTGGATATAATTGTAAACAAATAATCAACATGAGGAAGGGCAAGACTGCAAGATAATATTAAATTTTTGTTGACTTCTGATCACTCAATTTTTATTAAGATTATAATGTTTTAAACATGTTCTATTAAATTTGGAGTTTCCCCTTTAATATGGGACCAAATACAGTACTGCATTCCACTAAGTTCATTATATTTACTGGCAAATAGAATGTTTAGAAAGTATTAATTAATTGTCAATATATCTTTTGCAATAGGGCGGTGTGAATACAAGTGTAAAACATGGTGGCATTTATGTTAAAGCGGTCATACCAAATGGAGCTGCTGAGGCTGATGGGAGAATTCAGAAGGGTAAGTTTCATTGTTTCTACACTTTTTATTTTTTATATATGTTTATACATGTGCTCACTGCACATTTTGGGGAAAGTTTCCATTATTTAATATTTCAATACACCGTACGATTCACTATTCTTAATTCAGTACAACGTAGAGTACACAAATGTAAAGATCTCTTGAGAGCCTGTTGGAAAAACCTTTTGAATTTTTGAAATCCATGCTTTTTTCATTTATTAATATCTCATGTGTCACTGGCAAGCTGCAAGACAGACAGACAGCTCTGCTCCCATGCAGAGAGCAGAGGAAAACTGTAGTTAACCTTTTATAAATTCATCTGTGCATAGAATGGAGTGTTAGAATCTCTTAAATAAGTTACTTGTGAGTTAACGGTTAGGCTTTAGGATTCCTGAATGCAAAGAAAAACTCATAAATCTTTCTCTGCACAGGGAGCTTTACTGACTTGGTGTCGGCATATGTCATTAATCATGGAATAGTCAGTGTGTTTGTAAACAGGCATAAAAAGTTAGTTTTTTAACTGCTATAAGTGTCATTAAAGAAAAAAAATAGATCATTTTAACATAAAATCTTGTTCCCTTTCACACCATGAAGAGCACTTATGGTAAGGTAACTAGCACTTTAAAGACCCGTGTTAATACAATGTATATCTATAGAAATTCATTGTGCAAGACATATATTTATGTTTTTATCTTGTAAAGTCATTTAATGCATTATGTTTTTCTTATTTTGTGTTAAAAAAAAAAAATCAAATGCTGTTTTTATCTTTAATTATATGCAAAATAAGTATAGATATAAATTTAATAAAACTATAAACATTTCTTACTGGGATACCCTGTGCTTTGTGCTACATGTGTTTGAGTATAATTATTATCACTAAATTATATATTTACAGAGTTTTCAATGTTTTAAATGTATGCATATTATTTCTTCTCATCTAAGGTGACCGTGTTCTTTCAGTCAATGGAACAAGTTTGGAAGGTGCAACACATAAGCAAGCTGTAGAAACTTTGAGAAAAACAGGACAGGTAGGCCAGTAACTAACATCATGCCCTTTTCCCTGCTTAATTTTCAATTACTTAACTTAAAGTTTTCAAATGTATATATCTTTCTTTTGTACAGTGGTCCATTAAAGGCCAAATACAATATTTTCTTCTAATGCAATAAGAATTATTTATAGGCAGTGGGTACTCTTTCATTTAAATACATTTATTTTAAATCTACTTTACAAATGTATTGTAAACATGACTCTTCTCTACACCTGTTGTTTTCAACACCTTATATATTGCATGTGCAGGACCAAACTTTACAGAGGTCGTTGTTCAAACTATATTTCAAGGTATGCCGACCTTTGCGCACTGCAGAACAGCGCACCATCATCATGGCGCCGAGAACTGCGCTCTGATGACATTCTGCGCTCCCGCCTGCATCTCATCTGCCCCATCTCATATTTACTGGACCTGCTTGCTGGAGGTTGCCAAGGCTAAGGTAAGGGGGTGACAGTGTGCCATGTGGGACTGGCATATGTCGCTAGGAACATATTGTATGTAATGTCACTGTGTGCATGTGTCACTAGGAGCATGTTACATTACATACAATATGCTCCTAGTGACACATGTCAGTCCCACATGGCACACTGTCAGCCCCTTACCTTAGCCTTGGCAGCCTCCAGCAAGCAGGTCCAGTAAATATGAGATGGGTCAGATGGGATGCAGGCTGGAGTGCAGAGCGTCATCAGAGCGCAGTTCTCGACACCCTGATGACGGCGCTCTGTTCTCCAGCGCGCAAAAGCCGTGACACCATATATCAAGGATAAGTGTTCTGCCAAGGTTAGAAACCTGTTCCACAATGAGTACCAAAGAGCCTATAAAGGAATTTATACAGTACCAAAACACTATGCTCAAAGTATAGTCTGAAAATTGATCCCAGCGGATTTGCATCGCATCTATACATATTTCTAATGTTGAATGCAACAAGGTTCTCTTAGACTAGTACACATATTAATAAAACATTTTGAATACGTCTATATTATACAAGTAGATATACATGTATATTGAAATGTATGGACTTTTTCTGCAACCTGTTGCAATGTTCTTACTATTAAGTTTAAAAAATATACCGTATTTATCGGCATATAACACGCACCGGCGTATAACACGCACCTCATTTTAAGAAGGGAATTTCAGGGGGGGGGGGGGGGGGGAATTCAAATAAAGAACTTTGAAGCAAAATCCTCAACCTCAACCTCCCTCCTCATCCTCCGTCCTCAACCCCCTCCTCAAACCACCCATCCTCAACCCCCTCCTCCACCCCTCATCATCATCCTCCTTCCTCAACCCCCCTCCTCAACCTCAACCCCCCTCCTCAACCTCAACCCCCCTCCTCAACCTCAACCCCCCTCCTCAACCTCAACCCCCCTCCTCAACCTCAACCCCCCTCCTCAACCTCAACCCCCCTCCTCAACCTCAACTCTCATCCTCAACTCCCCTCCTCATCCTCAACTCCCCTCCTCATCCTCAACTCCCCTCCTCATCCTCAACTCCCCTCCTCATCCTCAACTCCCCTCCTCATCCTCAACTCCCCTCCTCATCCTCAACTCCCCTCCTCATCCTCAACTCCCCTCCTCATCCTCAACTCCCCTCCTCATCCTCAACTCCCCTCCTCATCCTCAACTCCCCTCCTCATCCTCAACTCCCCTCCTCATCCTCAACTCCCCTCCTCATCCTCAACTCCCCTCCTCATCCTCAACTCCCCTCCTCATCCTCAACTCCCCTCCTCATCCTCAACTCCCCTCCTCATCCTCAACTCCCCTCCTCATCCTCAACTCCCCTCCTCATCCTCAACTCCCCTCCTCATCCTCAACTCCCCTCCTCATCCTCAACTCCCCTCCTCATCCTCAACTCTCCTCCTCATCCTCAACTCCCCTCCTCATCCTCAACTCCCCTCCTCATCCTCAACTCCCCTCCTCATCCTCAACTCCCTCCTCATCCTCAACTCCCCTCCTCATCCTCAACTCCCCTCCTCATCCTCAACTCCCCTCCTCATCCTCAACTCCCCTCCTCATCCTCAACTCCCCTCCTCATCCTCAACTCCCCTCCTCATCCTCAACTCCCCTCCTCATCCTCAACTCCCCTCCTCATCCTCAACTCCCCTCCTCATCCTCAACTCCCCTCCTCATCCTCAACTCCCCTCCTCATCCTCAACTCCCCTCCTCATCCTCAACTCCCCTCCTCATCCTCAACTCCCCTCCTCATCCTCAACTCCCCTCCTCATCCTCAACTCCCCTCCTCATCCTCAACTCCCCTCCTCATCCTCAACTCCCCTCCTCATCCTCAACTCCCCTCCTCATCCTCAACTCCCCTCCTCATCCTCAACTCCCCTCCTCATCCTCAACTCCCCTCCTCATCCTCAACCCCCCTCCTCATCCTCAACCCCCCTCCTCATGCTCCATCCTCAACCCCCCTATCCTCACCCCGCCTCCTCAACCTCCCTCCTCATTCTAAACCCCCCTCCTCCTCAACCTAAACCCCCCTCCTCAACCTAAACCCCCCTAAATACCTCCCCCTCACTTACCTGCTTCTGCTCCGGCCTCCGCTCCTTGACAACCCGGTGACGTCACATGCTCACCAGCGCGCCACGTCATTAGCATATACCGGGTGCATGTGACGTCACCGGGTCGTCAAGGAGCGGAGGCCGGAGCAGAAGCAGGTAAGTGAGGGGGAGGTATTTAGGGGGGTCTAGGTTGAGGAGGGGGGTTTAGGTTGAGGAGGAGGGGGGTTTAGGTTGAGGAAGGGGGGTTAGAATGCAGAGGGAGTTTAGAGTGAGGATGAGGACGGGGGAGGGAATATCGGCGTATAACACACACCTTTCATTTGCCCCCTATTTTTAGGTAAAAAAAAGTGTGCGTTATACGCCGATAAATACGGTAATTTTCAGTGATTCTTTAATACTGGAATAAAAAATGAAAATAAATATTTTTTAACTTCTAGGACTACATCTCCTCCTCTCTACTGCCACCAAGTGGTCTTTGTACAGATTAATGTAACATGTTTCTTATTGCAAAATGAGAGAAATTCAACACCTAAAATGGAAACTTTTGAAACTGCTGTTTGATTGTGAGAGATTACGCCCACAATTTTATGATAAATGTTCAAATACCAGGAGGTTGTATTGTACTTCTTTACTTCAGTATAGTATACTGTATATTGTAGTGTCTTTTAAAGTTTATATGATTTGGCAAATACAAAAGGAGCTTAATCTGTGAACAAACTATACTGAAGTAGGCTTATCTATAGGCATACTTATCTACACAGAGCGCAACACTCGTTTAGCTCACTTGTGCCCTTCACAGGGAGAAATATCCTCTAGTATATCAGTCTGGTCTCACCCAGTAGAGTGATCTAGCCCCAAAATGCCAGGCAATTCTACCCTGAAGAGAAACAACAGCACCAGACTTATGTTTCAGACTTAGTTGGGCCTCAGCAGAAGGTTGTAGCTTAACTCCCAAAGGCACAGTGTGGAATGGGTCTACATCTAGAGCCCCCTATCACCCTTAGGGAGACTAAGCCCCCAGGGTCATTTGCATTAACAAAAACAGAGTTGCTCGATCCAAGAGGGAGCCTGCTCTTTGAGTGGGTTACTATGTCAATAGAACAGACCCACTTGGGCTAGTTTGTTCTCGGACTGAGCTGCTCTGTTACAATATAATACTTAAACATCCAAGCTCTGTACCCCCGTAGCTCTAGGCACAGCTCCATTCATTTATGAAGTCTTTCCTTAGAAAGATCTAGTGTTAATTGACATAATTTGCCAGCAGGCTATTTATCTGTCAAATGGGGAGATGATAGTTTGAACCCCAAATCACTTTGTCCACAAAGTTAAAGGGCCATCCCGATTTGGGAACAACTTCATGTTAAAGTACGTAACAAATCTATATTATGTATGCAACCAAGGATATATTTTAGCCATGACCATGAATGCATTCTTTGAGAAAATCTTAATCTTAGAAGACCTAAGGGCTTCCATGCTTGATGTGTACAACAGTTTATCTTGGCTTGGGATGTATTGAACAGAAATAATTACCGTTGTCTCAGTTTCCATGTGCTGGTTTGATGAAAAATCTATATTTTGTTTAAAAATGCTTTTATGCTCATGACCTACAAAGCTGCTAATATTTTTAGTCTCTTCACAGACATGATTTTGTTTCTGAAATATAGTAGTCCTTTAAGTAATTCTATGAATGTTGAGTTAATTCATACAATTATAAATTACCCAGTTAAGTGATGCTCTGTTGTTAACGTTTCGGTAGGTTGTAACTCTTGCGCTAGAAAAAGGTCAACTACCAGCTACTAAAGTTCATGCTCCAGTTACCCCTCAATGCACTCCTCCAAATCACGCTGATCCAAGTAAGCTGCAGGACAAGAAAGTAAAAGCACCTGCAGATTACAGCTTTGTCACAGATGGTAAGTTTGATGTTGTCCTGTGGGCACAGCATTACAGTAACTTAAAGGAACAAAAAAGGTTTCAACATAACTGTAGTTTAACATTGCAAAACATAACAATTAACTTATATGATGAGCTGATTATTTTTGTAGTTAAATTTACAAAACCACAAAGATTTAAAAGAAAGAAAGCAGTTCGAAAAAATCCACACATTATTTCTGGTATTTTTACATGTAGGTGTGCAGATTTGTATCACAAAGAAACAAGACTCCTTTGGGGATTTAAAACATATATGAAGTATATATAAGCATGATTATGTTGATCCCCTTAAAGGCTTTACCAACTACCACAAAAATGCATTTTTTAGGAGGGGATGTGTGTAATGATATAACTTAAAACAGTAGTTGCAAGTACTTTATCAGGTGAATGTTAATAAAAATTTGCATTTTTCTACAGTAAACAAACATTTATAATTTGCTATTTTTAGCTGTCAGCTTTTCTAATCAATTGGCAAACAAAATTTTCATATATTTTGTTAATGATAGATTATTGACATTAATTAGGGATAAGTCCATTAGGTGTTAGGTCCTTTGTCTTGACTGCAATCACCTGCACATTGAGCATGTCTAGTTTCTGCCATCAAGACAATAAGCCCAGTTCTTGATAATTATCATAAAGCAATCAATATTTAATTAGAGGATTGACCTTGTAAAAATCAAATTGTCTTTACATGGATCTTCTTTCAGAAAATATGTATGAAGTCAAATTATTGAAGAATAGTTCTGGCCTTGGATTTAGTTTTTCTCGAGAAGAAAACCTCATTCCAGACCAAGGATCAAGTATTGTGAGAGTCAAGAAACTATTTCCAGGACAACCTGCCTCTGAAAGTGGCAAAATAAATGTAGGGGATGTGATCCTGAAGGTGAATGGGGCGTCACTGAAAGGACTGCCACAACAGGTAAAAAAAATGTAGATTCACATAATAATAAAGCCAAGATCTAAATTTTAGAGTATTATAGTACAGAATGTTTTAGACTTTATTGTTTTGTAGTTGAAGTCTGTTTAATTACATTTAGATAGGGAATGTGAATTAGCAACAAAAAAATAGAAGTACTAATGACACTCCAAATTTCTCTCACTGTTGACCGTGTCATCCTCACTCCCACCTCCCAGGCCCATTGTTTTGGGGTTCTATTGGACTCGCTTTAATTTCTCACATACAATCAATAACGTAACCATTTAATTTTCACCCGAAAAGTATCTCCAAAATATGTCACTATAAATTACACAAGCCGCAACTAAAATTCTAATCCATTCACTCACAATATCTCGTCTCCACTACTGCAACTTGCTACTTGCTGGCCTCCCCATCACCAGTTTGTCAAGCTACTGGCTTCCCATAGTCTGCATAATAAAATGTGTAAAATGTAATCATGACCTATAAGATATAAAGCTCTTAACAGCACACCCTCTTATATCTCCATCCTTGTTTCAAAATACTCCACCAACAGCCCTCTTCGCTCTGCAAATTATCTTCTTCTTTCCTCCTCTCTTATTCCCTGCCATCTTGCATCTGTCACCCTCATGCATCACACCCTAATCTTACCTTCAAGATTGTAACCTCTTCTGAGTAGGGACTTCTCTTCTGTTGCAACAAGCTGTCTTCTGACTCATGTGCTTCCTATTTGTATTGCACTGTACCTGTACTTGTATTTCTGCTTGTCTTAGCATTTGTTTATGCCTTTGCAATTTGCTAATTGTACACACTGTACTATATTCTACTGTGTAAATAGTGCTCTGCACAATGTTGGTGATCACATATAATAGTTGTTAATCCGCTAATCCCATAGGGCCACAACTGCGAGCCTCGCAAAGCGAGGCGGGCTGTTGAGGCACGCGGGACAGACTTCAATGAGCTTCAAAAGCGCTCATTGCACTGAGAGCCTCGCAAAGCGAGCAGTTGAGGCACGCGTGACTTAGGCTTAAATGAGCGCCGAAGGCACTCAATGCACTGCAAGCCTTGCAAAGCAAGGCAAGCAGTTGAGGCAAGCAGGACTTAGTCTGTAATGAGCTGGCGCTCATCCGGAGACATGCAGGACTTGGCAAAAATTACGGGCCGTATGACTTAGGACCGGAAACACGTAGATGGACTGCGGGGCACGCAAAAATACGACTTTAACGGCCAAACCACAGAACTGGAAAAACATGCAAAAACAAATATGCCTCAAATTCACTTACACACTCGCACAAAGCACAGGGAGAGAGCCAGAGAGCCTGTGAGTGAGTTCCAAGATCGTAAACACGACAAAAACAAGGCCGAAGGATGTAAATACGAGCCCTAAGCACTAAGACTTAACGCAAACCAGTAACACTTAAATGTTACTGCCTTGTATTAATTCAAGCCACTAACATTGAACCTAAAGCAGTAACACTTTACCCAAGGCAGTAGGCCCGTAAATTACACAGGCATATAAAGTACACAGGGGGATAGCCTTGCAATGATCGCCAAAGACACTCATTGCGAAACACGACAATGCAAAACGCAAAAACGACAGTGAGCGACAAAGTCGATTATTGCAGGGCTTGCGATGAGCGCCAAAGGCACTCAGCGCGGGGCCTTTAAAATAGATGGGGGGGCCAAAGGCGCCATATCCTTGCATTTTGTGGCAAACAGCATTGCCAGGCTTCACATTTTATTGCCATCATTTTTGACAGGTATGTTGCTAGTTTATAAATAAAGAGCAATAATAACGATGCAGCTCTAAACCAGGAGCATGTTATCCAAATTCCTTGTTTTATTAAAATACTTACTCTGATTTGATATGCAAGTCATAGCAAACATCATAATGTCCAACAATATCATATACAATTCATATATATTTTATTTTTAGGAAGTCATCTCCGCTTTGAGAGGAACATCTCCAGAAGTCACTTTGGTGATGTGCAGACCCCCCGTTGGAGTATTACCAGAAATCAGTCCTTTGTTGGTAAGAAAATAATGCACATGTCTTTAATGACTAAATCTACTTCTCAGAGCAGATATACAGTATGACAACCGTTTTATTCATCAAACAAAAATAATCTTTCAAAGTTTTTATTTACCATGACTTGCCTTTTAATCAGCTGTATACATATGAATCCTATAAATATCATCTCATTTTCAAATATTTTGTTGTTTTATTTATCAATGTAGAACAAGCTTTTCCTTTATGATGTCTTGCTAGTGAAGGTTTCCTTTCCTACTAACTTTAAATCCATACACTAAATATTCATGCATTCAAGACTCTACTTTAGCTGTTTAACAAGCAGCTCTATGAATGTAATTAGGCTTAAATTCGCAATTCAGGTGATCCATCAGGTGACTATATACATCTTGAAGTTATCAAATGGAATATCTTGATCACTGTCTTTTTTTGAACCTGTAATAAATTAACTTGTTCAGATCAAACTCCTGGCAGTGTGGTTTGGTCTATGATATTATCACATCATCCACACCCATTTGTTCTTTAAGGACCACTGTAGTGCATGAAAAAAGACACTTGTTTGTGAAGCATGTACCAAGCTGAAATTATTAGCAGCTGTGTAAGCCATAGACATAAAGCATTTTTGGAAAAATCTGGATGTTTTGTTTGTCATATTACATCTTGTGAGCTGGATCATAGGAGTGTGTCTTTTTTAGGTATCAGTGGAGGGATGGGTGGGAAACAGGTAATAGAGTATTTTGCTAGATACCAGGATAGGTAGCACGACTATTGCACACTTGAGGAATGCTGGCGCACAAAAAAACGCGTCCATCAATAGCGCGCCCACTCACATCTCTCACCCACCGTGTCTGCTGATGTTGGGGCGCGCTACAGGCTGAATCTGCAGACAGTAGTGCCCATCATTTAGAATTATATGCAGCAAATGCCAGGAAACAAAACATGTTGCCAGAGTTTACACCCAGAAGGACTAGCTGTATAGAGAACACACAAGCCACCCCAACAAGTTGACACCTGAGCTTAACCTGTCTTCTCAGCAGTACATGCAGGTTCCATTGATATGACATAGCATACTTCAAATCCATCACTTCCATCTCCCTCTCAACACCGCCCATATGTCTCTCCACATCTCTCATTTTCCTCTGTCAACACCCCCATGTGTATCTCCACATCTCTCATTCTCCTCTCCCTCTCAATATCCCCCATATGTCTCTCCACATCTTTTACTCCCCTCTCCCTCTCGGCATGCCCCAATTAAAATTAACCTAAAAAACAATAATTTACAGCAGATACAAACTGTAAATGCCCATCTGATCTGGTATGGTGAAACAAATTGCTAGCATGGAGAAGGCATTAACGGCATCAACAGACATATCTGCATGGAAGGGGCATTGCTGTAATGGAAAGAGATATTTCTGGCATGGATGGTATTAGTGGGTATCAGTGCATGGGATGGAGGGGCAATCTTGGCAGCAAAGGGCATCACTGGAATTAAGGGGATATTTAATTGTTGAGATTGGGCATTGTTTGAATGAAAGTGCTGGATGTTGGAGAGTGACTTGCTTGTATGCAGGGGGCACTGTTGGTGTGGCAAGCATGGTTCTCATGGAAGGGAACTGCTTGCAATGCGACCAGGCAGGGCCCACAGACTGCCCCCCTCCATGTGTGAGTTCTTGGACTCTCTCTCTACATGTGTATATATACATTTATCACATTACTGAGGGATTAGAGAGGTTTAGCATGCAGAGCGCTCCCATTACACTCTCAGACCTCTCACTATGCTTCTCTCCTCCAGAACTCACTCTGTGTCCTCTCTTTTTCATCCTCTTCACTGCCTTCTTCATCTCTTTACACTCCCAGGACCATGCAGTTAACCAAGCTGGATTTAGCCTGGAGCGCCCCGACATCAGCTTGCACGGGCGCGCTGTTGACGGGCTCGCATTTGTGTGTGCAAGCATGCGTTGGCACACATTTGTTGGTGCGCATACATCAGGCGCGCTGTAGTCGGGGTGCCAACTGGATAAGATTGAAATTGATACCATACTCCTTTCTCTCACAATGGCAGAAGCAGGAAGTTTGCAGTAACACTTGCTTAGTTCTCTAGAAATGGAAACCCTTTCACAACTTCCTCCAGGGTTCAGCATGGGCATCAACGTTATTTTTTTTTGCTATTTAAAACTATCTTAATGCCTTTTGCCTGCTTAATTGTACTCTTAGCCAGGGTCAACGTCTTCAAATGTATACATATATTTTCAATGATCATTTACAACTTAGACAGTTTAAGCCTCCCCCTTCACCACTTTCCCTGATACTTTATAGTCTATTTAGGAAATAGGAGACCTATTGTGCTGAAATGTATAAGTTCCCTCCACTGCCAGTGATCCTTTTTAGTGGTGCATACTACAGTGTGTGTAGTGAACACTAGACATACACAAAAACTTGGATAGATGAATAGATGTTTTGGTTCATAAAATGAGTTCTAGAAACATGGGGAATTGAATGTTATTCTACACAAAGTTTATTTTGCTTACACGTTTCAATTTTCTTTCTTTTACCTTCTCTTCCCAATCTATTTTAAAAAGTTAATTAATGTTATAGCCTTGATAATTCTTATATGGTCTTTTGAAAAACTAAACTTGATAATGGAAAAAATGTTTAGAAAGTTAAAAATTCTTTACTGCAGGCAGCCATTATTTTGTCAGCTGACTCTCCCTATTACTTTGTGTGCCTTGTAAACTAATGAGCTTTACATTACTACTACTGAAAGCTCTGGCACTGTGTAGATAGAAATCGCAGTGTCCTCCCAACTCACTAGAAATGAAAAGGGTAGATTCCAGAGCAGCATAATCGCATATAAAAGGTTATATACTACAAGCTTCCATTCCAAAAAATGTTGCATATTTTTCAAATGCAGTATATTTTAAATATATAAGCACAGTAGTCCTTTAATGTGAGTTGTGAGTTTAACCAAGCGTGAGTGCCGCCATCATCATATTGGTTGTGTGAATCTCATGCCTTCATATCTTGGACTTACCTTCTTGCAGACACCATTAAATTCCCCACCACCCACATCCTTCCCAGAGGAGAGCAGAATGTTTACTAACCTTGCTGATCACCCTCTCAAACTGGAACAAGATGACAGCTCAGATGAAAATGAGGAGGTGACTGACAAAAGCATCAGGCGACTAAAGAATCCTTCTAGGAGGGATAGCTACAGTGACAGCAGTGGGACTGGGGAAGAAGACTTTTTACCAACCCCAGATGAAATGCCAACCTCTGTCTGGAATGCAGCTCTTTACCAAATGCCAGCCACACCAAGCATACAAGAGGAAACTATTCGTACCAGCTATTACACACCTCAAGAGTCCCCCAGCAAGCCACAGTTTGAAGACAGGTGAGTTGGAAATAACATTGAAACTTGTATGGATTAGCTAGAAGAACGTATTAACATGTAAGAGGAACTACGGATGAGAAAGATAATATTTGTTAACCATATAGTTGTACGTATATCAAACTTTTTATGATCGTGATACTCATCAAATGAAAAATGTAACATTGATTTCGGAGATTGATTGTGTTATACTGTATTTTGCTTTTCTTATAGCAATCCTCCATCCCCCATTCCACATGATCTGACACCATCCCAGAGTGGAAACGATCCTCAATTCTCACTTACTGAAGCCTATTTGACAGAGTCACATTCATTCCTAGATGACCAGTTGTCCATGAGGAGCTTGGGGTTAAAAGACCTGGATGACTTTGAACCAGTAAGTTATTAAAATTACAATTGAATATAGTGCTGTTTAGAAAAACATGAACAAAGAGATGTATGTAGTGATATCTGCTTTAATAGTTCCATATTTTGGAGCCAAATTGTATCAAGATAATTTTACTACCTCCCTGTAGGTTCGTTATGTAGAATATTGAGTGGTCATCTAATAATGTTTAATTATATTAGAAGAGCAGACTTACTAGGTGAAAAGAAAAAAAAATCTCATTTTTTTGATGTTGGCATTTTATTTTTCTTAATATGTTCTGTCTTTCTAATGTTTGCATTGTTCTCCAGGAGGTTGAGCTTCATGTCACCCTGACAAAATCAGAGAAGGGAAGTCTAGGTTTTACAGTGACCAAAGCTAATGATTGTATCGGCTGCTATGTCCATGACATTATTCAGGATCCTGCCAAAAGTGATGGCCGCCTACAGACTGGAGATAGACTTATCAAAGTGAGTGTCATTGAAGGTGGCATTCACTTATTTCACCTGTTCTGTAATTTGACATTTATCCCTATTCATGTATTGTTTGCAGTTTTATTTCAATTTATTTTCTTCATATCTATTTCTTCTACTATTTGGTGTTTTATTTCTGCACTTACTTCTTATGTTTGTCCTTTCCAAACCCCCCGTTCCTCTCTCTTTATTTATCCAAAGAAGAATTCTCCCATTTTTCCTTATCCTTATTTTACCCACAATACATTTGTGCAGGTTAATGATGTAGATGTGACAAATATGAGTCACACAGAAGCAGTGAATTTACTGAGAGCCGCTCCGAAGACTGTACGTATTGTTCTTGGTCGTGTTCTCGATATCCCCAAACCTCAAGTGCCTTCTCATCTTCTTCCTGACATTACCATAACATGCAACAAAGGATCCTTAGGTATTTCTATTAGTATTTTCCAACTTATAAGCACATATTTATTGTTTTAAATTTTTTTGACCTTAAAATATCAACTGCCATTTGTATGTTATTCTCCCTACAGGGCTGTGTTTGTCAGGAGGTCATGATAGCATTTCCCATGTTGTTTATATAGAAGATATCAAGCCAGGGTTGGCAGCAGATCAAGAGGGTAGCCTGAAGCCTTTGGACATTGTACATTACATTAACGGAGCCAGTACATTAAATATGACTTTAGCCGAAGCAGAACAAGCATTGAAATTGTCTCTCCCCACTGTTGTTCTTAAAGCTACAAGGTATATATGAATTACTATAATTTTGTGACATTTTGTTAAAGAAATAATAACTTTGTCTTTGAGGTAAGTGGACATGTGATAAATATGTGCTTTTTTTATTATTAGCCCTCCCATTCGTCTTTTTTTAGTTGCCCAACATTATGCTTTACTTTGCATATATATTCTTTAATACACAACTTTTCAGACATGAAGAATTGTGTATTACATTCAGAGGCGTTTGTTCAATCAAATGAACTACAATTTATACCAGTCATGCTTAATCTCTATCTTCCCCATCATGACTTCATACCTGGACATTTGTCACAAACTATTATTAAGTGGAATGTAAATATAAAAAAACACTGCACCTATTAACATTCTTTACATTACTGAGACTTGCAGTAGGTAACATAGCAATTTATGTAAACAAATGTATACACCGTACAATAAAAAAACAATGCAATAGCACCATAATTGTTTTTGCAATAAATAAATATCCAAAGCATTTAGCTTTCAGATAGAAGTGCATAGTATATTTAACGTGAAAATAACATGTTTTAAAAACGGCTACTGAAGTTCCATATTTGCATAATGCACTTATGAAGTACTAGCCTTGATAATGGGCATCATGTTTTTGGAAAGCAACCAAAAAATAAATCCAGTCATACATTCATAGAGCCTCACTGAAGTGTCTGATTATCTGCTTAGAGAGTGAAGGGGGCATTTAGAGTGCTGATATTTAGTTTTCCATGATTCCTATTAAAGTTCATGCTAGAGTGTGACACCCTTCAACACAACTTTCTTATAACCTTTTTGTCCAATAATCAAGTAAAAAAAAGTGTTATACTTGAAACAAAACTATGAACACAATTTTATAAACAATAATTATTAAAACATTATAAAACCGTTCAAAAATGCTGCTTACAGAGTCTTATATTACAGTTTTAATATGGTGGATGGTCTAAAAGGAGAAATGTAATTACCTGAATATGTAGCTCAAAGGCCAGAAGAAAGAGTGGTGATCTGATAAAAACATTCAGGTATATCAAAGGGTTTTATAAAATCCAAAAAAAGTATTTTACAGAAAAAAGGGAATGTAAACACAAGAGGCCTTGATTTGAAGTTGGAAAGTAGAATATTTAGAGGTAATATGACAAAGTACTACAGAAAGAGTAGTAGATAAGTGGAACAGCCTTCCAGTGGTAGAGTCAAAAACAGTTAAGATTTTTTTTTTGAATACCTGGGATAAGCATAAGGCTATCCTAAGGCTTAATTATGCCAAACGTTTAAGTAGATAGAATGGGCAGACCAGATCTGTTTCTGTGTTTATTTAGCAGAGCATTATATGTTCATTTCACATATATTATTTTTTCTCATTTACATATTACCATATCTTTTGTTACACAGGGAAGGAAATCCAGTCATTCCAAGCAACAAGGACATTTTAAACTCAAGTCCAAAACCCACAAAAATAAATGGTAATACAGGCTTCTTCACTGCCTTCATGTATGTTTTGTGTGCTATTTATTTTACGTCTATAACATTATTATTATAATAATGCTAATGTGTGTTTTAATCTGAATCCATATAGAGAATATAAAACAAGAGTGTTTTGTTTCTTATGGCTTAAACTTGCATGAACGAATGCATGTGTACATATGTAATATTCATTTAGTTTGACAAAATCCTGTTCTCAATTCTTATTACCTGCGTCCATGTGTCATGAAGTTGTTTTTTTTTTTACAGGTTATCCCAGTGATGGCTATTTAAGACGAGCAGAAGCTGCTTGTGATGTTTATGCGCCTGAGGTAATTGTCACGTACAGTTATTTGCACTTTGTATACAATTCTTCACATTGTTCATGGATTTCCAGATCTCTAAAACTTTTAACAAATGGTTGTTAACCAAAATAACTCTGCAAAATGCACCTGTGTTAATAACTAATGGGCATAACATATGCATTTGTTAATGCATAAAGACTTAATTTATTAGGATAATATTTTCTGAACTTGAATTGTTTATATATTTCTAAGCATATAAATGCAAGAACTTATTGTTTTAAATTGGTTTTTACCATTTTACTTTAACTAAAAAAATACTTTAATACTCAAGAGATTCAAGAAGTCTGTTAACTTGTTTTTTTTTTTTTATGAAAGAGCAATGCCAGGTAAAAAAGTCTAATAGAAACTGAATGATCAGTACATCTCATCCATGGAAACAGGACAGTGGGGGAGTTTGATAAGGTTTAATGGTAAAAAAAAGTTTAATATATTTATTAATTTACATTACAAACAAAACCCAATTAATACTTGACTGAGTTTATAATTTACATGTATGTTAAACAGTAAATTCCCAGTTAATATTTTATTTATCAATCATCACGTCATGTCTTTGTATATAAGATCAATCCAAAATGTAATGCTATAATGATTTGTAAAGAAATCTTAAGCATACCTGAGGGGACATACCTTAAAATGTGCCAATATAATTTAAATACTATAGCCTTCTTGCCTCATGTTGGTTGATCTATGATAATCACGATGTTTAAAAAAAAAAAAAAAAGTTCTTAACTGTTCTCACTGCAAAAAAAGTCTGCTGTGATCATGTATCGTTTTCTGACCCATTGTGGCTTTTGTAACTATTTTAAAATGCTCTGTTCTGTGGTGTATTGTGGTGGCACGGAGAGAAAGTTACAAACTTCAAATAACAATCTGATAAAACAATTGTTTTCATTAGTAATTTGTCCCACTTTGACTTATTCAACATGCCAAACCGTAGGAGGCTGACATTTCACTTTACATTGTGATATTTGCTTGGGTGATTAGTGGATACTTTAAAGAAACAGTGCACAATCAAAACAAATACATGTTTGAGAATGCTTAAAAACGACTGAGAGCATAATTTGCCTGGTCATACAGTTAGTTTGTATCATTTAAAGGTAAACACCCCCCTCATACACACACACACAGACCACCGATGTTTCATGGATCCATCAGGGTCCTGCAGAGGCATCGATATGTATTTTGTTTTCTAATTAAAAAATGTTCGCTTCAGACTAGTGAGGGGGAAGGGATTCAATCTTTTCATATTATCAAACAAAGCCTCTAGACTTCTGTCTGTTCCCTTCACCCCCTTCGACTGCAGTGATCATTTAATAAACATGCATTGAACGGGTAAGGCTAGTAAGTTAATTTGAAGCACTTTTATTACTACTTTAAACTAGTTAAATCTTTTTTTTTTCTTTTTCTTTTTTTTTTTTTTTGCTGTCCGGTTTGACATGAAAATAGACGTTTTGGATTAATTGCACCAATTACAAGCAGTTTTTAATGAAATACCACATTGCTTATTACAGAACTTATAGTCTTTCTTTGTAGACATTTTCTTGAGTGTTAGCCATAATGCTTCGATTTACACTTCCCTAGCAGTGTGTGAGTGTATATGTGTATAAAATGACGGCAATAAAATTTGAAGGCTGGCAATGCTGTTTGCCACAATGCAAGGCTCTCCCCCCTCGACGTCTCCCACAGTCTACTTTACGGGCCTCACTGCTCATTGCATGCCTCGCAATGATCACCTTTGGCGCTCATCGCAAGCCCCGCGATGAGCGCCTCTGGCACTCATTGTGAGCCTCTCCCTACTCTCCCCGCAATGAGCACTCAGTGCAGATGTCGTCCAACCCGCCACTTTCGTGCCTTGCGCTGAGCGTCTTTGGTGCACATTGCGAGCCTCTCCCCACTCTCTGACCCCTGTGTCTGTTTCCCCCCTCTCCTTTCCATGTGTCCCCCCCCCCCTCCCTGCCTTTTTTCCCCCTCTCTTATTTCTCTCCCCTGTGTCTCTTTTCCCCCCTCTCCCTCCCCTGTGTCTTTTTCCTCTCTCTCCCTGCTCAAGTCAGGCGTGGCTTCCCTGCTCAAGTGTGCAGCAAAGTCGTGCGGTCCTTAGGCTCTAATTGCACATGCGCAAGCCTGTAACTTTTAACATTGCGTGACCAACATTCATAACTTACCACAACGATTATATGTGACTAGCTACTTGCCCGTCAAAAATGAGCCTCTCCCCCTCTCTGTCTACTTTACAGGCCTCCCGATGAGCGGCTTTGCCGCTCATTTCAGGCCTTGGCAAGCCGCAACTTTTGTGGTTTTCAATGATCACCTTCGGCACTCATCGCAAGCCTCTCCCCAGTCTCTGACCCCTGTGTCTGTTTTCCCCCTCTCTCCCTGCCCTGTGTCTTTTGTTTTTCCTTATTCCCCCCCTTGACTGTCTTTTCGTCCGTCTCCCAGCCCTGTGTCTCTTTCCACACGCTCCCCCCTCTCCCTCTCCTCTGTGTCTGTGCTGCAGTGTTGTGTAGCTTGTGATGAGTGCCGTTGCTTGTGTTTTTCGGCTGAGTGTTACTGGCTTTGTGATTGTGTTTACAGTGTTTCGCTAAGTGTTACTGGCTTCGGGGTCGTTTTTTCTGCCTTTAGACTCGTTTTCATCCGTTTACATTTTTTATCTCTGCCATTTTTTTTTCTCGCTTAGCCGATCTTCAATCATTGAAAAATGCAAATATGCCTCAAATTAACCTCAATCACAGGCTCCCTGGCTCTCCCCCTGTGCTGTGTGTGTGTGTAATTCATTTTTTTAAATAATTCGGCTTTTTTTTTTGCGTCCGCTTAAATTAGTAAACTGCATGCCTTAAGACCAGCGGCAAAGTGCTCCGGTTTAAGGTGGTGATCGCGGCCCTCGACATGAGCCTTTGGCACTTATTGCAACCTAACGCCCGCGTCCTTCGTAAGGGCCGCAGTTATTAAAATTAAATTTAAACGTGACCAACTTTTCCCAAACCAGCAACTATATATATGAAATCTCCTCTGATCTGCAATATGTGGATTAGTTGTATATATATATATATATATATATATATATATATATATATATATATATTAGCTACTTGCCCATCAAAAATGACAGGAATAACATTTTAAGGCTGGTAATTCTGTACCTTTGGCGCTTATTACGAGCCTCTCCCCCCGTTTACTGTGCTTCAACTGCTCGCCTCGCGGTTCCATTTTCATTGCAGCCGTGCGTGCGTCAATGGCTCGCCTTGCTTTGCGTGACCAACATCGCAAACATTACATACACTGACAACTATATATATATATATATATATATATATATATATATATATATATATATATATTAGGAAATTGTCCATCAAAAACCAAGGGAATGAAATTGTAAGGCTGGCAATGCTGTTTGCCACACAATGTGAGGAGGCTTTTGCTCCTCTGAGCATCTTTGGTGCTCATCGCGAGCCTCTCCCCCCATGTACATCAGCTTTCCAACTTTGCAATGATCACCTTGGTTGTGCATTGTGAGCCCTAAGATGCCCCATTCAGCGCTCATTGCAAGCCTCTCCCGCTAGCGGTGGTCATTGTGTGCTCGAGTGCCTTTGGCTCATTGCAGCCTAGTCCTAAGGCCTTTGGCGCTCATTGCAGCCTAAGTTGTGCAGGCCTTGCAGCCTAAGTTCCGCGGGCTTCTTTTCTTTGTGGTCCACATTTTATAGAAGATATTACCAGTTAACACCTTTACAGATTTTTTTCCCATATAACCTGAAATAAGCTACACACAAATGGAAAATGTTAATCACATATATAGTTCTCAGCAATACGGGTTGTTGCCAACGCTTGCAACTGCGGCCACGAGGGCCGCAGTTGCTGGCTAGGAGCGCCAAAGGCCGCTGGTGGAGATGAGTGCCATAGGCCGCATCTTAGAGTAAAAAAAAATATGAGCTGCAAAAAATACAAACTTAACGGCCAAACCGTGCACAACGAAAACGTCAAAAAAAAAAAAAAACATACCAAAAACGTCACACACAGCACAGGGGGGTAGCCATGACGTCTGGGAGTGAGGTTGCACACAAATTTAAGTCCAATTTCTAGACTATCGCCACTCGAAAATCGCCTAAGCAAAAGAAAAAATGGCTGCCGCAAAAAACGAAACCGAGGCTTCACGACCCTTAAGCACCCAAAACTCTGCCAGTCACATACAACTTTTGTCCCAGGAACGTACGAGGTACAAAACACACTATTAGGAAGGACGGAAAATGCTTCACACCCGTGTAACACATACACAATCGCCTCCATTTTATAACACTAACTTACTAATAACATTACCATTCTAAAATGCAGCTTTACACAACTAAACAAATGGTTTGGCCTCGCGCACGCAGCCGATTTACACTACAAACTTCACTGACCGTTTCTCCTCAGGTCAGTAACAGTGGAAATGTACTTTGTATGCTGCATGAAAAACAACAGCGATTGTTAGCTCTTCAGCATATTCATTCTTGGATATATTCATTGCAAATAGGTAAAATATATTAATTTATTATTTAATTAATTCATTAATTGATACAAAAAAAAATAGATTTATATAAAAAAAAAAAAAAAAAACGGAGAGGCTCTCAGCGCGGAGGTCACAATGAGCGCTGAGGGTGCTCAGAGGAGCAAAAGTACACAAGGGCAGAGGCTCGCAATGAGCGCCAAAGGCGCTCATTGCAATCCTCACAATGAGCGCTCAAGGTGCTCAGACGACCAAAAGGACATGAGGGGAGAGGCTTGCAATGAGCGCCAAAGGTACTCAGAAGACTAAAAGCCTTACATTGTGTGGAAAACAGTATTACCTGCCTTACAATTTTATTGCCATCATTTTTTGACGGGCAAGTCGTTAGTACATATATAAACACAAGTGATAAACGCAGATGTGTGATGCTAAATTGCATATTCAAATTGCACGACAAAAGTGTATCTAAACTTTTAAAAATAATGTGGGAATGATATCGCTTGCATAAACACCTTGCAATGCACAATATTTGCAGGATATAAAAGTTACACACAGATGTATTCACTGTTTGAACTTTGCTAGAAACCACATTTTCTTTTATCTTACTGGTGAAGTAAAGCGTAATATCTCAGCAACAAAAGGAATACAATAGTTGTATTCTATATTCTAGGTTGTGTATGAACATGATAGTGATTGTGACACCAGATATTAACATTAAGATTGTTTGATTTCATAATTACATCCTTATTAATAATTAAGACTTGCATTCAAGACATGACACGTTTATCCAAAAAGCACTTTCTAAACAGCTAAAACAATGCCAAAAACAATGAGCTGTTCGAAAAACCTTTTCAGTTCCTGTAATATTCTATAAAGACATTTTATTTAGGGGTAACAACTCCAAGAATTCTTCAGGCTCTCTAATGTTAGTACATCTGGCCCTATGGAACCATACAAATCCATATAACCATGCATGTTCTGCTATATGATGAGTACATATATACAGCTTGCAGGTTATTTTGTTAAAATATATTGAGGCTTAATATAGTTTCATAAAATGAAACTGACAAATCCCTTGTGCATATCTTTAAATATGTTTATTGTAATTCTAGCAATTGTTAATTATTTGTTTGTTTGTTCTTCAGGGGAAGTTTATTTTCTATATTATGATATATAGAAAAACACTTCTTGAAATATTTTCTAAATAAAAATTGTCATTCTATTTAACTTATAGTACTCTTGAGAGATTGAAATATGGTCTAGGTTTAAATATGTGGTCTTACTTGCTTCTCACGAGAAAAGCTTCCATTCTATTTTAAAATCATTTAATTCATCCAATGATGCTTACATTCACATTATCCAATATTACAGTTATGAGACATTTTTTTCATTCTACAAATGGTGTTGTAACCAAATGTTTTATTAACATTTCATACTAAATAGACACTTTCATCAAATTGAGGAAATAAAATGTGTAACTCTGCCTGCATAATTGTATCTTTATAAAATGGCTTGTTCTAAATCTGTTTTTCTGTGTGCCCTTAAAGGCAGATGTAGTTCATATTGTATTGGAAAAGCCAGTCTCTGGAGAGTTGGGATTTTCCCTGTTGGGAGGCGAATATGGTATATTTGTGAAGTCCATCAGTCCTGGGGGTGTAGCTGACATAGAGGGGAGCTTACAGGTTGGAGACAGATTGCTTCAGGTAATTTTTTTTTAAGCCATCTACTTTTCCCCCACTCTTTACTTTAAACCTTTCGGAAATGGGAATCTTGGGGGTGGGTTCAGTTTTAACACCTTTATATCCACTATTCTTTAGATATAAATATGTTACTATTAAAAATAAAGTAAAAAGATATAAAAATGCACATTCCTGACTATATCGCTTAAATATTCGGATTCATAAATATTAGTTAAACCAGAGTTTATGAAATGTAAATGTATTTTCAGTCTCCCTAAGAAACATAGTTACAGTGCTGCCTCTTCCTATTATCAGATCATACTGCAGATATAGTTACTGTGATTAGAATTTAAACAATAATAGCTCGATCTCTACTGAAAAAAAGTGTCTCCAACCAGTGTGATCAGGTAGAAGTAAGAAGGATGCACTGTCACTAAGCTTCATTGCTTGCCTAGACATTGTAAAGGGGTGGAGGGAGTAATATTTTATTAGTTTGAGATCTGTTTTTGTAATTCTAGTTATATATATATATATATATATATATATATATATATATAAATATATATATAATTTTTTTGTTTTATTATTATTGTTATAGTTTTAACATAAACATACAAAATACAGATACATCATAAAAGACATTTACACTACATGTACTTTCACACATACACTACGTGTAGTACAACACGGACCATACCTTTTATATTTTATCAATGTACAATTAGAGAAGGACTCTGAGTATCCCATATAATGCAATTTTTGAAAGGGATATCCCTATACCCAAATATGTTATATCTCTTTCCATTTCTCTGTTATTTCTGACTTTTACCAATATTTCCTTAAATGGAAATTCTTTAAATTTTTTCGCGATCAACCCTTTTATTATAGAAACGATCTGGAATATTAAAGGTGACCTTTTCTCCAAAGTTGTAAAGTATTGCAGTTTCGAACCTTGGTACAAAAAATGTTATTACATAATTTAGAAATTATTTCAAAACACTCTTTTCACTATTTTTGGACAGGAAAGCAATCCCAGAAGATATGCTTATATGTACCTTCCTGGCCCCACAGTCTATGGCATCTAGCCAAGTTACCATCATTTTTTATGGCCGCTATTTTAAATGGTACCCCATGCCATCTATTAATTATTTTACCAAAATATTCCCTATATGTTTGAAATTGTATTACCTTTTGTATTATAGCAAAAGCTTTATACCAATTAAGTTTTGTATATTTTATGTTACACTCTGATTCCCACTTTTTCATACCAGATGTCTTATCGGTTTCATTTTCTTTTGTCAAGAATAATTCTAGTATAGTAATATTTTGAAGTGATCTTTATTGTTCCCTACTCATTAATGCTTGTTTTTGTATTTTTAATTTATTTTTCAGTTACTGTACAGTTGATGCATATTAGAAAACAGACACCAGTTTTTTTTTTTCTGAACCTGAGGTTTATTAATCTTAGTTTAGATTTTTTTTGTGTTAATCCACTAAAAGGTTTCACCTGCTCTAACAAAATTGCTTCAGAAATGCTTGAAATAATTGTGATCTCACACATTTTTATTGCAGATTCATTTCCACTGCCACATATTTTACCTTAAAATATATTTTACCTCAGAATAGATTTCCACATAATTTACTGTATTTTTCGCCGTATAAGACGCACTTTTTCTTCCCCAAAACTGGGGGAGGAAAGTCTTATACGGCGAATATACCTTTTCAGACTGCCTCTGTCCTCTTGATCTCACCCCAGCGCTTCCTACCAGCATCGCGTCGGCCGGTGCGTCCTAGTGACGTCACACACGCAACGCTGCAGTACACGTGGAGTGCTGGTAGGAAGCGCTGGGGTGAGATCAAGATGGCAGAGATCAGAAGGAAGGTGAGGATCAGGGGGGTCAGGGAGGATCAGGAGGGTCAGGGAGGGTCAAGGGCTCCCAAATGCTGCAGTATATGGATGTGTGTGTGTGTGTGTATGTATGTGTGTATGTATGTATGTGTGTGTGTATGTGTGTGTATATATGTATGTATGTGTATGTATATTTATGTGTGTATGTATATGTATGTATGTGTCTCTATAAAGGTGAGGATCAGGGGGGTCAGGGAGGATCAGGACGGTCAGGGAGGATCAGGAGGGTCAGGGAGGGTCAATGGCTCCCAAATGCTGCAGTATATGGATATGTATGTGTGTGTATGTATGTGTGTGTATGTGTGTGTATATATGTATGTATGTGTATGTATATTTATGTGTGTATGTATATGTATGTATGTGTATCTATATATATATATATATATATATATATATATATATATATATATATATATATATATATATATTTGTGTGTAATGTAGGTGTGTATCTGTGTGTAAAGTGTATTTGTGTTTGATTCAGATTTTTTTTTTCTTGTTTTCCTCCTCTAAAAACTAGGTGCGTCTTATCTGCCGGTGCGTCTTATAGGGCGAAAAATACGGTACCTCAGATTAGGTTTATAAAACGACCACAGTCTTTACCTCAGATTACGTTTCCACCATTAAAGATTTTATATCCGATTAGGTCTCCAGCACCACAGAATTTACCTTTGATTAGTTTTAAATCATTCCACAGATTTTACCTGAGATTATATTTCCACCATTACAAAAGTTTACTTCACATTGCATTTTTACCTCAGATTAGGTCTCTACAGTCATAGATGTTACTTCAGATTAGATTCCCACCTTCAGGAAATTTACTTCAAATTGCCTTTGTACTTCAGATTATATTCCCATCACCACAGAATTTACATCAGGGTTGGATTACATTTTACCTCAGAATTTACCTAGTACAGTATTAGATTTCTAACTCCAATTATATATTTTGTGCTATGGTTAGTAAATGAAATATTTGTTAGTAACATTAATTTACGTGTTATCACATATATAGTTGTTAGTGTGGGGAATGTGTGTGATGTTGGCCACACTTTTGTATGAGGGACGCATCTGCGAGGCGAGCAGTTAGGCCCACGTTACCAACACCCGACGGGGGCTGCAATGAGTGCTTGAAGGGCTTGCATCACCCCCAGTAGTACCTGGTTCCTGTGAGGCCCCCAGGGGTTGCATCACCCGGTTCCTGCCAGTGACTCCTCCTTATCCTCCTCCCTCCTTTCCATCCTTCTCCTTCTCCTCCTCCCTTTCCCCCATCCAATGACCTCCCTATCCCCTTTCCCCTCTCTTACTGTGATTCGATGAGCTCCTGTTGCTCTGTCCCCTGCAACGCGTCTTCCTGTCATTTTTGACGGGCAAGTAATAAATAATGGATAGTACATATTCATTGAAATCTGCTTTCTTTTACAAAAACAAATATCCCAATTTTTGTAGTTGTAATATGTTGGCGTGATACAAATAAAGATAATAATATTAGTCCGTTCTTGTTAAAATGCGTGGATGGGCACATCACAGTGCCCTGAACAAAATACTAGAGTTATAGGAATCATAATTATCTCTCCCCAAACTTACATTATTGCTCCACCTCACCAGCTTAGTCTGTAAGATCAAAGCACTTACATGCAAACACACTGTCTGAATAGGAGGTTAAAGTTCTTGCAGGACAGTGCAAATAGTCTTAATAAACACAGTCCAAAAGACTATTTATGAGTATACAAGTTTTAATCATGGGATACCCCTTTAAGGTTTTGTGGTAATATTGCCTTTTTTAAAGATTCCTATAGAAACTATTGTTTGTTCGTTGTGTGTAAGATTTCATGGTGGTAACAGCTACTCTAAAAGGCAGTGATGGACAACCTATTTCACTTGAAGGGACTCGTGCAGTCCCTGTGTATTTAAAAGGGCCACACTGTGCTTTAAACTTTTTTATTTTATTTAAAGCAAAATATCAATGATTTCCTTTCTTAAAGCACATTTGCTAACAAATCTAAGAGATAATAGAGTAGAGTAGAAGGATTACAATTGGGTATTATTTCCACTTTTTTGAGAGATATACAGTGTATTGTTGAAGAGGGGCATGCTCTCCCACTACAGATAATAAGACATGTAAAGTGGAATGCCTAAGGGCTGTGTGTGGCCTACCACTGCTCTAAGGTCATGTCATTATTCTTCATAGTTTCTTGTTGTGTAGCCAATGTACCATGTTTATTATCCCGTGTCTACACCATCTTTATGTCTGACTGTAGATGCAATGGCTAAGCAGTAAATTTACAAAAGTCTTGTTCAACGCCAGTGCTGTTTGACAGTAGAGATGTCATATTTTTCAATGATTTTCTGTGACCACAGATGAGCAAACCAAGATGCTAAACACATTGATTGACTCATCCTGTTCCCAAGGAAGAAATCCTGAACATTTCTTATGAAACTGACCCTAAAGTTGGACAGCCTTATTCATAAAACCCCATGTCTGCCTGTTTCTGCTATTAAAGGGACTCTTGGCATTTTGTATTCTATTTTCTAACTAGCTTTATTTAGCATATTTATCTCCTCCGTGCAATCATCAGATAAAATGTACACTTCACTTACTTACTTAAACTAACTTGCAGTTTGTCAGAATCTAGAAATGTAAATTGCCCTTCTGTATGATCCCCTGTGACCCGGCACATTGCATTGGGCATTATAGGCTAAGCTAAGGTCACATCCTCGGGGTGGACCTTCACACGACCATTGTCTTATGCAAAGACAGTTCATACTAAACTGGAATGTAAGGAGAAGATGTACAGATATCTAAATAATCATTTTTCACTCAATACCTGCAGCGAACATTAGAAATAATGGAATAATTATCACTAAACTGTGAGGAGACAATGTGCAAATATTTTGTACATTCAATGCATATACATTTTAAATGATATATATATATATATATGATTGTACATGAAATAATAGGAAGAGGTAATTGTTTGCATTATTAGGAGTTCTAGAAAGAGGTTATATTGAACAACAAGAGTAGTAATTACCTCTTTCTGTAATTCTTCCTGTTTGGTCATCATTCAAAACAATAAATAATTGTAGGTATAGAATGTAAACAATTAGTGTTTACATATTTCCACATTGAAATAATGACATTTATGCACATTTTCTCTATATTAATTGGAATTTCAGTGTCATTAAACATCTGTACTATATTATGTTAAAACATTTGTCTCTTGGAATTTAAGAATTTTATTAAATATTTAATATGATTAAGAGACAAGTAGCAGTGTGTAAATAATCAATATTTAGCAAATCTAGTAAAAAAACATCATATATATGGGTTAAAGTAAATCACTTTACCTTGATGACAATTTATTCACTATGCAGTCAAATCTTCTTTTCATGTGCATCCCATCTTCTGTTCTCATGACCATTTTTCTTCCTACGTCCTTAGATAAAATATGTTTTCTATATTTTTTCCCCTATATTATTAAAATAATGCTATGAAGGCCAGTGAGTAGTTGTGAAGCAATTAAAGGGATATTTTCACCCTTTTGGATCAGATTATACATAGAAAGTCAATCTTAATTTCGAGTGCCTTGGAGTGGTGGTGTACATGAACAATTACATTATCAGTTTTAAGGAACATGTCCACAGTTTCTGTCACGCATTAAAGAAAGCATGTTTTAAACATTGCTAGAGTTGATCCTTTTTGCATGAAAAAAGAACAATTAGAATTTAGAAATCTACCATTAAAAGCTGTATTTTAAACCTGACTTGCAAACCGTTAAAGGAAAACCATAACTGATGATTGAATCAAATAGCTGTGTTTATTTAGCCATTTGTGGATTCAGAAAGATAGGAATAATTGCAATCAATTGAAATTTATGATCAATTTACATTTTCATGCAAACATTTCCTTACATCAAATATTATATTTTAATCCTTTAAGTGACAAATCAAATTTCAAAGTTGGCTTGCAGTGGCAAAGTGTCAACCATGTTTAATTTGCTGAAAGACACAAACAGTAGATGATTCATAAATACATTGATAATCATATTTTCAGCAAATTAAAAATAATTCAACTTATCCTTAATGCCAAGTCTAAACATATGATAGAAGATGTGTAACTGTAATATTTGGTAAGGTTTGTAATGAGTTAAGCAGATGGAAACTGCAAAATTACAAATGATATAAAGAAAGAAATGGCAATGTGAAACGCACCTATTACCTTACACTGTTATTAGACACAAACTAGTAATTACCAAAGGTTGTGTTGGCAATGGATTTTTCCTTGGACTTCAAACAGACATTTCTTTGTAGAATATAAAAAATGATACTGTAATATTCTACTCCCTACAAGATATTTGTGGTGTCTGAAGTAAGATGATAGCACAATATAACTTTTGACGGTATTATGTATAACGAGTTGTTATTCTGTAAGATGATTACATGAGAACAGAACTAACAGGCTTATGTCCCTTTTTTGCAGGTAAATGGAGAGCATATGATTGGAGCCACACATGCAAAAGCAGTGTCTTGTATCAGAAACAGTAAGGGGCTGGTACAGTTTGATGTGGCTCGAGAGATCATGCCAAGGGAATCTGCACCTAGTTTTACCAAGTGCAATGGAAACTTAGGTAAGCATTAAAATGTCTAGTACAGGTATGCAAAGATGGATCTTTGCTGCACTCATTAAAGGGCCACTGTAGTGCTCATATGATAGAGTTGTTTGCTTATTTAATATACGATTGGCAATAAAATCAGGATTACAAGCAAATAAAATCAATGTAGTTTTCAATACTTGTTTACATTTTAGTGTTTTAGACTTCAAATGTGCTTCTTCACCCCAGGTGAAGTGATGGGGGGCTGTCCTGACAGAAGTCTTTTTCTATTGTCCAGATAACATTGTTTATCTGCCTGCTTTCCTCCATTGGTTAATGCAGATAAAACTACACCAATCAGAAAAAGAATATGACAGACACATTGTGCACACACATGAAAGGGGGTAGACAGAATAAGATCTGCTGGAAGCTACAATGGGAAGTTCAAATGCATTTCTTAAAATTACATGTAATGCATTTCCTTCAAGTACTGAACGTATTTCTAATTAGTAACTAAATGAAATAAATGAAAGCTTAATGAGTGTCCACTGTAGTGGCCTGTTTATTATGCAACCATGTATAATGCAACAACTGCTTTGTTTATATGTATGCTGCACCTTCAATAGCCAATTCAGTATATTATTGTGTGTGTGTATTAATAGATAATTTTAGTATTATCTATAACTGGACAATATTTCCTGTTTCCTACTTCATTCAGGGTTAACAGTTCAAAACATTATCATGTATTTGTGGTCATTATATGCATTTCTGACATTAGGCAATAGGAGTGCTAAGCGAAACAGGGGGGGGGGGGGGGGACACACAATTTCAATTGAAATTACAATTTTTGTGGTTTTATATGAACTTCAAACAAACAGCAAACATAACAGTAACACAAACTGAGCATTAGCAGAAATATAAACCCTAAATGATGTTGAAGCTTCTGGGTCATCCTGGATTCTGTTTTCAGAGCGTTAAAAGGGATCTGGCAGGCAAAAACAGCATTCTAGCAGGGTTTAGCATTAAAAACAGATCTATAGCGAATCAGCTCTAAACGGGGTAGCTTTAAGCAGGGTATACCTGTATACTTTATTGCTTGTTGTGTGTTTTTCATTACTCATATTTAACGATTATTGTTTTTTTAGATAATTTTGAGGCCCATGTTTGTGAGAGTGAAGATGAGGATGGTCATGATGATGTTATACAGTCCCTGCTTGATGTAGTACATGAAGAAACACAAAACCTCCTACAAATGAATAGGAAGAATGCAATTTTAGATGAAAACCTGTTGGGTAAGGCAGAGAAAAGCATGGAAAGAATAGGACACAATATGTTGTGAAGTATGTTTAAAGTGCAGGTGTTTATATTACAAATGAAATACTATTTGGGTTAAAAGTTTTATTTTAATCCATGTATAGACATTTTTTTTATACTGTATTGAGTTCAGCCACTAGAGGGAGTAGGTGATTTTCATAGTGCTCCATAACTCAACTGATGCAATTACCTGAAACCCTCTGTATTGAGTTTGACAGAAGAAGGTTCTGACTTTGTGCTAAAAACAGTTAACATTTTTTAGTTCTTTTACTGATGAAACATTTAAAATAATTATTTATGTATTTGTTTGATATTCTAAAGGCATACTTTGGACATTATATCATAGATTCTAAAATTACATTAAACACTTCACGTGACAAGCTGAAAAAAAAACTGCCAGACTTCCAGACAACACTTTTTTTAAATACAGTAAAAATAGGTATTCTATATGCAGTAATGCAACGTTTTTACATGAATTAACAGGTAATATATTGTAATATCATATAATAATGATACTAATGGGATATCTATTAGCTGAGTTGCTATGGTTAAGGTTAAAACATTCCTGCTAAGGTGCTTAGACCTGTAGCATAATGCACAAAAACAAAAGGTAATTCTGAACTGTCATTTTTCCCATATGTTTTGTAGTGTATAAAGAGGAGAACATCTAGTGTTTATTTTTCTTTAACAAAACTTTTATATTCTCACATTTATTTGTCCTACAGTGGAGCATAATGTTGAAGATCTAGAAGAGAAAGCTGAGGACACAGACTGTGATGGTTGTTCACTACCTGACGACTCTTCAGAGGTAAGAAACACACATTTCTGCAGATATTCTATATAAATGTATATCATATGATATTATGAAGACTTGGACGTGCATGTCATCTACTTGCTGAGGAATGGAGTAAATTCAGTAAACATTTGGCACTAAAATTGTTATCAATCTATTCATATAAAAGCTTATTTAAGCTTACATAAGATTTAATTTGAGAGTTTGGATAAGAGAGCTTCTGAGAGGCTGTTGAGAATAAAGGTCTATTCAAGCTATCTCGACTTGTCCTTTTAGATAATCTGACACTGACATTTTGTTCCCTGGAAACTGCAATTTTGTTTAATAATGTATTAGCTTGATATATCTATTTTAACTAGTGTCTAATGTAAAGTGTATTATTCTTATGCCTGTACATGTATTCATTATTGTTTTAATTTGTTTTCACAGTCAGCAAAATTAAATGGAGCAGGAGACTGTGGTCACAAAGTGGTACTTCAAAGGTGAGTAACAGGAGAGGATTTTGATACAGTATATGTTTTTGTAGCAAGGGAATGTTCTGTTAAAGGGTCATTGAGTATTCACGATGTTTGGCTGCATTGTTTTGAATGGAAGATAGCAATTTTAGTATACAAGTCTATTCTTAATGTGGAGCACCTGCATTCTGACCAGAGATGCAATATACTAGTGGTGGGCAATATCTCTCTAAGCATATGTGTATCAATCAGAAGGAGGTAACGCCTGTTATGTCTGATTTAACACACAAGTGAATCACAACCACAAGCAGAGTGACCCATAAATCCTGTCAACCTCATAGGACCAATTTTCTAACCACAAAAGTATCCTTGCAACAATACTAAATGGTAGATGTCCTATGCTTATAGTAATTATTATGTACAAAATTCATTTAAATGCTGTTGTGTGCAGGAACTCCATTATGAGCATCTAATTAGTTCTTAATCTTATTATGTGTTATAACAAATAGAAAACTGTTAAATACAAAAGTTAATTCTCATACATGTTTTGTTAATTGTAAAATAAACTTATCTATTTGTTTCAATATATTTACATAAACTTTGCATGTTAAATTTTTAAATTGCTTCAAATTTTTAAGATGCAATTGTATTGCATCTACAGGAGCAGTGTTAATAGGAGCTGTGGCCCACAACAGGATAGGGGCATTCTGCTACTGGGAGTAAATTAGGAATCTTAATTTTGTATTTGAGGATGGCAGAAAATTACTTTATATTTGTGGCTTTTTTTTTATTGACCACAAGGTTGCGAAGTGGGGGGGGATGGGTGACAAATTATTTTGCACCTGAGGCCTCCTTTCACTAGCTCTGCCACTGAATGGGAGTATAGTCTAACTACTGAATATATATATATATATATATATATATATATATATATATATATATATAATGTTGAACGGTTAATGCTGCAAAGTAATAGGCCAGGAAAACAATCTTACTTGCCATGCTGGTGTCTGTATTGTTGAGACTGGGCATCAAAAAGACATATTCATAACATTGAAAACGGGATATTAATTACTTAAATGTGTGCCTCCTCTTGAAACTCTGTATATACGATTACATCTTAAATTGAGATTATATGTGGTTGAGATATTTCCCAGTCTCATTTTGTACTTGTTAATATATGCAGAGCAATAATAGTGATAGACACACACCCAAGGATGAAAGTCACTTAATAATGTGCCAGATAATACCACTTAGGGTACAGGCTCTGTTTTCTATTACAGATGAGAAATCTCCTGAAAGATAACAATCTGTACACTAGAAGTGATGTTCTGTCTGCTCAAATTACTTAGGTTGTAACTAAGGGATATAGGGTAACTCATACACGGGCCTCTTGCTCACTGTGTCTAGGGAGATAACAAAAGCCTGTTATGGCTGATGCTTACATCTGGGGACTGCTGTTTGTCCTTTGAAGAGGAGACTTTCCTGGCATTTCGGTTCTAGTCTGCCTGTAGGGGAATGAACAGATTGATATGCCTCAGGTGATTTCTGTTATGGCACATGTGAGCGAAAAGAGAGACTGCACCCCAAGTGGGCATTATGCCTCAAGGCAGCCTATCAAGTGATGTCCGTCCTCACATGTGTCTCTCTCACCTTTTGTTCTATACTTGTTAAAATATTTGAGTTTGCCATGAGAAGACCTGAAGATATTACATTTGCTCTAAGACCATTTGTTCCTCTGAATACATGTGTACAGTGAAAATATTAAGCTGGTTTTGCTCTGTAAGTTGATTGAAATATGACTATTAAGGTAAGGAACCTATGTTTCATTGAGATTGCAGAATGTGTAGTTTTCAAGATTGTAATTTGTGAGCAATAAATGACAAGATTACTATTCCAAAATTATCTGTAGGGAGAAACCTATGAAAAAGTATTGTAGTGTGCTGCAAGCCCTTAAAGGGATGCTATAACATTTTTGCTTTAAACCAAAATTAATCTCTTTTTATAAACTATATATATTACTAACAATGATTAAATAACAAGACACAATAGGAAACTAAACAAATGAATAAACATCTTAGTCAATTTTTGGAGCAAATGGAATTGGGAATATATTCTAGTGAACAGCTCATCTAATTTGAATTAGTTTTATGGTTTTGTGCTGCCTTCTCATTGAAAAATGGTGCATACAGTGGATATAAAAAGTCTACACACCCCCGTTAAAATGTCAGATTTCTGTGCTGTAAAAAAATGAGACAAAGATAAATGATTCAGAACTTTTTCCACCTTTAATGTGACCTATAAACTGTACAACTCAATTGAAAAACAAACTGAAATCTTTTCGGTGCAGGGAAGAAAAAATATAAAAATAAAATAATATGGTTGCATAAGTATGCACACCCTTAAACTAATACTTTGTTGAAGTACCTTTTGATTTTATTACAGCACTCCGTCATTTTGGGTATCTATCAGAATGGCACATTTTGACTTGGCAAGATTTGCCCACTCTTCTTTGCAAAAACACTCCAAATCTGTCAGATTGTGAGGGCATCTCCTGTGCACAGCCCTCTTCAGATCACCCCACAGATTTTCAATCTGATTCAGGTCTGGGCTCTGGCTGGGACATTCCAAAACTTTAATCTTCTTCTGGTGAAGCCATTCCTTTGTTGATTTGGATGTAAGTTTTGGCGTCGTTGTCATGCTGAAAGATGAAGTTCCTCTTCATGTTCAGCTTTCTAGCAGAAGCCTGAAGGCTTTGTGCCAATATTGACTGGTATTTGGAACTGTTCATAATTCCCTCTATCTTAACTAAGGCCCCAGTTCCAGCTGAAGAAAAACAGCCCCAAAGCATGATGCTGCCACCACCATGCTTCACTGTTGGTATGGTGTTCTTTTGGTGACGTGCAGTGTTGTTTTTGCGGCAAACATATCTTTTGGAATTATGGCCAAAAAGTTAAACCTTGGTTTCATCAGACCATAAAGCCTTTTCCCACATGCTTTTGGGAGCCTTCAGATGTGTTTTTGCAAAATGTAGCCTGGCTTGGATGTTTTTCTTCGTAAGAAAAGGCTTTCGTCTTGCCACTCTACCCCATAGCTCAGACATATGAAGAATACGGGAGATTCTTGTCACATGTACCACACAGCCAGTACTTGCCAGATATTCCTGCAGCTCCTTTAATGTTGCTGTAGGCCTCTTGGTAGCCTCCCAGACCAGTTTTATTTTTGTCTTTTCATCAATTTTGGAGGGATCTCCAGTTCTTGGTAATATCACTGTTGTGCCATATTTTCTCCACTTGATGATGACTGTCTTCACTGTGTTCCATGGTATATCGAATGCCTTGGAAATTCTTTTGTACCCTTCTCCTGACTGATACCTTTTAACAATGAGACCACTCTGATGCTTTGGAAGCTCTCTGTGGACCATGGCTTTTGCTGTTGGATGCGACTAAGAAAATTTCACGAAAGACCAACTAGAGCAGCTAAACTTTATTTGGGGTTAATCAGAGGCACTTTAAATGATGGCAGGTGTATGCTGACTCCTATTTAACATGTGATTGCTTAATTCTGAACACAGCTACATCCCCAGTTATAAGAGGGTATGCAGACTTATGCAACCACATTTTTATTTTTTTATTTTCTTCACTCCACCTAAAAAAATTCAGTTTTTTTTTTCAATTGAGTTGTACAGTTTATAGGTCACATTAAAGGTGGAAAAAGTTCTGAAATGATTTATCTTGGTTTTTTTTTTTTTACAGCACAGAAATCTGACATTTTAACAGGGGTGTGTAGACTTTTTATATCCACTGTATATGGTAAAAGAACAGGGAATTATTTCTCAAAAATACTTTTCTTGTCTTGTATAGTAGGCACTTTACTTACAATAGTTCCCTTCTCAAGTTTCAAAATGTATTTAGAAAAGACCTGATCTTTTTCATCACTACAGATTGCAATATCCTACAATGTGTTTATACAGATTCTGATTGGCAGGACACAAGTGAAATTCTGAAACCTTGTAGAGCTTTGCAGAAAATGTTATGGAAAATAGGAGATTTGATTAGAATTTATTCCATGCAAAAAAGATTCCACAGTCTGTTGTAGAAAAACATATGTACTGACCAACATTTCTACTCCACAATCCAGTCATGATATGAAAACAGATTTCTCTTACTATTTTCGATTTATTTGGGCATGGGACAGCAACAGAATTGCATACATAAACAACAACTCCTTTTATAACATTTCCACATGCAGAAAATGGTCTGTTCTCTCACCACCCTCTTCTAAGCCAGTAAACGATTATTTACATTTGTTAGCCAATTAAGAATCAAACACGTACCAAACATGCATCAAACATGTATGCTACCTTAAATCATTGCTCAGATTACCTTATTTATACAATTAATACGCAATCAACACAATGCCAAATCAACACAATCTATCTTGCTATTTTAAGAGCATTGGGTGAATGTGGGCGTTTAATGTCATTGTTAGCATTACGTGTTCACTGTTTTGATGAGGTTTAAGTTTCTAGCACTGTCATTAGACATCAATATTTGAGGATTTCTCTGCTTGAGCATATGTGAGTTAAAGGGCCTCAATCAGGGTAATCCAATACCAGAGATAATATAATAAAGTAATAGTGGCTACAAAATAAACAATGTGTTGTATTGAATGTTTGTTTAAAAAAGCAGAGACTTATCTGAAATTGGCATCTTAAGTTTTCTCATATTCTGCATTTGTGGTGTAGCCATATTCCCAAGTGGGCTGGTTTCTCTGCCCTCCATGGGCTGTGTAGACGGAATAAAATGTACATATTGGAGGGAGAGAGAGGAATCAATGTTATAACCCTTACAGACAACAGTGGGGTAATCGTATGGTGTTACAATCTGGTATATGTAGGCTAATTAAAGGTCACCACATATTAATCAGTTTATCCCTATGTAAAGATTGACCATTCATTTTGAATCATGGGCAGCCATCTCTATTGAGTCTATTAAGTGCTAAATTACAAATAGGTAATGTTGGGAGACTCTTTTTAATCATACCCCATTTATATATCTTCGCTGAAATCCCTGCAATATTTAGTCGTAATTACTCCAGCACGTTAACAGTAAAACATTTTGTAGTTTACTGTAAATTAATTCCTCCCTGTGCTTTTGATTACAGATGTGGGCACAATTTACAGATCATTTCAAAGCATTCTCAAGAGCTGCATTTTGCTTGTATGCAGACGTTAGCGTTGTTGGTGGAAGTCTTAGAAAGACGATATGGCGTTGAGAAGAGCTGAGAAATGGCTTCATTATCCATAATTAATATTAACGATTATTTGTTTTGTGTGGTCTCTCGTTAAATAGCTCATTGCTTATTACTAATTATTATTTCACAATTTCTGTTTTTGTTTTGTTTATGGAAACAAAATGTTAAGTCATAAGCGCACATAATGTCATTAAAATAAAATGTATAAATGACACAAATGTTGATAGTGTAGGTGTGAAAAAGTTTTACATTGGTTGAGTCTACAGGAGTTGTGTAAATGGCAGTAGTAGACCCATCATAGGGTTGAATGTAAAGTAAGTATAGGAATTGGGAAGTAATTGGTATGGTTATTTGATATAGTAGGCAGAGATAGTGTGTTAACAGAGAGACGGCAAATTCATTAAATGTCATTTAATTCTATATTAAAGTTATGTACCGATCACTAGTAACCAAATAGTACTTATACTCTATTTGATTAATCAACTTTATACATAGATAAAATAGATACATACTCTTTTGTAATATTATATATGTCCTCTATTTTGTTTCATATATACAGTAAGTCATACATATCCACAGAAACAGGCCAGATAAAAAAAATATGTACCATATATACTCGAGTATAAGCCGAGGAACCTATTTTACCACAAAATACAGGGAAAACGTATTGACTCAGGTATAAGCCGAGGGTGGGAAATGCACTAACCCCTGAGTCCCTCTTGTGCCCTCTGTGTTCCCCCTCTTGTGTGACCTGTTTCCCCTCCAGTGCCCTCCTCTGTGCCCCTCTATTGTGTCCCCCCTCTATAAAGATGTCTCTCTTCCCCCCTCTCCCTCCCCTGTGTCTCCTTCCCTCCTCTCCCTCCCCTGTGTCTCCTTCCCCCCCTTTCCCTTGCGTCTCTTTTCCTCCTCCCCCCCCCCCCCCCTTTCACCGTCTCATCCTCCCTCCCTTTCCCCTCTTACTTTCATCTGCTGCTCTCTGCGCGTCTTCCGGCTGTGTCAGGACCCGGCATATGCTAATGACGTGACGTCACATGCTTGTCACGTCATTAGCATATGCCGGGTCCTGACACAGCCCAAAGAAGAGCGGAGAGCAGCAGCAGCAGGGTGACTCAAGTATAAGCTGAGGGGGGCTTTTTCAGCATTAAAAAATGTGCTGAAACACTCGGCTTATACTCGAGTATATACGGTATATATTAAATATTATAATGACTTACCCATGGGGAGTTGGTAGTTATGCAATCCGTCCCCACATAAACCACACCATTACCATTCCTTATACTGTGCACTAGCAGCTACTCTACCCTTTCCATACCCTCAACTTTAAAACAAGGTATTTTCATTGATAAAATAATTAATAGTTTGAGAGTGAAATTGTAAGATATACTGGTGACGGGAATTCAGATGTTTCCACAATGATGTGTAATTTCTACAATTCACACTTTGCACTACCCACCATTACTTCTACTGTATTTGTAAATTTACACTGAATATGACCAGAAACTTAACTCAAGATATATTACACTAGCAATACGTTATTGTTCAGTGGTACTACACGGTTAAGTTTAAAATCATGACTCTGTTTTTTTTTACAACTAGTAGTTTTTAACAACATTGGCTTGTTTTTTATTTTGTTAACTTTACAGGCATATAAGGCACCGCTCTTGCTACTTTTAAAAAATATTGCATGATTCAAAATATATTATGATTTTTTTGTTTCAAAGATGACTTTTATGATATTGTATTTCACACTGAGTTTTGCAAAGGAAGGGAATTACGGTGTGTTATTTTCATGTTGTGAGTTGTGGAGTTTTGTTAAGCATATGAAAATAGTTTGTTGTTCAATTTGTTTTGTCAGTTTACCAGCAAGAGATCACTTGGAGAAGCGAGAGGAAGATGAGCTCATCTGGGGAAGCGGAGACGTATCAATAGAGTCATTAACCAAAAATCTCTCAGGTTAGATGGATTCTGAACCTTTTCTGTAGGTGAAAAGCCACATTAAATGGTACTATGCATCACACAATGCCCCAATCAACTTTTATCTGTATTGTAACATCTAAAACATGAGATCACCACCGCCAAGTTGGTCAGGGCTTTTGCTTCTAAAGATATATTTTGAAGATTATCATATGTCATCATTTCTATGTTTAAGGTGGAAACGAAACCTTACTAATGTATGTTATAGGTAGAATACACCAATGCTTATTTGTTAAAGTTGTGTAGGATACTATGTTTTTTGCAGTCATATTTCTGTTTTATATATAGAATCAATCACAATGCTCAGTGTTTATCTAATGAATTGTATGCAAAATATTGACATTTGAACAACATGGATGATTATCTCTTGCCAGATGGCCTCAAAATCACAAATGAAGAGCTTCCCTCCCTACCACTTGTCAGAGTGCAACCAGCAGGCAGATATTCAGGGTCGGACTTAAAACTGGTTATACGCCTTATTCGTGGTATGCTTGATCAAGGAGCCCCTTCAGAAGAGTTTGAGGTAACCACTTATGTGCAATATGTTAAATCGAAAAAAGGCGAACAATGCCTCCTTGGGGTCCAGGGTAGAAGAATGTAACTTGGATTGGGATCTTAATTTTCTGTTTATGATTTCCATAGCAACTTCAGGATTTAAAGCCTCTGGATGAATGTCTTATTGGCCAAACCAATGTGAATAAAAAGAAAAACAGATACAAGAATATTCTACCATGTAAGTCATACCTTGTATAATTTGCCTTGTTTGTTAAAGGGACATGGAAATATTTCCTTTCTTTGTTGCATCATTTTAAGGGCAATTGATAATGTGTTTTCAAATAAACTGCCCAGAGCACAAAAGCGTATTCGGAAATGTAACTACACTTGGGGGCTTGCCCTCTGCCAGCCAATGAGATTTAAAGTGTGCCCTGTGCATTTTCTCTTAGTTTCAATGAATTCTAAACAGATTTTACTCCCATGTTTTTAATGCAAAAAAACATGCACTTTTAAATGCTTGAGAAAAAAAACAATTGTGTTCCATGTCCCTTTTACTAGTTTCTTACAAATTTATGGTTAGTTATAATTTAACTTTGTCACTGTACAGGGATATTTTGTACAAATGTTTTAGACACAAATTGTATTTGTAAATGTCTTTGTCATAGGCCCCTATTCAATTGAGCATTTATAAGCTACTGGAGCCCATAAACGAATTTGCTTTTCAATTGGCGTCTCTTAGCGAGCTGCAAACGATCTACGGGTTACAGGCTGAAAATCCCTGCGGTTGCTCAAATTTTAACTTACAGCCCATGGAAGCCCTTGATTTTTCAAGCCTGCAAATGTTACAATTGCCAAAATCGCAAATCGATATTCAATTGCTACAATTCCTCAAGCCCGCAAATAATTTCACACCCGTAAACTGCAAATGTAGAAGAAAATCCTACGGGTACCAAGGGGGTTAAATATCTCTTCGTAGCACTGTAAATGTAAATAAAAAAATCAATACTGCACTTTAAAATACAGGGAAATTGTTGAAAGACATTAGAATTAATTACAGTGTCAAGCTCGCAAATCTGAAATCAATTTTTTTTTTTAATGTTTCATTTTGGTGTCATATCAATCTTGGGAATCAATGAATTAATACATATCAGACCACCCACATGGACTAGAACAGTATCGCCATTCATTTTTATTATTTTGTACATTGCCGGATTTCGAGTCTGAACGCATATCGGACCTCTAAACGCTAATTGATTGACGTGTAACCTCCATGTTTTACTGACGCCATAATGGCAGTCTCATTTTCTATTGGCTGTTTCTACATTGGTAGTTACGACCTTGCTTAATTGATCATGCCCTGAAATGCTACATATGGGTACATGGTTTCGGCCTTCGGCCACAGACATACAGCCTGAATAACGCAATCTGCGGGCTTGCAATTGATTAGGAGCCATAGTGTGCTATCACTGTGTAGAATCTTAGTGTTAGATCATTTGTATTACTTAACAAAATTTCAACCAGCATCATCATCATATACATTTTTCAAAATAACAAACTCTGTTGCCATAAACAATAGTATCCTTGTCAGAGTTTTCAATATTATTAATTATAGTGCATGAAATACTGCTCAGTGAGTCTGATTCTTGTATTAATGGGACAAAGAAAATGCTGCTTGTATGAACTGTTTTCTTCTCCTCTTGCCCAGTTACATTATTCTGCATGGGAGGAAGCCATGGGAAAGGATTGTAAAGCAAACTGCTTTGCCTTTTTCCCATTATATTGAATGCATAACTGAATCAGCAAACACTGCTAATTGATTTAACAGTCACTGATTTAGGTTTCTTCCTGGAATTATTTCATTTAAAATTTAGCTAAAGGAGTCACAAACACTGCATTTTTTAATGTAAATATTCAGATCTTTAGATCATTTATTTTTTTCATTCAAAAATTAATGCAGTAATACTAATAATAATAATAACAATTCTATTTTAAATGCTCAATAAGTATGTGTGCTTTCCATGTTCTTTTATATTGTTATTGTGAAAGCTTTGTACATTAAAGCACCATTTACCTCACTGTAAAAGCTCCTCATGGTGTGAAAGAGTGCAATATTGTATGCAAAAATTATGTATATTTTTAATTACACGTATAACCCCTAGAAAAAAAAAAAAACTAAAGTTTTAAGTCTGTTTACAAACAGTCTATCCAGCCTGCTAGCAGTTTCATGATTAATAACAGACAGCAGAGTGGCACGGTGAGGACACAGATTGATAGCAGTTTTCCTTGAAATCAGGAAGATAACCCATAACTGACTTGTTTAGGTGATTCCAGCATACCATACTCTGCACAGTTAGAGGAGGTGAGGGTTAACCTCTGTTTTGCTTTTGCTCACTACACAGAGCTGTAGTTTATGTCTGGGAGAGTAACTCATGAACACAGATTTAACTTATTGAATTCTCAATGAAAAATACATTTATTTAAAAAATTCAAAAGTATTGTTAACATGTTTTTAGGAGACCTTTATTGTGATGTGATCCAAATGGTGCTGAATTAAGGATCTCGTTAAAGGGAACCCTTTTTTTTAGTGTATGAAAGCAACACACATGCTAACGACATTATTAAAGTACTGCAACTTCTTATAAGTAAAAGCTGAGAAGAACTGCTTCTTTTAGCAGAATAAAAAAATATGCACATGGTCTCACATATCAAACTGATACTGGCTTCAATTCACAACTTATAATAATTGAAATTCATGTTGCATTATTGTTTGGGGCGGGAGAAGAAAACTGTTGATCTGCACTGATCTCTGCAATATGCTCTAGTAGAAGATGAGCATTTTGAAGGTCAATCTTCAAGCCATTGTGTACAGTGTTCACATCTTTTTCCAGGAGCATACATTTTGCCTCTGTGCAAACAATTATTTTATTTATTATTTTTTTTAAATAAATTCTCCATTGCGTCTGACTGCAACAATGATTCCCTAGTCGTCTTCTTACTAAAATAGCTAGTGAAATCATAAAAACAACAAGTGCAAATCTAAAGCATGCTTTTAATTGAATGCATTAGTTGAATAGACTTAACCGGCTATTTGATTTTTGTTTGTGAGCCTTTGGGATGCAATAGTTTGTAATATTCATTTAAGTAAATTGATTACATTTAATTTTGATGTCTGCCATTTCAGATGATACCACAAGAGTACCAATTGGAACAAATGAGGGTTATATCAATGCAAGTTTTATCAAGATGCCAGTTGGTAATGAGGAATTTGTGTATATTGCATGCCAAGGACCACTTCCTACTACAGTGTCAGACTTTTGGCAGATGGTATGGGAACAGAAATCTAGCGTGATTGCCATGATGACCCAGGACGTGGAAGGAGGGAAGATAAAGTGTCAGCGCTACTGGCCTGATGTACATGGAAGACCACTGAGGATAGAGAAACAGCTCCAACTTACACTCCTCAAAACACAGCAGTTGGAGAGCTTTGTATTGAGGGTTCTAGAGTTACGAGATCTTAAGGTGAGGAAATGGGTCTTCTGTTAAATTCAATCTTATATTGATGTCACTTTTGTTTTAATCACTGCATGTTCACTATAATTTGGCCTGTTTAGAAGAGGGCAATAGGTTATGCTTCCAATTACATCATTACATGAACAATTTCAAAAACTTTAAGATCATGTACAATAAAGTGTAAATTATATAACATACCTTTACTTTAATTTCTGTTTGCATGTACCTTTTAATTTCATTATTTTTGCAACTATACCTTACTTTCTCGAAATCTCTTAAACTGATTAAATAAATAAGAGAAAATTATTTCACGGCCTGCTTTTGGGTTGTGAAACCTATGAAGCGGAACAGCATGCCATCTTGGTGGGAGACACCAAGTAGAAGTGTTTATTAGGCTAACATACTCAACTTATTCTACCGCAGAGGAGTATGCCCTCCCTCATATGATTTGCAAGAGTGTGCACCAACTTCACCTATTTCCTCCCAGCGTACCTCTTCAAGGACATGCTCTTACACGTCTCCATATTGAGGTAGTCAAGCTTATCCTTCCAAACCATAAAAATAGTGTTCTCACATTTTCAGCTTGTCGTATGCAAAATTAGTGAACATATTCCTGTTATTGGACATACACTAACTCTCCTTGTATATGTACTGTCTTAACAATTACACTGCTGTTCAATTTACAGTTATAGAGCTAAAAAGCACAGTATGGGAGTTCATTTTGGACAAGGTTTTGTATACAGTGAGCCAAATTGTTTGTGTCAATACTATACAAAATAAGATTTTCTCAAATCATTAATTATGCAATAAATTGGCTGACTTGTGTGCATGTTTTCTAATTTTATGGTATGCACTCATTATTCCAAGATGTAATTGTCAAATATATATTTAAAAAACAAGAAAACAAACAAAAAAGTTTGGAGAGGCTAAAGATGGGAGTGTACAAACCGTGCACATTAAGCTGGCAGTGGTATATGTTCTTTTTATTTACCATCCTTTTAATAAATTAAAACCGTGCTTATCTGTTTCAAACATTTCAGTATAATAACAATTGGGCAGATAATTAATTGTAGAAATATGTAGAACATGTATATATTTATGTCTGCTTGAAACAAATAAAAACAAATTTTTGGCTTCTGTGACTTTATTTTTTTGTTTATTCCCTTGTCTCTAGACCGGTGAAGCACGTCACATAGCTCACCTGAACTTCACTGCCTGGCCAGACCATGACACTCCTACTGACCCAAACCAGCTCCTCACTTTCATTTCCTACATGAGACACATCTACAAATCGGGGCCCATCATTACACACTGCAGTGCAGGCATTGGACGATCAGGCACGCTCATATGTATAGATGTGATGCTGGGATTAATGAGTAAGGATTTAGAGGTGAGTACCACAATTTACATAGAACTAATTCTAATTTAAGTACATATAATAGTGTATTTTTTTGTTTTTTTTTAAACATAAGGTTGTGTTTAAAATTTTAGTTTCTAAAAATGATGTTTTGCCGTAATGGAAGTGGCTGTTGCATTGTTTATTTGCCTGACATGTCACTTGTGAGGGAATTTTGGAAGTAGATGTGGTTTCAGATTAGATCTATTTAAAGAATGCAACTTGAATTTTATCTGCATCTAATATCTCCTCCCACATGACAAAGAAACCAATGATCGACCATCAACTACATAGTTGCATGTAATAGTTGATGCATTAAAGGCTTTGTTTTTCTCTTTTTCCTTTTTTAAAAACATTTTGCCCTTTTAAGTGGATCTTCAAAAAAACAAACTGTAAATATTAGAATACAATGCCTTATATGTATGCTTGGTTTTCATGCATTTTAACTGCCTCTTTAAAAATATTGTGAAGAATATCATATGTTGTACCATATAAAGAATGTCAGGTGAGGCTGAGCTGTTGTATGAATACAGCATGGTACAGTGGATATAAAATATCTACTCACCCTTATTGAAATTGGAGGTTTTGTGTTGTAAAACCAGAAATCCAGATAAATCATATCATTTTTAATGTGACCTTGCAACCAAAAAATACAAGAGAAAAACAAACAGATGATTACTAGGAAAAAATAATTGAAATTAAAAAAACATGCAACACCCTGGTTGCATAATGGAGGTTGTAGCTGTGTTCAGAGTTAACCAGTCACATTCCAAACCATTTCCAAAGGTATGTACCATACACCTGCCAACAATGTAAGGGATTCTGATTAACACCAAATAAAAATTGACTGTTGCTGTTGGATTTCCTTGAATCATTTGTGGTTGCGTCATACTGGGATAGTAATGGTCTGCAAGGAGCTGAGAAAATATCGACTTTATATAAAATAAAATAAAGTAATTGAATGTATATGTACAGTGGAGCACTGTGGGGAAAAAATGGCTCCACAGGGACATTGACAAGATCAGGACACCCCTCCAAAGTTGATGAAACTTACCAGGGAGATTACAGCAACAATTTCTGGCAGACACTGGTCACTCCCTGCATTTATAACCGCAATCTCCCCTTTCCTGCACGTCTTGGCTATGGGGTAGGGTGGCAAGACAAAAAAAAAGCATCAAAGCTCATCTAAGTTTTGCAAAAAAGTATATTCATTCTGGCTTTACATCTCAAAAACCTGCAATAATGGTGGGTAGACTTTTTATGTCCACAGTATATTAATAGTTAGATGTTTTTTCTGCTTGCAGTTATTTAAACTTTATTTTAAAAAACAAAGAAAGCTAAGTTGATGTTCTGTTTGGTTTAACAGTTTGACATCTCAGATTTGGTGCGTACAATGAGACTTCAGCGACATGGGATGATACAGACAGAGGTACAGTATCAAAAGTGTGAAAAGACTACTTTGTGCATGTGATGTAGGAGGCATAGGTGAACACAAAGATAATTAAGTTAATTATTTAAACGTTTCTCCCTCCACAAATGCAGATATATTTATATTGAAAATAATCTGTTGACTATGATTATTATCCAAGGGGATTTGTAGACCTTTACATCACAGACCCATAAGGGAAAACTGCATTACATGTACAGTCAACAGAGCAATTGTTTGGCTATTGTATGTCAATATGTTATATATTCCGATGATTACGTTCTAGAATGACAATACATACCATACTGACTATAGATACATAAACTCCAGTATAAAGACTGCTTACTAACAGTATGTACATCCATACATACCGGCAAATAGGCCACTTAAGCAATGATGGAAATCCTGTTTCAATTGATGGACTGTATATGACATCATATGTCGTGTCCCTTAATTTAAGCTGCACTGATCAACTCTGAGTTTTTATATTTCATGTGTCTATTTTTCCAACCTTATACAGTATGTTCTGATATCCTTACAAAAATTGTTGATGTACACATGACTTTATTTTTCTGTTTCCTTTGCAGGAGCAATATATTTTCTGCTATCAAGTTATATTATATATTCTTAAACGTCTACAATCAGAAGAGACACATAAAAGCAAATAAATTGCCGGTGTAAAGCCAACCTGGATGGAAGTTTTGTTTATCAGTTTTTTAATCTTCATATTGATACTTCTGTGTCAGTTTGTAATTTGTTATCAGTAAAAAAAACATTGTGTAATTTTATACCATATTTCCTAACTGGTAGCGTTTTTATATACCAGTAAGTAATGTTTAAAAAACAAGAGCTGCATTTTAGTAGCTTACTTATAAATGTCTAGTCCGGTAGGAACCCTGTTATAAAGAAGTTGCCAAGTGCAGTTGTTAAACTGCTTTTTATTTTTATTTTTCCTTGGGTGGAAGGGGATGTAAAGACAGTATTTTAATACAGTGAAATTGGTACAAGGACTTTTTAGGTTTGGTACGCTTGTAAATTTGGCAGGCACATTTTTTCAAGTATTCGCTAAAGCTAAATTGGTTTTCTAGGTAATACTTGAAATCAGTATTTAAAAAGTAACACAGTAGACTATTTCCATAGACCAAAAGTACTCCATATATTGTAATTATTACATACATTTCATAATGTTTGCTTATAGAGTTTTATGTACTATTTATATACTTTTACATAAAAAGGGGTTACAGTGTGCCTAAACGTATTATTAGGCATTTTCTTTCTCCGCTTTGTAAATAAAAAAGTATGTGTTAATCTTTATTTTGTGGTTTATTTTATTTCATTAAATCTTCTGCTAACTTACTTAAGAGAAATATAAAACATAAAAGATCAACCATCAGAATCCTCCATAAAGATCCTGTCTGTTTTCACTGGAGCAGTAAGAGCATATTATGCCTCTTTATTACCACATAATACTCATTGTATCGTCTCTCTTATATACATCAAGTAATTCACAGTCTGTATAAGAAGTGGCATAATTTTTCTAATAGTTTAGAGATTGGTATTAAGTTATAAACAGGGTAGAGGTGTGCTTGCCAAAGTGAAAGTCACCTGAGGACTTAAAGATAAAGGCTATACATTAACAAAGGGTTTTTTTACCATAATTTTTACACTTTCTCACCAGTTATTTTATTATTTAGATGAATTGTATTGGCACGTCATTTTTTTTATTCACATTAATCTTTTTTAGTTATATGTTTTACTGCGGCACAAGGGCTCCATTTTAGTACCCCCTGTCTGGCACTTGTAAGAGTGGGCATCTTTTTCACACATAGTGTGACTTTATTTGACCTGTGTTCAGTTATTTAAATTTCAATATAGGGTGTATACAAAGATGCAATCCCATAAGTGACATCTATTAACTCATTACTATTTGACTTACACACATAGAGTATGTGACAACAGCTTGGGTCACTAGGTTTAAATGCATTTCACTGCAGTTGCCATACTTACTAAGCTATTAGAAATCAAATACAGTGTATTATAAACAAAAATAAATAAATTGTGTTCTAAAAAAAATGTTGACAAATGAGTATATGCAGAAGTAGAGAACATAGAGTGGTCAGAAGAAGGCCATTACTTTCACCAAAAAACAAAATGGCATGTTTTGAGTTTGTGAAAAGGCATGTGGGAGACTCCCAAAATGTATGGAGGAAGGTGCTCTGGTCTGATGAGACTAAAATTGAACTTTTCGCCCATCAAAGAAAATGCTATGTCTGGCGCAAACCCAACACATCACATCACCCAAAGAACACCATCCCCACAGTGAAACATGGTGTTTTGGCAGCATCATGCTGTGGGGATGTTTTTTCAGCAGCTGGGACTGGGAAACTGGTCAGAGTTGAGGGAAAGATGGATGGTGCTAAATACAGGGATATTCTTGAGCAAAACCTGTACCACTCTGTGCGTGATTTGAGGCTAGGACGGAGGTTCACCTTCCGGCAGGACAATGACCCCAAACACACTGCTAAAGCAACACTTGAGTGGTTTAAGGGGAAACATGTAAATGTGTTGGAATGGCCTAGTCAAAGCCCAGACTTCAATCCAATAGAAAATCTGTGGTCAGACTTAAAGATTGCTGTGTACAAGCGCAAACCATCCAACTTGAAGAAGCTGGAACAGTTTTGCAAGGAGGAATAAGCAAAAATCCCAGTGGTAAGATGTGGCAAGCTCATAGAGACTTATCCAAAGCGACTTGGAGCTGTGATTGCTGCAAAAGGTGGCTCTACAGAGTATTGACTTTAGGGGGGTGAATAGTTATGCACATTGACTTTTTCTGTTATTTTGTCCTATTTGTTGTTTGCTTCACAATAAAAAAAAAAAAAAGAACCTTCAAAGTTGTGGGCATGTTCTGTAAATGAAATGATGCAAATCCTCAAAAAAATCCATGTTAATTCCAGGTTGTGAGGCAACAAAACACAAAAAATGCCACCAAGGGGGTGAATACTTTTGTAAGGCACTGTATATATACACACATACGCTCTCATTCAATTGCAATTTGGCCAATTGAATAGGGCTCTAAATAAGCACATAACATATATTTTTTAAAGAAGTTTTTAGTTAGTAAGCATCTATCCAAAAGCAAGGTTTTCATTAACTAAAAACTTCTTTAAAAAAATATGCTCTGTGCTTATTTAGAGCCCTATTCAATTGGCCAAATCGCAATTGAATGAGGCCCATATAGTTTTACTAGAACTTCAACTAATGTATGCCTTTTTCAAAATATGTTTTATTGTAAAATCATATACATTAGAGACCTTACAAATGCTGCTTGGATCACTGGTAAAAGAACAGAGGATATTTACTTATCATATGCTTGTGTTCAGGTAGAGGTGCAAGCAGTACTGTACGCCAGGCTACACTAAGTTAATATAATTATTATCTTTCATTTGTAACGCACCAACATATTCTGTAGCGCCGTACATGGTTTATGATCAAGGCAAAACAGCCGTATTAACACATTGCAAAGGATGGAGGGCCCTGTCTGAATGATTCTTCTACCATGAATGGCATATTCTGTAAAATGCATTGATATATACACTGAAAACAGGAAGGCAAAACTATTATGATTGGGAATTATCTAGTTATTTATAGGAAACTAGTGGGATATTTAAAAGCATAACTGAATATATATTTTAAACACCATCCAGTACTACACAGATCATTATTTTACACCAAAATATATTATAGTTTAAAGGACCACTGATGCATTATATTGATTTGTAATGTTTTTGTATTGCCTTTAGTTTTGCTTTCCTAGTGCCAATATTTCCTTTTGCTCCTAACAAGGTCCTGAGAGAGACTGTAAAGGCTGATACAATCTAAATTCAGTTCTACTGATGGGCTGCTAAACTGTCACGAAGCCCAACAATAGGATTAAATGGAAGTTTGAATTCCAGTAGAATCACCCATCCCTTCAACAACTGACCCTTATCAGTCCAAAATGAAAGTTTCCAGACTCAAGCAATGTACATTTCTTTCAAAACACTTTTAAGCTCATGATTTATACAGATGCTTACGTTAGTGTAAATAAAACCTTCCAATTTTACAGTACAATCTGATTGTTAGGTGTATTAAGCAGAAGTCATAAAGCAGCAGGTATTACACTTGTATATCCTACTATGTTATTGACATGAAGGCTAAATAAAATAAACAAGTGCAAATCAGTCTCTTGAACAAGCTGACCTATATAATTCATCATTGTAATAAAGAATCAGTCACAGAAAGGTATCCTTTGATATTGTAAATATTTCAGATGATTGATCCTGGTCCGTACAAACACCAGTGCTTATTGTGTGTTCCTTCATAGCGCATTTAACATCATCTTCTTCATCAGTTTCAAAGTTTGGGTTAATATTTCCATTTATAGTCAGTTCATTAATTTTGATGCACATTTCTGACTTATTCACAGATTTTTCCTTGCTTGCACCCAGATATTTCCTCTTGTACAACTGGTAAGCTAAAAAGACAAAAACATTATTATTTGTATTATTATTATAATATTCTACGTGGAAAACCCTGTGGACAAAAAGGTAAACTGTATCTCATATGGGGCAGGTAATGCCAAGCAACAATGAAAAGCCATTGCAATCATAGATTTAAAATATATACTTTTAAAGAACACCTAAAAATAGGCAAATTGTAATATATATATTATATGCAATTATGCTGCAGTGAAAGCTGCCATTTGTGTTTTCACTGATCTGATTCCTTTGGTCGAGGAGACTCTGAATATAGAGGAAGCGTCTGCACAATGGATATGTGAAAGGTAAAACTGCCAGTGCTTTCAACATGACATATGGATAGCTTATTCATTTACAAGGGCACACCCTCTTGAGACAGAAGCTGCAGGAATTGTCCCAGTTAAGAAAATGGAAGATTGAAGTAGAGAATATATTCATGTAAAAGTGAGAACATTTATGTACATTATTTTAGTTTTGTAAAACAATTGCCCATTAGATTTCATTATTCAAAAAACCCTTTAAAGGTCCACTGAGACCAACATTTATACTATGTCTTGATAATGGGCAAAATAACTACTATACACACTTAGGCTTGTTCCCTGGTGGTCCAGGGGTTAGGATTCTGTGCTTTCACCACTGCGGCCTAAGTTCGATCCCAGTCAGGGAACTAAGAGGTCACACCACCCTGAAGCCATGCACGGCTGGGCCTGAGCCATACTTGGATGGGAGACCACCTAGGAATACCAGGAGCTGTATGCCGTGGCCCACTGGAGAAGCAACTGCCAACCCACTCCAATATCTCTGTCAAGAATACCAAGTGGATCAGCACAATGTCTGTTGTGGTCCATGAGGTCATGGAGCGATGGAGACGACTGAGTAACGCATACAAAAACTTATGCTCTGCAAGCAGCAGTGTGTGTTTATCTACTCTTGCAGTCAGTCGCCTATTATCCTGAACATTTTTTCACTTCAGAGTGCAGAGATGATAAATCAGTCCTAACATATCCAAAATAGTGTAGATATATATCAAAGGAGAAACGTTTACTTTAAAGGACCACTCTAGTTGAAGACCAAAGACACTTGATATTTTTTTTCAAATTCACAACTAACTTTTATTATTTTCTTCATTGTGAAGAAATCTATTATATTAGAAACATTTGACTTTATTTTATGTCTTTTTGTCCTCCACGGTGCATTTCCTGCCAGTGAAATTGCTGTACTTTTGTCTGAAGCTGCAGACATACTTTTCTTTATATTTTCTCACAAGGTATAATTACAGTGTGATAAATCTAGGTCCAAGTTATGGTAAATCAGTTCTGTCTCGGCTTTGCAGACATGAAACATTGCCATAACACACGGAAAGAAATATTATAGTTTATGTGGTCAAGGATCAACCCACTTTTGCTCAAAGAACATAATGACATTGGTTTGTCCCACTTTGATTTATGTTTTCCTCTTACCAGCCACAAACAGCATTCCATTTAGGAATTGAAATGATGCGTATATTAAAGGGAAGGTGAACATTTGGACAAGCTGCTTTGGTGTGAAGGACAACTGGAGAACCGTGGAACACATCTGTACATTCTGAGCTCCTGTTTCCAGTGCAATAGTTCTGCATCTATAAAGGAAGACAATATAAATTAACTACTGATATATAAACAACACGCAAAACCGCTCTAGGATAGATCAAGACCTTTCTTACATTGCTCTAAGATCCATGGGTGACCCATCACATTGCGGTTACTAGTTAAAACTGATCAACTGATATTAATTTAGCAACTAGACTGCAGGGCTATAAAAGGGCCACTGTAGTTTAGGAACAAAGTCACATACTTGCAAATATCTAAGAATGTTTTTGAGTTTTGTGAGCCTTGAGAAAATCATAATTTTTGAAGGCTGTCTTAAGCAGTTGCTGCTAGATTTGAGACTGATGCGGTATGTTTATGTTATCAATGAATTAATGGAAGTATGGGCAGAAAGAAATTATTGGAGCCTTCCTTAAATCCTTTAAAACCATGCTAAAAACTAAATTTAAAGAAGCTTAATTTACTCAATATATTGTACCTCACCTTTCTTTATCTCACCCATAACCTCTAAACTGTATGTTTGCAAGTTTTCAGTCTTGTTGAGTGCTTTAGAGAAAGCACTTTGCTTGACTTTATACTCAATAAAAGGGTGCTCTATTATTTCGTAATTTGTTTGTTTTTGACTTGTATCTACCCTGTTTAGCTCTATGGAATATGTTGTCGCAAAACAAATAAAGGTTAATAATAACAATAAATAATGTGAGTGTTTAGTATTTGGTGCCTGTCCCCTTCTCCCGCATAAGTCAGACTCAGAATGTTCAAATATACTTTTTTTAGGATACATTGATCCTTTAAAGGGATCATGTAAAGAAAAAATAGACTTGTATCAATATAGACCATACAAAGAAGCATTTTAGTGTGGAGTATTATATCTATGGTGAAGGCAGTAGACCAATCTTCAAGGTAAAACATTTTTATATATTATGTTTTAAATAGGTTATAACATTATAGGTAATTTTTATTAATAACTCCATATTACTAAATTATTATATTTACACATAAAAGGATTTTTTTATGCATAGGTTTTTTTATGCATAGGATGGGCACTATTGTGTTTGAGTAAGATCTCATAAACACAGTCTTAGTATAGGTATGATGCCTTTTTATAACCAACCTTTGCCAAGGTTGGCGCACGATAATGGCTAAACCGAAGCCTGTGATGTAGCCCAGCAGAGGATAGATTATGCCAATTGTCAGGATGGACATATCCGTATTCCAGGATCCTTTGTATAACACAGAACTGGCTATGCCTATCACAAGCATTAGAAGCCCTCCTATAATTGAACCAGCCTTGAAAAATAAGAAGAAAAGAGAGAAAAAAATAAAAATTGGTACATTTTATATTTCATACATATATATATGCAGTGGTATTTTAAAGAAATCTATCACATATATAGTTGTGAGCATTGTGGGTTGTTGCTAATGCTTGCAGGCTCACGCAGCGAGCCCACCGCAGTTGCTGGCAAGGAGCGCCAAATGAGTTAGGCAGTGCTGACAAGGAGCGCCGTAAGACTTAGGCAGTGAGTGCCGAGGCACTCATTGCGTTGATGGAGATGACCGCCATAGGCGCTCATCCCTACGACCTCGCACGTCTTAGGCAGTGAGCGCAAAAGGCGCTCATTGCGCTGGTGGAGATGAGCGCCATAGGCGCTCATCACTACGATCCGCGGGACTACAGATCAAAAGAAATCTCAATTATACAATTCACAATGCGAGACCCGTAGCAGTTTGAAAATATAGCGGGGAAATTTACGGCCCGTAACACATTGCAAAGGTAAGCAGGACTTAAAAAAAATAATACAAGCCGCGGGACTTAGAAAAAAAAAATACGAGATCGAAAAAATACGAAGTTACCGCTTGAACCGCGCACATCCAAAAACACACACAATATAAAAAAAACATGAAAAATACATCACACACAGCACAGGAGGAGAAAAAAAATGGAGGCCGAAAAAAACAAAACAAAGCTACATGACCCATAACCACGGAAAACACCGCCAGGCACATAAGACTTTTACCCAGGAACGTACGAGGTACAAAATACACTATTTGGAAGGACGGAAAATGCTTGAGACCCGCGTAACACATAGACAATCGCAGCCATTTCACAACACTAACTTGCAACTAATAACATTACCATTCTAAAATGCAGCTTTACACAACTAAACAAACAATTTGGTCTCACGCACGCAGCCTATTTACACTGCACACTTGCCACATTGCTGACACTTACACCTCAGGTATGCTGCAGGAAAATCAAAAGAGATTGTTAGCTCTTCGGGATATTGATTGCTGGATATATTAATTAGTAATAGGTAAAGTATATTAATTTATTATTTATTTATTTAATCAATTAATTAATTAATTATTTTAAAAAAATCACATATTATAATTGTCCAACTACAAGACGTCGTCACGCTGTTTGCGTGGTGCATACGACTTAGCAATGAGCGTCGCAGGCTGTGAAACTCGGAGCGCGATGAGCACCGCGTAGCGAGATAGCCGTTAAACTCGGAGCACTTTTAGCGGGACTTAGCAACAAAAAATACAAGAAAAAAAAATAAGAGACGCGGGAAAAAAGATACGAGATAAAAAGATAAAAAATTACAAGATTAGCGGCCGAACCAAAAACCCGAAAAGAACACTAACTACACCTAAAACAATTACAAAAACATCACAGACAGCATGGGGCAACAGCCAGGACGTCTGTGAGTGAGGTGGAACGCAAATTAAACTCGATTTAGATGATTTTTGCAACTCGAAAATCGCCTAAGCAAGAAAAAAAATGGCCGCCAAAAAAAGTGAAAACGAGGCTACACGACCCTGCACCACGCAAAACACTGCAAAATGCGTAGCACTTTACACATCACACTACGACCTACAAAATACACTATTACAAAAGCCGGAAAATGCTCACAAGACACGTACCACATTAATAACATTACGACTATACAATACTGCTTTACACAATAATCCAACGGCTTTACCTCGCGGACGCAGCCCATTAAGTATATTAATTTATTGAATAAATCATTATTATTAATTAACTACATATACATAAAAATATATATCTCTCTCAGAGGACCAAAAGTACACGACAGGAGAGGCTCGCAATGAGCGCCGAAGGCGCTTATTGTGAGGCATGCGATGAGCGACGAAGGCGCTCAGCGCAAGCCTCGCAATGAGCGACGAAGGTCCTCACAGTAGAAAACAGTTTCAATTAGATCTCAAACAGCATTCCCATGGCTTCAAATTGTATTGACCGTCATTTTTTGACAGGCAAGTTGCTAGTATATATATAAAAAATAAAAATAGCAGAGGAGAGGAGAGGCGCTCACAATCAGCGCACAGGGTGCTCAGAGGAGCAAAAGTACACAAGGGGAGAGGCTCGCAATGAGCGCCAAAGGTACTCAGAGGACCAAAAGCCTTACTTTGTGTGGCAAACAGCATTACCTGCCTTACAATTTTATGACCGTAATTTTTTGACGGGCAATTCGCTAGTTATAATATAAACATTTGACCTCATTGTAAAAAAGATTTGTCCTCCACAGTGCATCTCCTGTTAGCGGGATTGCTGTACTTGATATTTCTAAAAAAAAAAAGGCCATAGTTCTGATTACTATTTTTTATAACTGTCCTAAAATATTTCCACAACATTTATGGAGTGTTTTGACAGTTAAACTCATAGGCCCTCATTCAATTGCAATTTGGCCAATTGAATAGGGGTCTAAATAAGCACATAACATATTTTAAAGAAGTTTTTACTTAGTAAGCATCTATCTAAAAGCAAGGTTTTCACTAACTAAAAACTTATTTAAAAAATATATGTTATGTGCTTATTTAGAGCACTATTCAATTGGCCAAATCGCAATTGAATGAGAGCCATACTGTTTTTATTTATCCATTAAATATTCGCACAGAAATAGTTTGAGGTTGATTTACTAAACAATTTCTTCCCTTTCCATAGCCCTCACTCTCCATAAAGCCCTATGATGTTTTTTGAATATATTTTTTATCAAATACTCCATCAAAATATAATATACAGTAGAATCCCGGTTATCCGGCACCCAACTAACCGGGACTCTCAAGCAACCGGCACCTGCATCAATTCCCCATTTTCAAAAAACTCCTGCTAAACCGGCATAACCGGCACTATCCGGAGTTCGAGACTGCAAAAAAAAATATGCTAACTTTTTTCTAATTATTTTTTCTGGGCTTAAATGGCCTGATTTAGGTGCTAATGCCTTTTTAAATGCATTTTGCGTTTTTTTGGGGGGGGTTTAAGGGGTGTTTCACCCCTGGGTGCCGGATAACGGGGATTTTACTGTATATGGTATTTACATTCACCAGAACAAAAATACAGAAAACAATTATATCCCTAGTCACATATATAGTTGTCAGTGTTGGTGACGTTTGCAATGTTGGTCGCGCTTTTGCGTCCCTCGCGCAGCTGCAAGCCTCGTCAGGCGAGCCGTTGATGCACGCGTGACTTAGGCTGCAATGGGCGCCGAAGGCGTTCATTGTACTGCGAGCCTCGCAGGACTTAGGCTGCATAAGCGCCAAAGGCATTGCACTGCAGCCCCGCAGTTGGTTCAAACGCGTAATTCAAAAACACAGAAAAACAACCAAAATAATAATAACACACTTTCATACAGCACAAGGGGAGAGCCTGGGAGTGAAGTTGCAAACTAATTAGAACCATATTTTGCATTTTTTGTTGAACGGAAATCGGCTAAACAAGGGAAAAAATGGGGGACGAAAAATGTAAAAATTCTGAAACAGGATGAAAACAAGGCTCAGCAACACCAGGCACGCAGAACTTAGAAAATACATGATGGCGAAAACAGTAACACTTACACTAACAACGCCAGGCATGCGGGACTTTGAAAATAAAACCAATGCAGGTGCTCAGAGGACTAAAAGCCTCACATTGTATGGCAAACAGCATTGAAAGCCTTACAATTTTTTCCCCATCATTTTTGATGGGCAATTTCCTAGTAAGGTAACATAATAATAAGCAAGTATTACAATTATTTCAAAGCATATCACAGAATTCTTCTAAAGCCCAGCAAAGACATTTAGATTACTGAAGACAGTATGACCTCCCTTTAAACAGACTACCCCTCTCATAACTTAATTTCATTATTTGGATCGTATAATATAGTAAGTCCTATCTTAACATTGCTGACACATACTACATACAAAAAGTGTGTATATTGACTTATTAGACCCTGAACAAAATCTTGTTGGCTGTTAATTTAAGCAGTCCATTTCCAAAAGAACTTTTCTCCTTAATCTTCACTGTCTAGAATAGCTTCTGTCCCATCCATACGAAAAGCTTTGCGTAAGTTGCCCTTCCATAAAGTTTTTTGGGGGGTATATTGATGTAACCAATATTCCATAATGGTCTTTTTTGCGGTTCCAGCAGTAAGTCAAAAGATAGGAGGGGAATTTGGAGAGTTTTGATTGAGTTGTGAGGTCACATCACTGTGACCATTGTAGTGTCAATAGAAAGTAAGGTTTGCGCTTGACCCAGCAATAATGAAAAATGTTTCTCCAAAAGAGGACAATTGTTGGACTGGCCCTTATGCAATGAAATAAATCAGCACCACTTTTTTAAGCACTTTTTCTCTACTGCAACCGACCATAACCTCTCAATCTTGCCTTGATGACTTTACTATCTACTACTCCCCTTTCATTTGCTCATTCTGTATTAACATCATCCCATACAAGCCCCCCTCAACTTCATGAACAATTATTTGCAAAGGACAATGGGTAGCATACCTTGGAAATTATTTTAGCCTTTTTCGGCCATTTGTAGTTGACATATACTCCAACTCCAACAGGAACCACTACACTTAAAAGTGCCATACCTAGACAGAAAAGAAAGTGTTTTCAATTTCACAGACTAGAAATTATCTTTACAAACTAAAAAATATTCTTCATTTTAGGTAAATATGTGTCTATTTTAAAATTGCATACGTATGAAAAATTATGCATTCTACAGCATCAGACTGTAGCCAGTTCAGCCCTGCAGCTTGCATATGTCATGTCTCCCTTTTAAAAGAAGAAGCATCATTACTATATTCATATTTAATTCATATGGTTTGTGAGAAAAAATTGTAAGTAAACAATGTAGCAAAAATATATATTCCTACCTGAGCACATGTAGCTTAAATATGCTGAGCCAACGATTGGCACATCTGAATTTTCTAATCATAACCTGCTCATATGTCATAAAGATTACAAGGGTCTCAGCATTGTCAGTGCTCACCTTCCAATTAACAGGTCGGTATTTAAAGGATCACTGGGGTCATCAATTTAAAATATACTCTTGAAGAGAAGAACTTCACTTGACAATAGGTAACATGTTTTAAGAATATAAAACAAATAATACAGATTTATTATTTATTTCATGCAGTTATGCTGCTGAGGAATCTACCACTTTAGTTTCCAGTGATCTACTTCCTGAGGTGGGAGTGGAGTTTGAATACCGAGAGGAAGCTCTCTATCTGCACTAAAGGGATTGTGACTGTAATTACAGCCAGTGCTATCATTATCACTAATACAAAGCTCATTAGTTTACAAAGACACACCATATTGAGACAGAACTTGGAAGCCCATAGTAAAGAATAATTTCATATAACCGTGAAAAATGTAAATGCTGTGTTTATTTTTTTACTTTCTTAAATCATTTTGCCTCTGCTCAAGTTCAGTTTACTTAATATTCAATGATTGGCTGAAGGTAATACACCAAAATCTGAGTAGGCAGATCACTTCCTGTCATCTTTAGGTGTCTCTTTGGGATAACATATATATTGTAAGCGATAATAGCATAAATTGATAGAATATTATCTCAGTCTGCGCCATTCTCTACAAAATAAGGTGGTACAACGACCTGCGACTGCAAGTGTCCCTTGAAATAATTGAAGCGTTGCAGCCTATATTGTGAAGAGATCATTATAACATACAAGTAATCTTCACATAATAACATAGCAACTGAGGATGTCCTCACATCATTTGTAAGAAAGCTCTTACCTTGGTGATCTTAAACCAAGGAATCAGCCTTATTTAGGCCTTCTTTATGGGTGTGTTTAAGGATAGGCCGGCAGGGCCCAGGCCTAGGGTAGCACATATCTATATGCAGAGAATATTCTGTATGTAAGTGTACCTGCCCCTTTCTGACCATGTACTTACATAGACACACATACACTTATGATTTTCTGTATAGGTGTGTGTTAAACCTATGATTGGGATACAGCAAGGGAAAGGGAGGAGTAGTATTTGGAACTTTTGGGAAAAGCACAAACCTGAACTGGTCATAAAACCTAAATACAGTAGACTCCAAGTTATCCGGTACTCAAGCAACCGGCAGCATTCCACACCCAACCGGAAACTCTCAAGCACCCGGCATATTTGCAGCGGAACCAGAATCCTACGCATCTGGAATTTATTCTGTGCCAACAGAATCTCAGATAACCGGACAGACCGCTGAAGATCAGCACACTAATTGACCTTGCATTGTGAGATGAGTCAGTATTTTAAACATTTAAATTGGCAATGTGCTTGTGGACACAGGTTGTGCATTGTACAATACACATAATAATCAGAAGGTAGATTCTTTGCTTCTAATTTTATTAATGAGCCTTTTTTTTTAATAGTTCATAATTGTCAATTTGTTGATAGGGGCACGTTGAATTATCCTGATAGCTTTCTTATACAGTATACATCTCTTCATTGGTTCTGCTCGTCTGTAACTTTTTGATCTGTTAAGGCCAAATTGGTGTCTCTTCTTTATTTTTTTTTGCAGATTGTCCTTTGTGAATCAACCAGGAACTGTCTTGCAGACCCAAAAAAGCCAAAACAAGGCCTAGGGAAGAGTAAACGTGTTGTGCTTAACCTCAAGCAGAAGATGAAAATATGCAAGAGGCTTAAAAAAGGTGACACTCATGCAGTGCTCATGAAGGAATTTAATGTTGGTTCGTCAATGATCAATTACATTAAGGCTCAGTCTGAGAAGATAAAGGAGTCTTATGTTAAGGCAGAGAGTTATCGGAGCGTGGAGAAGCATCATACTCTTCATGCACTGAAAATGGAAAAGCTTGACAAGGCCCTGTATGAATGTTTTTTGCTAAAAAGGTCTGAGGGTGGTTGTATATCTGGACCCATGTTGCAGGAAAAAGCGAGAGAATTTCATGAGTAAATGAATATTGAATGCCAGTGTTCATTTTCAAGTGGCTGGCTCACCCAATTCAAGGTTGGTCATGGCATCTGAAAGCTGGACTTGTCAGGTGAACATAAATCAGAAGATTTTGAAGCTGCAGCTTCATTTCGTGATGTGTTTAGTCAATTAGTAGGAGAAAATCACTTGACCCTAGAGCAGAGTTATAATGCTGATGAGACTGGATTAATGTGGAAGTGTCTGCCCAATTCTACTTTGGCTGGTGGTAATGAGACGGTAGCTCACGGGTTCAAGCAAAATAAAGACTGTATAACTGTGCTGGTTTGTGAAAAATGCATCAGGAAATCATAAGCTTAAGTTGTGTGTGATTGGCAAATTTGCTAAACCAAGGTGCTTTAAACAAATTACTCACCTCCCTTTAGATTCCCATGCACAGCGTAACAGTTGGATGGGTGCAGACATTTTTAACAAGGGATTTCGTCATGCGTTTGTTCTCAATGTAAAAAAAAGTTCCAGAAGAAAGATAATCTCAAAGATGCTATCTACACTGTCAGGTGTGCTTGGGATTATGTGGCAAATGAAAGCAGCATTTGAAACTGTAAAAGATTTTGCAGAACAGCAACCCTTCTTCACTTCGCAGGATCTTATGCAGCTGCACATCATGAAAAACCTGACTTTGTATGAAAGACATAAGGCCTCAAAGCAAAGTGATATTGGTTAATTTATGCAGAAAGCTGCACCCAAGTCTACCAGTACAACATCATCTACAGATGAAGATCCAAAACTAATCACGTACACTTCTCCTGATCGTGTTCCAGCTACATTAACAGCAGATCCTGATGATAACTGGTTTTCTGCTCCTGAAGGAGTCCTAGCAGAGGATGAAGCTGCTTCATGATGTTCACTAGTTTAATGACTGCCATTTAATATGCACACTGCATTCAGAAAAGCAATTTTTTAAAGTGTAATAAAACTGGACGTGAACATTTTTTATGTTCATGATGTTCACTAAGTTGACTGACTGTCATTTAAGAAATATGCAAACTGCATTCAAAAAAAGCTATTTTTTACAGTGTAATAAAACTGTGCTGAAGTGAAGTCCTTCTTTATTTTCTTTCATTTTCTTTTATTTACTGTATTTCAATATAAATAGCAATTAAATACATTGTGTATGGTTTTCTAGGGGGTATAGTCCTAGTTAGGCCTATTTTTATATTGACTCTCAAGCAACCGGAAACTACACTTATCCGGCATATGACAATCCCTGTGTGTGCCGGATAACCGAGAGTCTACTGTACATTCCAGGCAATCCCTGACTAAAAGGGATACTTAATTCAGTATATTGTGGAGCACACCAATATAAAGATCTCTCAACAGCATGTTGAAAAACATTTTGAGATATTTATTAATTAAATGTAAGTTTACATGTGTCACTGGCAAGCTACCAGACAGACTGACAGCAAACTCAGACAGAAAACTAAAGTTAACCCTTTATAAATTCATCTGTGCATAGAAAGGAGTGTTCAAATCTCTTAAATAAGTTACTTGTGGGTTAACTTCTGCGCTGTAGGGTTCCTGAATGGCAAGAAAAACGTATAAATCTTTCTCTGCACAGGGAGCTTCACTGGCCACTGTCGGCATATGTCATTAATCATGGAATAGTCAGTGTGTTTGTAAACAGACCTACACCTTTTAACTGTTATAAGTGTAATTGAAGAACAAAAATAGATCATTTTAACATAAAATCTTGTGCTCTTTCACACCATGAAGAGGTAACTGGCCCTTTAAATTATTCTTCCATATGCTACAACTAATCATACTTATCTTGTTACTTGTCAATCAAGACAAAGGCTGAATCTACCAATGAGTGAAGTGTGATCCCTTGGATCTTATTACATAACCCATTTCATAGCATAGGCATGGAGAGATCTCTCCAACATTGCACCTTCTGGCACATTCCACCACTGGCAAATGCAGAACATTTTGAAGCTGCCATTATCTTTTCACTGGCTCCTGCAAATTCCCAGATCAGTATATTCAAAAAGGCAAACAAATTTCCCATGTGCCTTTCAACACTTTACCTGATTGGTGACTTCAGTGGCCCATTTCATAACAACAGTTTCATAACAAAAGTCTAAGAATTACCTATGTTGTAATATGGTATTTTGATACTTTTTGCCAATTCCCAGGAACGAGAGTAGATGAAGAGACATAATGGCATCATTCCTAAAGCAAGGATGGTAGAACAGGACGTCATGCTGAGGCTGCGACAGAAAATACACAGTGTTTAATGTCATTGTTTTACCAACATTGAGCTTTCCTGCAGAACAATTAAGTCAAGTTTTCCAATGATTATTTCTTGGAACGGCTGGAAAAAGCTGAGTATATAATATCTTAATGAGTACACTAAGCTGATATCTATTCGTCACTCACAACATCAGGCTTTCTAATTTGGTTAGTTTATCGTCATTGCTTAGTACCTCCATTCCCTTAATTAGTTTGGGGGATAATGTCTGAGCCCTAAACTTTCAAGACATACACCTCTATTTATCAAATGAGAAGCAATACTAGGTAAAAAAAAGTGATAGTACCTTCTGGTAATATCTTCCAAATAATTATTTAGAGACTATTGAGAGAAATGGTTTTTGTGTATAGTTTTTTCTGACTTGTATAGTTACAATTTTCAACAATTTAAAGTGCTGTTGTGTCATCTTCTGAAGTCTGCTGTGCCCTGAAAATATTGTGCTCGTGATTGCATATAGTAGTCAATAAATGCAAGGATATATGCTTTTTGTTTTGTAAAACATTTGCCCATTGACAAAACAAATTATTTAAAGTACTACATTTACGGTACCCTCTTTTGAAGTACTGTTGTTAGTTTGTTACATATTTTCCAGCTGTGAGCATAAAATCATTCTTAGAGAAAATCTTAAAACTAGCTGTTTGTGGTTAGGGGCACTTCCATATTGTATAGCTAGTAGGCCATGAAACTGAGGATATGGGTCATCCCATTGGGGCTTGCACTTCTATTTACTTCTATTGTCAAGTGTCTATTCACCAAAGCTGTTTTTAGAAAATGTGGCTCACAGGGCGAAAATGATAAAAAAAACATCATCATCACCCAATTTTACACCAGGACTGCATTAACTGCACAGTAAAGTCCATATATGCAAACAAACATTTGCTTTTCTTTCCTAGTATTTTACCTACTCCATAAACACATATGTGTAGTTACTGATTGCCACATACAAATATATAGATATCTACTGGATCTTACAGCAGCTTAAAGGGACTTTGTCACCCCAAAATCAAGTTGTTCTTAAAGAGATTGAAAAAAATTGTCATATGTTGTGTTATTCATTTTTTTAAAGTGAATCTATCCTGGGAAATTCTATGTTGTTGCTGTATTTATATGTAAATGAGAAGCTCATACATATTAATTAGCTGCTCTGATGTGCTATTTAGTATTACAGTCGGCTTGTCTCTCTCTGTAGTGACAAAAATAATGTCCTGCAATGTTATCTGGCAATTAGATCGCTCTCCCATGCTTATCAAGCACTGTGAGCCACAAATTAATATACAGGAGACGCAAAATCAATTCTAAATATTTCAGATATTATTTATTGTAGAGAAAATTGGCTAGTTCAATGTAAAGACCGTTTTTAATGCTCTTTAAAATTAAATCAACCTCAGTGTTGGGGTGACAACATCATAACATTAGAACATTAGAAATGGTCTACACATTGCACTAGCCATTTGACTGTAAATTAAATAGCTTAGATCATCAGCTTTGTTTCCACTGTATTCATCTCCCAAATACTGCCTGCATTTATGTGTTAATTAGGATTATAACCTTCTTTTTTGTCTCTGTGGTGGCAAAAAGAATGCCCCCAAGGTTATCATGCAGTTAGATCCCCTATCTCACCCTTATCAAGCAGTCTGAACCATAAATAAGCACACTGAGTCGCACACTAGTATTAGTCATACATCAATCAGGAGTGATCCACTTTAGAATGGCTAGTACAATGTACAGATAGTTATTAATACTCTTTAAGTTGAAAACAACTTGTCGGGGTGACATTTATCAGTAAACACACAGCACAATATATTTGCTCTGTAAGGTTAATTGTAAGTATACAGTCCCAGTATTTCCACTCTTCTTTCTCCAAATGTTTTTTGCGATGCTGTCAAAGAAATGAAAACATATAAAGTGTAATACTGTATTTTGCTTGATGTTGTTATGCTTTTTAAGACATGCTCCAATCTCCAGTGTTTTGCCTTTGGTATCCAGTCACTTAAAGAACCCCTGCAGTTCAAGAAAAAAGACACTTGTCTATCAAGTATGTGCCAAACTAACGATATTAGCAGCTGTATAAGCCATGGACAAAAATAATTTTGGGGGAATATCTGATTTTTTAAAGTTTTGTTTTGTTTATAAGTACAAGATTCCATTTTGTGTTTGTTACATACTGAGGGCCTCATTCTATTATCGGCCGTAAATCGGCCGTAAGGCTGCGATTCCTTGCGGGGGTTCAGTTAACTCGCGATTCTATTATACGGCCCCGCAAGGATCTCCTTTTACGGCCGGCCGCATATCTTGGAACCGGCCGTAATCTCCGAAATCTAAAAAGGCAAAAATAAATTCAAGCCTGCACTGTACAGCTCTGTAAATGCTAGGGATCATATTGGGGGACATGAGGATTAAAAGTAACCCACTCTCAAGCTTGCACATCTGCCCAAACCCGAGTTCAAATTAACTGTTTATTTGCCGGCTGCGGCGTGGGCGTGTCTGAAGTGCTCCAAGCACTCTGGACTTTTTACATGGATATTTTACGGATATTAAAAATGAAATATTTTACGGATTTGAGTACAGGATAATTATGTGCTATTTTTTCTAACACCTAAAATCCCGTATAGTCTTCTCAAAGTGCAGGATGGCTTTATTTGAGCTATTTTATGTGCTTAATTGGTGCTAGCGAGACCTTTTTCCTGCAAGTAACTGCGGCTCGCTTTTAGCCTTGCAGAGAGGTTTCCCGGAGCAATTGAATTGCAAATCTCTTGCGGCCGTTTTAGATCAAAGGCTTTCCTCCGGCGCGTGCGGCCGCAAGAGATAGCAAGGCACCGGCCGCAAGCCTCCCGGAGCCCCCGGCCGGAAGGGAATAGAATAGCTGAATAGCTTGCGGCCGGTCCTTGCGGCCCCGCAACGGCTGCGGCCGATAATAGAATGAGGCCCTGACAATGTGTGTTTTGGCTCAGGGGAGTGTGTGAGGGGAAGGAGGGAACAAAAAGCCATTGTTAAGATAATTGGATAAGACGGAAATAAACACAGCACCCCTTCCTTCTCATTAACCCAGAAGCAGACACCTTGCATCATTCACTGCAGCAATATCTCTCCAGAAATATCAATGTCTCTCTAACATACACAACCCCCACCAATGTATCATGAACCATTCCACATTCCTGCATCAGCATCAAGTTATTTTTTTCTAATTAAAAACTTTTTCCTGCTTAATTTTGCTCTAATGAAGACAAGGTTTTTTTTTTTTTAGAAAACTATTTTTCCCATTGTGCAGTAATACTTTAATCAGTCTCTTTGCTTCTCTACAAATGTTCTCAAATGAAGAGAGATAGAGAAATGCATTGTGTATGAATCATTTCAGAGAACAGCTTAAAATTTAGGATTAAAAACTCTTACATTGCACTGTGTGTGAGTGCGTTCAGTTAGCATCTGGCTCTCACGCTCACAAGTCATTAGCATGTGGTTCTTCTGGGTCCTTAACTGATTTCTCACTGAGATTCCCACGCTTTTTATAATCCTTAAATATATTGGTGTTATAACTATTATTGATGCTTTCTATGGTGTAAACAATTTACCAGTGTCAATATTTGTATTGTACTTATATGTGTACCACTGTATGTGTGTACCTCTATCTGTGTGTACCTCTATGGGTATGTGTATCTGTGTGTCTGCATGTGTACCTTATGTGTTTGTGTCTCTTTATGTGTGTGTGCCACTATATGTGTTTGTCTCCATGACATGTGTGTGCTTCCATGTGTGTGTACCTGTGTGTCTGTGCATGTGTGTCTCCATTGATCTGCAAAATATATATCCCTTACCTTAAATCCATGTCTCCATCAACCCAGTAAGTGACTATATTTGAAAATGTGCCACCAGGACAACATCCCATGATGAGAATGCCAATAGCTTGTGCTGGCTTAACAGAGAATCCAGTTGCTAAGACATATGCTATTAAAGGCATCAATCCAAATTGGCACAACATCCCTAGCATGATGCCCCATGGCCTTCTCACATGGAACCACAGTCTTTCCACGTTTATTGTGCATCCCAGTGCAAATACCACCAATGCCATCATCAGAGCCAAAATCAAACTAAATACTGTAGAAATCTTGTCATCTGAGAGTCCATGGTTTTCTAAATTAGACATATTGGAAAGAATCAAGGAAATATTGGAAAAGTTGGGCTCCATTTTCTTAAGCTCCTGTTTTGGCTTCTGAAAAACCTGCACTCGTCACACAATTTTAAACCCCTCTGTGAAAACTACTAAGAAAACTTTGGATCAACATTGGCAGCTGCAGGATGGCTATGAAAGGAATTCCTTTTGCTCCTGATAACAAAGTCCAGCAAGACACTCTGTTTTTGATTAATAGATTTAAAGATAAATATACAGCCAAGTAAATGTGAGTTCTAAAAATTCCATCACAATAATTTACCTCTAAAGACCCTGTGTCATGACTCATTTTTGGGGCCAGGGTGGGACTCCCCTGAACCCCATAAGCAACCCTGTTATCTGGGACCCTAACACATGGGGTTGCTAATGTCAAATCCTATTACAATGGACATGAGACTTGTTTTAATGACTGATATATTGATTTTTATGTGTAATGTATTATTGGTCACAATAATGAATATTGGGGTTACTATGTGATGTGATATTCACCATTTGTTGCTTAGAGGTGGCAGAAATGGTTTATACTACATGATATTCTGATGTATTAGGCCCCTGAATGGAATTCCATCCAACCCCCTCCCTAGTCTCTTATGTGGAATCCAAGCCAGATAACTTCACAGAACTCCCATGTGTGATCAAGGCATAGTCATAAAGTTTGAAGTGACCTAACAAGATAACCTCCAAACCCTGGTATATCTGGAAGACAGGTATGGAGTTGATAGCCCTAGTAACAGAATCGGGAGGTCACATTGATAAACCGGACTCCTCATCCAGGGAGGGGGGAGATAAGTGTGGGGTGGGGCAATGTGCTTTTAAAAAACTATGTTTGTAAAGAATAAAGGCAATCTGTCTGGTACACTAATCAATGGTGTATTATGTGTTTGCATTATGTGTTTTCCTAATTATATGGATAACGTTCCATTTGGCAGTGATTGGGCTGAGCTTGTAAGCCTGATATTCTGATTCTCCATAACTGATGTTCCTGAATTGGCATGCAGGGTGCTGAGATAACCCAAAATCATCACAATCCAAGGGGTGTCCTGTAAGCTGAAAGCAGAATGTTTTGGGGTGTACGTGGTCCCCTCGCTTCTAGGTCATGACACCCTGTTTACAGCATGCTAGTTAGAAGAACTACATTTACTTATGGGCAAATACATTTTTTAATAATATAACCTTTAATTTATTAGCTATTGAATACATTTGTACTGCTATGAAAACCACTATCTGGTTTCTGCTGGTCATTAGTCTTTGTTAGATATTTAGATCTGTTTGGAATTGACACCACACAGTGTTTGTTTCAGCCTAGATCACAAGGCTTATACTGCAGGTTACCTTAAGTTACAAGTAAAATGCCATGGAATATGATGGGGACATAAGACACAATGAGGATTAGTAACTTTGGTGAGGCGGGCAGGATTAGTAACTGGGGGTGTGAGAGGCGCACAAATCTGAAGGGTAGCCTAGGATAGTATAAAGCATGAATACACCCCCATCAATAATACCATAGCATAAGTCTATGGTCTGCATTTTGTTGTTCAATTGTTCAGTTATGTCCATCTCCCCATGTCCCCATGGACTGCAGCACATCAGACACACCTTGCATCTGGTTGTGCTACTCCATTAGGGTTTCATGGCAAAGATACTGGAGTGGGTTGCCAGTTCCTTCTCCATTAAACCATGATTTGTCTGACCTCTCTGCTATGAACTGCCCATCTTGGGTAACCGTACATGGTATAGCTCACAGCTTCATTGAGGTAAATAAGCCCCTTCACCATGATAAGAGGTCCAGAAGGGGATGGCTGGAATAAATCTCTGGAATTTCATGCAAAAGGTTTTAACACATACAGTCTCATATGCTCACATATACTCACATATACTCACATTCAGGGCATCACAGACACATTCCTAGCCTCTATTATCACAATATTGCTTTATGGTGTGAAACAACACACAATTCTATTGTAAAAGGACCGTTTTCCTGCCTACTAGCTGTTGCATAAGTAAAAATAGCAGAGCCATGCGGTGAAGACAGTAATTGATTACGTTTTTTCCCTGGACTTAGGACTGCACTGACCAGTTAACCCATAACTGTCATATTTAGGCAATTCCTGCATTCCATGCTCTGCACAGATAAATTTGTTAACGATTAATCCTTTTGTTTTTCTTTTGCTCACTAAATGGAGCTGTTGCTGCAGGTCTGACTGTGTGGTAGTCAGTGACAAATGTAACAACAGATTTTATTCAAAATGTATTTCAACATGTTTTTAGTAGATCTTTACTATGATATGGTCCAAAATTGTCCTGAATTACGTGGTCATTTAACTTAGTAGCTCAACCAATTTATAAGTGATAAGAAAAAAGTATGCAAGGCTATAGAAAGGGTTCCTTTCCTCAGCTGCATAACTCATAGGGTGGATTTATAGTTTTAGACTTATTTATCCAAGAAAATAAATTCCAATAATGTTTCGTCAATTTAATATTCCTTTTATCTTATACATAAAGAAATACAATTACTTTAAATGTTCATGATGTTTCTTTTATGCTTCTGGAGGATCCATCCACATGCCATAGTCAACCAAGAATCTCAAGTGTCCATATTCAAACAGGCAAGACATTCCTGTTAGAATGGACAGGCTAGCAAGACATATACTGTATGACTAGTAAATTACACCAATATACAGAAAGCACTCTAACATCTTTCCAAAGAGCTTTGAGGGGACGAAACAATAGATAAAGAAGCGAGTTAGGAAACATTATCAATGGAAATTGTAAGCGGATGTTTTTAATTTATTTAATAGAATAAAAGCCTGGCCATTAGTGAATCGGAGGAACTTTATGTAATTATGGATTTTTGTACCCTTTTAGCAAAGTTTATTTTTTGTATTTACTAATTAGAATATGACCTATTTATATATGTATATATATTCATATATATATATATATTTATAGAATTTTATGAACATAGGTATACCTATAGATATTATATATTATATGATATAAGAAAAATATGCTATTGCTGTTTGAATAGTTCCATTCCAGTTTCCTGCAATTAGGTACTATTTATGGAGGTGATATTTATCTGTAACAACATAGGTATCTGCACATGGATAAATAAACATGTTTGAATTTTATTAACATTACATAGATATAGATGTTTCATAATATTATTAAAATATATAGGGAATGTGAACATTTAGATTATTGTCTTCATATTCATACATAATAAATAGCTAATTGAAAGAAATATTGTAAGTACATAACATCTGTATGCTTTTTTAACCATAACATAACTCAGTGTAATATTTAATCCATTAGTACAATCATACCTTAGATCCATGTCTCCATCTACCCATAAGGTGATAATGTTGGATATGACACCTCCAGGACAACAGCCCATAATAAGAATAGCAACGGCTTGAGTTGGTCTGACGGAGAAACCAATGGCTAAGAGATAGGCTATCAAAGGCATCAGTCCAAACTGGCAGATAATGCCTATAATAATTCCCCATGGTCGTCTTAAATGAGACCAGAGTTTTGCAGCCTCCACCGTGCAGCCTAGTGAAAACACCACGAGAGCCAACATTACAGACAGAATGGTGCTAAATATTTTTGACAAGGTTCCATGAGTATCAAAGTCAATGCCTGTCTCGTTAAAACAAACTGTCTCATTTGTACAATTCCAAGACATTTTGGCATCTCGCTAAAATTGTTATGGCAGAAAATGTAATAGGATCACTGCTTTAATCATGTTATAACACACCCAGCTAGAAACAAAACCACTCCTATAAATAAGAGAATTAGCACCAGAAAAAGTGTAGAGGAATGCAGGCCGCTAAGCTCATGAAAAATGTAATCTTATTCTAATTAAGTCACTTTATTTGTTCCCAAGGTACAAACCAAATTTAGAACCTTCATGTGCTGTTCAAAAACATTTGTTGTAGTCATTATCTAGTCTAGGCTGTGCTTATTTATTTTAAATCTTTGTAATAACATATTCTACATGTTCTTCAAAAGAGCATATTAGAAATATGACACAATTACAGTCCTTTATGGAATACAGTGAAGGGTAAATTGGACCCCAAGGGTGATTTGATCAACTTTCTATAAAAATAACTATCTGCCTCTCTCCCCTAATAAAGTAGGAAAGACCATATTTGCCATGGTAGCAGAAGGCCCTTATTCTGTTCTGGGCCCTTGACCAACAGTAGCTCTCCCACTGGTTTCCAGAGTGTTTTTAAAGCTACAAAGGCTTGAAAAAGAGTCAAATGAAGAGTGGAAGCGATTTCCAAAGTTGGGGCGGACTATGAAAGAAATCTTTTCTGCTGGGGTGAGAGACGGTTATGAGAAGATGCGTGAGATTTCACTGCCACTATGACTGTGATCCAGTGCTTACCATTCAACAATAAAGAGTCTTTCATACATGAAAAGACTACATTTTCCAAGAATTATATTATTTGGTGGTGAAATTTTAATATGAAGTGGCAAGAAAAATAATCATCCATCTTCCAGGTAGATCATCTATAGGGAATTTTAGTAATACTGAATTAAATCAAATTAAATACATAATAAAAATTATGGGAGATTTCCTTTCAAGCAAACCATGTCTTACTACTATATCTGCAAAGGAGTTATTTATATCACCTTTTTGTGCTTTGTTTACCAACTACCACCTAAATAAGCAAACATATTATGTATCTCATGATGTCTTAACACACTGTAGAATAAGTACTTTGCATAGCCCAGGGTACATTATGTCATGTGGAGGATTATGCATGGGCCCTGCTCAAGAAATTGGAAGCATGGTTAAGAGCATTAGTTTATAATAAGTGCCTTTCATCCATTTCTTCACATAAACTAAGCATGTAAAAGCATATTGTACAAGCTTGCTTTGTATTGAATATATTAGACCTTTCTCTACTGTTGTCATTGGAAAATGTCTGCAAACAATGGTGTCCTGAATCTTGGTGTAGGTTTATTCTTCATCAAGCTTATTGTTAATAAAGCAAGTTTACATGTATCTTATCTAAAGTTACAAATTCTGGGCCATTAGATTTTAATTAAAACAAATTATAGGAAACAAATGTAGGAAACTTTATGGAAAATAGTTTAAGGGGATTATTATATTTTCAAAATAAGGAACATATGGTATAAAACACGCTCTTTTAAATGGTTGATATAACATATTTGAACTACGACATCCCTTCCAAAATTTGTCAAGTCATTCCCCCTTTTTGCTATATAGCAAATGAGATGTAAAGCCCCTATGCTAATCCCCTATATCCCAGATTACACCATGTTAAAGGGCAAAGTAAAACAACCTAGCTATATTACGAGTGACTGCAAGACAAAGCCAAACATTATATCAAACTTTTCCAGTGATTTTTGCAGTGTCAAAAGACTACGTGTTATTCCATTACACCAAAACCCCATGCTAATAAGACTTGACGGATCAATTCCGAAATACTGCAGTGACGTAACATCAAAAATATTATGTGTACCAAATACCACTCGCAAAAGGTATTAAAATCATTGCTGAGTGCAGCAGCAGCAGTTAAAACTACAGTATATCACCAAACACTAATAGAAAATGATGAATGTTTAGCATTATTTGACACATAACAGTCCAATATACACATGTCATTAAAACATATAATATTTCATTATTATGTCAATGTCATTATACAAAATCAAGGGTAACACACAACAAGTGGTTAATACATATCAGAATTATATATATGAAATCTATAAATACAATTGTCACATATATTTAATTTAAATAAATATAGATAAATAGAAATTTCATATATATATATATATATATATATATATATATATATATATATATATGGTATACAGGGCTTGTTCTTACTCATTATAATAATGGTGACGTTCTCATTTTCTATTGGTTCCTAGAGCCGTTTCTCACCCTTAAAGCTTGGTTTAGGTACTTCCTACACTGAAATCTCTTGCGAACAAGACAGGATTTCTGGATGTGAGCTGAGTGTTGTAATATTGCAAGTGAAAAGATTAAAACAAATGTGTAACATAGGGGAAAAAAATCCCCGACAGCCCATTTAGGGATGTACAGCAAATTACACCGCTGGATTAGCATGGGTGCCTCGTTAGGGCAGCTTTATTCACATTTCCTGAAATATCACTGTGAGTATCCACCTCTATGAACCACCTGCTCATAATTTTACATGGAATGACATGAAGACAGTTGTAATGGTGTTTTGACTTTGCCATGGGCTAAGATAAAAGATCATTTCTGAAGCTGAGAATTTATTCATAAAATATGGGTTTCCTTTCCAAAAGAACAACATAGTATCCTCCATGCATTCCAAAGCTAAGCTTGTGTATTGTATAAAAATATATCACTTTTGGGAGAAGGCTTTAACTCATGTTGTACATTGCATTACTTCTCTGATGATGTAAAGATATATGAAATCTGTCAGATGAGTTTCTTTCAAATATGAACTTTCACTGTACTCCAGTCTGATATTTTTAAAGAAAAGCACTTTGCAATAACTGACTATTTGTATACAATATTTTCAGTAAACAACAGAATATCATCCACATATTCTCAAACCTACCTTGAGCTTGTGACAGAAATAATACAGGCACTGTAAAGTTTGTAATATAGTACAACTGGCTGAATATACACTACTTTTAGTAAAGAAGTACAGATTAGCATTTTTGCTTTTTTTTTTACATTTATTATTTAGTAAATCCCCCTTTAATATCATACAACATTATTTTACATTTATTATTTAGTAAATCCCCCTTTAATATCCGTACAACATTATTTTATATGTTGCATCAATGATTCATTTGCAATATAGATTACAACATTGGTTCAACTTTAATTTCAACTAATGACATTTTAAATTAAATTAAATCAGTAGTTCAGCATTATTATTAATATATTTAGCTTATGGCTCAAGTCAAGCTGATTTTTGAACTTTTAGCTGTTTTGTAAATGAAATGCTGTGAAATTCAACGTGTACTTGTATTTCCAGAGGTGATTGTGCTGTTTTACAATACCAACCACAAGCACCTTTTCGACCCTTGGCCCGAGTACTTGAAAAACAGGCATTTTATTAGAAACATACATGTTTTTGGATAATAAATTAAAAATAATGTTGTACTTCTTATCTGGGCACATGTTGTGTATATATAATACAACTCCTGAAGTATAATTCCTTGTAAGAAGATATAGACATGGCTTATGGACCAGTGACCTCAATGTCCTTGTCCACAAAACAGTTTCAGTTACATTATTGTGTCTATAATGTTTTTTGGTTTTGTCTCCTAAATTATTTTCTTTTTCACAAACACATAGTCGTATATCAACAGTAGAATCAGCACATTGTTTATATATACTGTATGGTGTTAACCTATTGTATCCCAAGAACAGCAATCCTTCCATATGAGTGACAGTGCTATAAAGAACAGTCACAGAGAACCGCTCCTCCGGATAAACAACCATACCTGCAGATTTAACATAGAGATCAAACAAAATGATAGTCTCGTTAACACCCTCCTGTGCTCTTCTTCTTACACCATCAAATCTAGTGGCTCTTAACATAGGACATGCATTTTTGCTGTTAGCAGTCTGCATTTCAACAATCTGTCTATTCATATAACCCAGAGCAAATTCTGCGAACAAAGTATAATAGGAATTGTTCTTTTCCAATGTGTAAGATGCCTGACAAATGCACACGTTTGGGTGTATCCTTGGTACATCTTTGCAGGTTCTGTTTGAGGAAATCGGACTTAGAAGCCCATCAACATTTATATTGTATTTTTTCAATTTTTCCCTCATCTGTTCTTTATAGGGTAGAAGACCCTTAATAGTAAAATGTACGTCAATGAGGCTAATCAGTCGGTTTTGGTTTGTAAGCAATGCTTTCATTTTATCATTACCAAGTATTTTGGAAGCTTGATCTGGTACTATTACAAACAGAAAAGGATGGAACATTTCCAAAAGAGATTCTGGTGTTTCCTGAACAAAACGCCCGTACATGTTGCCATGGTCTGATAAGATGAATGATATGGTGTTTGGCTGATGTGCCAAAAACGAGACATGTCTGGCTAGGTTCTTATCCACTTGCTTTATCCTGATTCCTGTGTCCTCATGTCCTGTGTCTAAGATGAGGAAAGTGAAAGTGGGCTTATGGAAGCTTGAGAAACGGCTAAGGAAATATTCCATGTACTCCAAAAGATATGTATGCTGGTGAATGCCATTGTAACATATAGATGGAGGGTCATGAAAAACATCTGTGACTTTATTTAACTGAAGAATCAAGCAGCTACTGTAAGACACATCCAGTCGGTCGATTCCTGCCCTATTAATGGCTCCATTAAATAACTTTACTCTCTCTAGGAAAGGTGCTGATAGATTCATAGCCCTTTGCTCCTTCACAAGGCCCCATTCCCCCAACCAGCACATGTCTTCCATGTACAATGTCTCATAGCCATAAGCCTTGAATTTCCCCAAGGTTTCATTAAGGTTAATGGGTTCTGGAGGTAATTCAAAAGCATCAAACATAGGAAGTGCATCTTCATCTCCTCCAAATAATGCTTGTAATGACTCATGTGTCCTACCTTTGATCCCTTGCAGAAGTTCAAAGTCAAACACATGTCCACTTTTCAAATGATATTTATTCAGTCTTCTAAATTCCTTAATTGTTGTTGGCAATGTCCTGTAAAAATGGTGCCGAGATACAGAATCCAACAACAATATATTAACATTTAATAACTGTTTTTGGCCTGGCCTTTTTTTAAATAGTTTCCTGGTGAAATTAAGTATTGGAGGTAAAACAAGCAGCTGTGAAATGAGCTTTCCAGTTTTATCAGTACATTGTATTAAACAATAACCTTTGTGAGGATAACGCCCTAAAAGTAACTTAGATTCAATAAAATATTCAAGGTCAGTGGAATTTATCTTGTACCATATATAGTCGCCTATTTCAGAGTGGTACAATCCAACTAAAATCACGGAAAATGTCTTGCAGACTTCATGATGACAGAGCACTTGAGGTTTCCTGGGGTTATAATTCTAGAATAAATAATAAACAAAGAGAAAAATATTACTATCTTTCTTATTTCTTATTTATCCTATATAATATTGTAAATGAATACTTTGATCACAGTTCAATAGTTTCAGAAAACCTGCTTGTGTAAGAAGATCTTTAAAAGCTCTTCTTAAAAGCAGTTACAAACTGAGCAATAAGAAATGTCAGGGTCAGCTATTTGCCCCGCCTCTGCCATGCAAGAACAAAACGTGTATTTTGTGATTGAGCATATACAGAATGCACAAACAAAACAATAAAGTAAATCAGCATGCATTTTTATGACTGTCTTGTCCTCAACATCTATTTTATCATTTACAATGTGTGGTGGGTTTATGTAATCAGCCCCTCTGCACCTCCTTATTGCCTAAATTCTATAATAATTTCAAGGCATATTCACTTGTCTTAATTTTTACTTAATACAGTTGTCTTGTACAACTACTCCTTAAAGGATCACTGTAATGGTCCATCTTTCCTAAATTTCATAAGTAGTAGAGATCAATTAATGGTGATTACAAACATATTTTAGGAAATCATTAGGCTAGAGCTCCTATCTCCAATTTACAAACTGTGGCAGAAGGTGAACTTAAAACTAAATGTCATTGAAATATTTGAGAATGTATGCGCTATCATCAATTGAGGACTGTGATACCAAAGTGACGTTATAAATACTTCCCTTGTGTGTACTATTGATAAACAAATAAGAACATAAGTATGTTTACTGTATATCAGTAGAAGTGCATCTCCTTTTTTTTCCAATATGGCTGTAATAGACTAGGCGGTCATGATGATTTCTCAACGAGACAAAGTACAAGATCCCTTAGCTACCACCCAGTTGTAGTATATGATAAACCACAACCTGCTTCAGTAGATTTTATAGTAATTGCATGTCATTACTTTATATTTTACAGTATCATATCATGGGAATGTGCACATTGTATGCTTTACAGATCACAACCAGCTTGACAATGGGAGGAAGACCACACTTCTTTACTGGGAAGGCAGCAGCTTTCAATAGCAGCATACTGTTTGGCTCTGACATTTGACTCTTTGGTATCTAATAAGCTAAGCATGCTTTCAGTTCACATATACCTAGTATATACAACCATTTCTTACTTACAGCCTTATTAAATTGAGCAAATTTAAAAGGGCTCTATTTAAGCACCCAGCATATTTTTTTTACAGAAGTGTTTAGTTGGTGATCTTCTATCCAAAAGCAACGTCTTCACTAACTAAAAACTTCTGTAAATAAAATATGCTGTGTGATTATATAGAGCCCTTTTACATTTGCAGAATCGCAATTTAATAAGGCTGATAATGTATAGGTTTTCTCATTAGGATTGTATATTAATAATCTTCTGACCATGAAGCAACATCAGTTACCATTATACTAAAATGGGAAATTTGGATCTATAAATTTATATCCCTTTTTACAATTTTTGTAATTTGAAATAGCCATATTCCATGTAAAGGCTTGGAGCAATTTACCTGGTATGCTTAGTTTGGGAGGATATAAAAAAAAGTAAAGATGAACATTTTAAAGGGAAATGGAACAAACCCATTTTTTTATATTTAACATGTTTTATATATTGCAAAAGATTTTTTTTATTTTTTTTATGAAAAAATATAAAGCAAAAACTTTATTGAAACTAACAGGAAATGCAGAGAGCATACTTTAGTCTGTATATCTGGCAGCGATCAAGTCCCCAAGAGCAAAAAGTCTGAATACGTTTTTGTGCTCGGAGACACACTGTAATACATCATCAAGTACACTCTTTCTGATGCATCAAAGAAAAAAACAATCTTTCCATGTCTCTTTAACAAGTATTCTCTTTGCATTTTCAGGTGTAAGAGCCCAAGAACAAAACCTAAGAATCATAACATTGTATAGTATAGTTATATTTTAGTATGGGTCCTTAATTTACACCAAACATTTCACCCAACTCCCCAAATAATGTAACAAAGCCTAAAACCCAAAATGACTTCATTGGATTAAAAAAATGTGCAAGTCACATTAAAATCTTTAACTGTGATTTGATTGCATACCTGTGAATAAAAACACAAAAACTTACTTTAGTTTTTTTTTTATTTAAAGGGGCACAACTACTGGAAAATAATGGTTGGATAGGGATCAATCACATAATTAAAATGGTTGAATTACTGGATTAAAATGGATTAAAAATTTGTTTAATTAAGTTTCTTTTTTTAAGTTTAATTAAAACTCTATCTACAACTTAGTCCACGAGTTATATGATCCTTCCTAAATATTGGAAATTTCCATTGCTTGTTCTACTGCAAAGTGAACTGGTTGCTAAACTGTGTGAAACCTTCTTACAGTCAAGATATCTGTCAAAAAAAATCATGTTACCAAAAAAAGCAATCTCTTGAGAATAAAGAATAGTCATTACAAAAAGCATCCTTCCACATTTGCTCTCCCCTGTATTTGTATAAAATCAAATGGTTCTGGAAGGTTCCCTATTAGTAATAATAAATTACCGTAACCTACTAAGTATTTATTTATATATTTAAACATCATTTTATTAACACGTGCTTAAAAGCTCTGTTGTTTACTCACAGAAACCCTCCAACTAGTGCATGCAATGGTCCATGACAGTAGCTCATGCACACAGTGTTTCTATCGGTACTATATATACTAGCCAATCACAGGTTGTCTCAGCAGCATTTGAACAACATGCCATTAAGAGACAGTCTGTGATTGGCTAATACATCCAGTACCAATAGAAGCAATGTGTGAATGAGCTGCTGGCAGCAGGTCTTTGTAGGAACTATTTAGAAGGTGTCAGTGAGTAAAAAAGAGAGCTTTTAAGCTTGTTAATAAAATTATGTTCAGATATGCAAAGAAATACTTAGTAGATTATTTTAATGTTTAACATAGGGAACCTTCCACGTCCCTTTAAGACATTAAAATATGTCAGGGCTGGAAAAAGAAGCATTAGCTTCAAGTAAGCTGTGAGTCTTAATGTTTGCACCAAATCAGGAACCCAAGACACTTCATAATCAGTATTCATAAATTAGTACTATTTTACTTAAGTATAAAATGTCAGTGTCCAGGGACAACACGCTAAAAGTGTATGTAACAAACTCACCATTATTTAAATAATGTATTATGTCATCATCCAGCCACACTCCAGTACAAGCCACATGACGTGTTCTAAGCCAGTTTCAATGTGCACAGCATGATAATTGCATCCAGGCAAGTAGACATAACACAAGACATGTGCATAGTTTACATGTAGGCAGCATGTGGAATGCTTCTAAAAAAATACTTGTAAATAGATATCATGCAACTATCCCTGTGGACCAGCATGCAGGTTTGTGACATGAAGTATGTGTCCATAATGAGAGAGCTAAATATAGGCCCTGAGATACTGAATTTTATGAAAGTTGGCTGTGGAGTGAGTGCACTGAATTCCTGAATTTGTAGGCGTTACTATTTCATGATGTTGTTTTGAGCATATGTAGCTGTTCCTAAAGTAATTAAGTTAAATTGAAATAGTAGCACCCATGAGTGAAACAGGGAACCCCTAAGTCGACCTCTCAACAAATGGTACAAGGATCCTGATTATCTGGAAGTGTGTATATAGAGCTGTCAATCCTCCTTGATGCTGTAAAGAACAGTTCTTGAAAATATTTCTTGCAGAAGTAAAGGAAATGCCACTGGGGCCTCTCTCACTCAACAGAAATGTTAACTTTGTGTTACTAATATTGACAGATAATGATGTGTAGCCAAAATTATGATGTATTTAGTACATTATGAAACAAGGGAAAGGAAAATGTAGTTCATTGCCAGTTTATAAAGCTGATGTATATCACATTAAAGTTCTCCTCACTGTAAGGCAATGCTGCAGGTGGAACCCAGCCAGGCTTCCCAAGTTTTCAAAAAGGAGGGGAGGGTATCAGAGAGTGAATGTGTTAGTCTTTTATTAATCATGATATAATTTATTTTGTTATTGATTTCTTGGAAGTTAAGATTTTCTAGCAATGTGGATATTAGAAGCAAGCATAATAAATTGGAGTAATTGGAGTAATTTATTTTAAGGTTTTGAAAGAGAAGAGTTGAAAGAGCCCAAAAGGCATAATTCAATAGTTGGAAGAATTGGGGTATGGAAGAAGTTGGAGATTAAATTTGTTCCTTAATTCCATAGGTATTGCGTTTTAGGGCAGGATCACCAAGTGTGCAGAAAAGTGTGATGTCAAAGGTGTGTGAGGGCCAACTGACACACTACAATTGCGCAACTTACCTTCCACATGAACCAGCGGGCTACCAGATGTGTCTAAAATGACAGTACAGCCAACCCTGTTGCATGTGAGGCACCAAAGCAAAGGGCTTGTCACTGCACCCATGCTGACAAGGTTTCATAGTCAGAAACGTCTTCAATTTGCACTACAGTACCGAAATTGGCCATCTTCTAAATTAGCAAAGGATTTCCTTCTCTATGGACTGGACGGATGTTGGAGTGTCATCTCTGTCCCCATGTACATGTTAATTCAAGCAGTACAACTATTCATCTCATTGGTGCTTGTGCAGTTAGGCGGGAATTCAAACTTGTTCACTCCCCTATTCATGTTAATGTTGACTTTTCTTATGTTTTTTTTTAAATATACTGGATGCTGAGCCATTAAAAGTCTCTATCTGATCCTCTAACCAAAGGTGTGGACTACTTCTTGTATTATGTGCTATTCTCATTAAAGGGATTACGTTCCAGTTGGCAAAAAGCCTGCTATTCTGCATCTCCATGAATGATGTTCCTGAAATGGCATGCTGGTCACTGAGATAAATACAAAATGTCATAACGCAGGGGTGTCCGTGGGTTGAAAGCAGGAGGTTGTGTGGTGTACCTGATTCCCCTGGGTCTGGGTCGTGACACCTGCCTACAACAGATCAAACTATTCTTGCAACTATAAGACCCAATTGCCAGGCAACTAGGAGGTATTAACAGTTGGAGCTGTAAATCAACAGCATGCCAGTCTATCAACTTCTTCTAATTAAGTTTTGAAAGATTTCTCCACTTATTTAAATTCAAATGGTAAAAACTAATTTAATAATATCTATTTATTTTGCATACACAAATAACACCCAAACAATCTATTTAGTTATGAATAAATATTAAAGGGCCTTTTGGTTTTAGTTTACAAATCATAAGGCAGTCTTAGCTATTAGGTATACAATAATAATAGTCCCAAGAGATATCATTATAAAATTACCTATACACACTGGACACAGATTGTCATAGAATAAGTCCAGCCAGAAAAGCAGAAATTAAACCCTTAAGATGCACATGAGATTGCACCATCGAAAAATATTTTTGCAGGAAATCAATATTACCTTGATCTCACAGATAATATTTGTGGTTTGGTGGGAACAGTCGGCTGGTGTTCTCCTAAAGAGTTTTTTCATTAAACGACAGGAGCCAGGAACAAACTCAGCGCGTTTGCACACCACTTCGTTAGAAGCCTTTCTGTTGGGCATTAACTTAAATAGTGGACATGTGTCATCCATATTTGCATATTCATCAACGATATCGTCATCTTCATCTTTATAAAGGGGAGCTCGAAATGGTGAGGTAGTCTCGTTCAACTGCTGCAAAATATCACATTTATTGAAAAAAAATAATTTAAATAATTAGGTATTTTCTTATTGACGTGAGCACCTGTAGGTTCAAAAGACAATGGGTCCTCTAAACATGTCTGCCACAAAATATATACAAATTAAACATATAGGGCCTCATTCAATTGCGATTTTGCCAATTAAATAGGCCTCTAAATAAGCACATAGCATATTTTTTTTAAAGAAGTTTTTAGTTAGTGAACTTCTATCCAAAAGCAACGTCTTTACTAACTAATAACTTCTTAAAAAGTATGCTATGTGCTTATTTAGAGCCCTATTCAATTGGACAAATTGCAATTGAATGAGGCCCAAAGAAATTAAACATTAAACTAGGGTTTAATGGGGTTCCAGATTAGATTACAGTTATTTCTTACCCTCTGTCTTAAAATTCATAACTCCCCTATGGAGTATATATACTAATATTGACATTTATATAAGATCTTCAACTCTTGGGTCATTCAACCCATCAAACCTTTTACTTTAGACACAATTACATTTTTTATTCATATAGAAATGTTTTATGGTAAAAACTAGAAATCTGTTGCACTACATTTTTAACACAGAGAGCAATAATAGAAAAACTAAATAATATTTACCTAAAACTAAAAGTTTTAAGAAACTTTCTGGTAATGATAGATTAACAGACTATTGGAGATGTACTATTTCAATACATATGTCCTATACAATAACATTTGAATAGAGAAGCTCTCCAAAAGTTCTCAGACACTTCAACTTTTCTGGCTCAACATTTTAAAATAAAACAAAAACATCCCGTTAATTCATTGGATCCTGCATAAGCCATTGCGCAGAATATTCAAACTTAACATTATTTTTTTTAGTGTTTTCACCATTTTTGTATATCTCTAATGGAAATCACATGACAAGCTTGTGCAGGAAGCCACACGCTGTGGCTGTTGCTGTCATTTTGGCGCCTTCTTTGACTTTCTTTTTCTTATCTTCCATGCCTTTCCTTTCATTCTATTGAGAATTGGTTCTCTCCTATTTATTACCTCTGCTTTATTAGAAGCATGTGTGTATGTTTGCATTGTTTTTTCGTGTTCGACTCTCGCAACACACCATGCTGATCCACTTGGTATTCATGGCAGAGGTAATGGAGTGGGTTGCCAGTTCCTTCACCATGGACCACAGCCTACATCTCCTGGTATTCCTATATGGTCTCCCATCCAAGTACTGACCAGGCCCAACCCTGCATGGCATCTGGGTGGTGTGACCTCTTAGTTCCCTGACTAGGACCAAACCTAGGTTGGAGCGGTGAAAGCCCCAAATCCTAACCACTGGCCAACCATGGAAGCCTTATTAGAAGCATAGAAACATTGCAGAACCAAGAAGGTCCATCTGATCTGTCTGTTTTATCTAGTTTGGCTTAATTAAGCCTCTGGTTAGCCTTATGCATATCCCATGCATGCTTAAATTCCTTAACTCTGTTTGGCCCTACAACTTCCACTGGAAGACTGTTCCACTTTCCTACTACCCTTTCTGTAAAGTAGTACTTTTGCACATTAAAGTTTACTGGAAGGCACTTGATATTGAATTGTATTAAATAATTAGTTATATTTGAAGGTTTCTTTCATATCACCCCTTTATCTTCTGTACTCTAACCTGTATATATTCAGGTTGTGAAGTATTTTATTATAAGTATTGTCTTTTAGTCCATGCGCCATTTTGGTATTATTTTCATGCCTGCCTATATTGTTAGGTTGGCCCATATTTATGAAAGAAAAAGGATACTGTCTACTACAGAGAACTACTAGTTTTATTCCTTATATCTAATCAGTGTATCTGTACTTGTAACAATTAGGTGTATTCAATATATGATTTTCCTAATAAGGCACAGACACCTTCCTTTTTCACTTAGGGCCTCATTCAATTGCGATTTGGCCTATTGAATAAGGCTCTATATAAGAACTGAGCATGTTTTTTTACAGAAGTTTTTAGTTAGTGAAGACCTTGCTTTTGGATAGAAGTTCACTAACTAAAAAACTCTGTAAAAAAATATGCACTGGGGGGCGTGGCTACTGGGCAGACGGTGCAGACGTGCCACGCAGGAGCTCTGCTGGAAAGGGCTCTGTAAAGCCCGAATTTTGGGCTAAATAATACCCCAATTGGCCCCAACATCACTGCTACCCCTTCTGCTCTCATAAAGGAGCAGTTTCATACCCAACAAGTGGGGGTTTAGGCACGACCCTGGGAGCTGCGGGGTATCAGGCCTACAAGGGCCTAGGAGATCGCCGCAACGTTGGCCGCAGGGCCCTGGAGACCTCCGATCCAGTACACCCGTGCCTTGGAGGAGTGGGAAGGCACTGAAGTACTCCGGTCCCACTGAGTTCGCTGCATCGGGCAGACTGCGGGAGGAAGTGGAGTGTCGGGGCGAGGCGGCGGGAGCTGCCCCCCGCGGTCCGGGACAGCAAATTAACCCCTGCACCCTTGAAGCGGCCTGGAGGCCCTGTGCCTGGCTGGGGAGTCCCTGGACAAGGTGCCTGGAGCGGCCTGGAGGCCCAGTGATCGGCTGGGGAGACCTGGTGGAAGCTAGGAGCAGGGGACAGAGGGGGAGGCAAGCACAAGAGCGGCAAACAACTGGTGGAGCCGCCATCTTGGGGCGCTGGCCCTTTTAACACCCGTGGCAGCCCTGTAACTTGTATAGGAAGGGCAATCTAGCCTCCTAACAGCAGACGCCCCTGCAATTATCACACTGCAGTGCCCCTTCTTATCCAGGAGGAGAGAGAGAAGCCCCAACAGACCAGCACAGGGGCATAAAGGCAAGTGCTCCCTCCCTACCCTGCTACCCTGCTAACCTGTTACCCTGTCACCCTGCTACCCTACTATCCTGATATCCTGCAAACCTGCTATCCTACCACCCTGCCCCCTTGAGTGGACTGTGCAAGTGGATTGTGCAAGAGTTAATTGGTATATTGCTGAATTCTATCTTTACATATATCCAAGTGAATACACAGGATTGTTGAATTCATACGTGCTTGTGAGATTATTTTATAAGTGCATTTTGGCAATACAGCAGCTACAAGGACTGTGTTGAACTGTTTGCATTTCTATGACTGCACTGCCGCCTGGTGGCCACTTGGAATCCTACAGAAAGACTTTGGCTATCTGTGAACAACAGGCAGGTGAGCACGGCGCTCTCATTGGGAGCAGAACTGGTATACAAGCCGGCGCAAGTTGCATGCAGGGTTTAACATTGTTTTGCCTTACTCCAATCAGCACTTGAGGAGCTACGATCATCAAGCCGGCTCCTATAAGCTTTTGCAGTATCCCTGGAACTTCTTGGCAACTCTGACTCTCATCGCTATATAGAGATTGCTTGAGGAATTCCTGACAACTACTGACCCTACTTTAGGGGCACGCCCCTACCATGGGCTGAGAGCTAAATGGGGACATAGTTCAGCAATGCTTATAGCAGACATCTTAACTACATCTATGGAACTGGCATACCTTCCCTAGCGGAGGCAGTAGTTGGTCGGGCCCAGCATTCACCGCTTTGGCTCTTTGCATCCTCTCTATTGATTTAACAGTGGGAATCTTGCCGACACATTTAACCTCACGGCCAATATGCCGAAACCCAAACGGGCCACCCCGGCCAAGGGTATACAAGATCATTTTTTGCCAAGAGCGACTCAGCGCCCACCCCTGGCAGACTCTCTTTCTGAACGCTCCGAAGATTCGGATCAGGAAGGGCGGCCCAAGGGATCCCACTAGCAACTAGATCTATCAGCCAAGGCTGTGGCTACGATTGAAAGACTCTTGGCTAAGGCGATTGATCCCCTGAGACAGGATCTGAGGGAATTGGGTCAGCGTACCCAACTTTTGGAAGATATGACAGACCAATTGGCGGAGGCTCAGGAAAAGGACAGGACATCGATAGCTCAAAACACTTACCAGGTTTCTGAACTCGCAGATAAGATAGAGGACCTGGAAAACCACTCTCGCCGCCACAACATACGCATCCGCGGCATACCAAGAGCCATACAAGATCTAACCCAATACCTAAGAGACACTGTGGCTGCAATCCTTCCTGATCAGGATGAAAGCATGTGGGAAATTGAGCGAGCTCATAGAGATATGGAGGCATGAGGAGTCCGGATGCCCCGAAAGATGTCATTGTCAGATTTCTGAGGCAGCAAGCTAGAGACACTCTACTCTCGGCTACAAGGAAGCTGCACGCTGTTAAGGGCCCAGACAACTCCCCATTGCAGATCTATGCCGACCTGTCTCCTGACACCCTTAACAAAAGGAGGCTAATGAAACCGGCTCTTACAATTTTGCTTCACCACAAAATTCAGTACCGATGGAACTTTCCATTTGCCCTCTCCTTCAATTTTAAGGGCACGACTTACACTACGCGTACACTGGAGGACTGCCTGTCGGTGCTGCACCGCTTACAGCTTTACTCTGGGGAAATGCAGGAAACGCGGCAAGAGCAATCTCAACCGCCTATCCCTAAGAGACAATGGACGCTGGTGGCAGCCCAAGTCCACAGTAAACAAGTCTCTCCTCAGGGGGGAATGAAACTTACTCTGGACAGTGCAAGGGGTCAAGGTGCTGGACACAAGGCCTGCACAGGGGATGCTAGTCAAATGGCTGACCCAAGGGCGAGCTCACGTCCGGATTAGATTTCATAACAAAATTTGTGATGCCAAATAGAATGTTAGATGTTAACCTATTTTTGCCTTAAGCCTTAATTCAGAAGGTTGTGTAGTTTAGGATATAAGTTTATTATTAATTGTACAGCCTGCTGGACTGTGTTCCCACCTTAAGTGGACGAATTCTTCTCCTTGCTTAGAATCTTGGAGGAGGAGCACTAGTAAAAAGTGATTGTTATTTCATACTTTTATGTTTTTAGTTCAACAACTTCGTAGTTATAGCCTTAGAGAACTGCTAACTGTAAACTTGACACTGCTTATCTGCTTATTTAAATGTTTTTACCTTAATGGCCTAAAGCTAACCCTCTTCTCTTCTGCATTTAAACAGCTGCTAACCGGCTCTCTTGGCAGAGGTTGGCTTTCCGGGCTCCCTCCCGTCTTGCTTCGTATGGCACCAGCTATCAGGTAATGACACACACAGCTAGGGTCTCATTCGTAATTTGTAATGGCTACCTCTAAGTATACTCTGCTAACCCATAACGTGAAGGGATTTAACTCCCCCTTTAAGAGGAGGAAAGCCTTCACATTTTATTAAAAACACAAACCCGCAATCATCTTCATGCAGGAAACTCACTTCTCTCAGGACAACAAGCCTACATTCTTGCACAAGGAATATCCCACTTATTTCCTGGCTACTCTCCCCACTAAGAGAGCGGGGTGTGCAATTTTGCTACATAAAAACTTCCCTTTCCAGGTAGAGAACACAAAGATAGATGGGGAGGGTAACTATGTCATGGTGACTGGCATGATTGGGGGGGTTAGGACTACACTAGTCTCCCTGTACTCTCCTACAACCTCTCCCTATGCGGTTCTGATCTCCTTATTGAAGAGAATTGAGTCTCAAGACCTGGAAAGATTGATAATCGGGGGGGATCTAAATCTTACTCTAGATCCGACTTTAGACAGGTCAGGGACCCCTGCTAGTTGTAGATTTTCCAACAAAATAAAAAGGATTAAGCTTCTACTTAACAGATTGGGGTTGGTTGATGCCTGGAGGGGGCTTCACCCAGGGAATAGAGAATATACATTCTTTTCTTCAACCCATTTGACTTACTCTCGGATCGACACTTTCCTTACTAGTTCATATTTATTTGACTCGATCTTAAAATCTGAAATTGTCCCCTGCCCCTGGTCGGATCACTCCCTGGTACTTATTGAGGTGGACTTGGGCCCTAATTTACGACTCCCCTATACTTGGAGAATGAATGAGTCCCTGTTATCCAACCCAAGTAGCAGGGAAACAATAGCCAAAGACTTAGGGGTCTTTTTTAAAACTAATGTCTCCCCTGAGACCGGAGCCGGCTGGCTTTGGGTCACCCATAAGGCCTATATCAGGGGAACCTGTATTAAGCTGGCCTCCTCCCAGAGAAAAGTTCTTAGGCAGAAGGAGGCAGATCTAACAGCGACATTAAAGAGACTGGAGAGATCAAACCAACAAAATCCCTCTCCCACGGGACGTAAGCTAATTGATAAAACCAGGTTAGAGCTAGATGGCATACTGTCACATCGTACTGAGCAGGCGATGAGAAGGACAAAGCATCTTTATTATTGGAAGGCAAATAAGCCAGACTCTCTTCTGGCTAGAAGGCTTAGCAATAAATTTTCACAACATAGAACCACTCAGATTCGGATGGCTGATGGCCACATCTCATATAGCCCTAGTGACATTCAAAAAGGCATTTCAAAACTTTTATCAACAAATTTACTCCTCCCAGTCTCAATGCAGTGAGGCAGACATACACTCATTTCTTAGCACTCAGGACCTTCCCGTGTTATTAGATCACCATCTGGCTGACTTGAATGCGGAGGTTACTCACGAGGAGGTTAGATCTACTATACAAGGTCTTAAATTAGGTAAATCCTCAGGGCCGGACGGCCTCACAAACCTATACTACAAAAAATTTGAACACCTGCTTACCCCCTATTTAACGCTGCTCTTCAATGCCATATTGAATGGGGAATCTATGCCCCCTGAACTAAATCAAGCTGACATAGTTGTATTTCCTAAAGAGGGTAGGGATAATCTGGAGACTAAAAACTATCGTCCTATCTCGCTGATTAATGGAGATTTCAAGATCTTAGCCAAAATTATGGCTAACCGTATATCTAAATTTTTACCAGACTTAATTCATAAGGATCAGGCGGGGTTTATCTCTTTCAGAGAAGCAGGGGACAATGTCAGGAGGGTCTTGAATTCTCAGTATATAGCACATAAATCTCATACCCCAATGTGTCTTCTAGCTCTGGACATTGAAAAGGCTTTTGATACGGTTGAATGGCCGTATTTATACAAAATACTTGACAAGTTTGGATTTAGGGGACGCTTCATTAACTAACTAAGGAGCTACTATAACTCCCAAACTGCCAACTTGAAGCTGCCAGGAGAGCGCAGGGCAAATATCCAAATTCATAGAGGGACTAGGCAGGGGTGCCCACTCTCACCATTGCTGTTCGCGCTTGCCATGGAACCTCTTGCACAGGCGATTAGATCTCATGCAGGCATATTTGGGATTTCAGTGGGCCACAAGCACTTTAAATGCTCTCTTTTTGCTGATGATATACTTTGCACCTTGACCAAGCCCCTTCAATCGATCCCAGCTCTTATGTCAACTATAACCGAATTTAGTAATATCTCAGGTCTTAAATTAAATATAGGGAAAACGGAGGCGATGGGGTTGGGTATGGTGCAATCGGAGATTGACTCTCTCAAATCTGACTATAATTTTGTCTGGCCCGCACGTCATGTAAAATATCTAGGAGTCAAACTTACTTCTAATATAGCTGACCTATATAAGGCTAATTTCCCACCTATATACAAGTCCTTGACCGAAGACATGCAGAGATGGACGAACTATAACATTTCTTGGACGGGTCGCATAGCGGCGGCTAAAATGAGCATTCTACCCAAAGTTCTGTATCTATTTCGAACCATCCTCGTCTCAATTTCACCTACAGACCTTGATAGGTTCCAGAATAATATGTTCAGGTTCATATGGGGAAATAAGCGCCCTCGTAGCTCTAGACAGGTGATGTTTAGACAGAAAAATAGAGGTGGACTTGCTTGCCCAAATTTAAAGCTTTACCTTAAAGCCGCTCAATTGGCCCACCTTCCCAGGGCGCACTCTAGAACACACCAACCAGCCTGGGTTTTTATGGAAAATCAGCAAATGTTCCCACACAGTTGGGATAAGCTGATTTGGATCCCAAAAGAACTAGCCCCATTCACAACTCATCCAAATCCTATGATTTCACAAACCCTTCGTGCATGGGGGTGGGCCAATTCTAAATCCAGGCGGTTACTTCCTACAGGGCTATCCCCGATGATGTCAGTCATGTCTTTCCCACAAATTTTGGCAGACTCGAATGACATATCTAAATTTTGGTGGACTTCTAGAAACTTAGATCGAGTAGGGAACTGGTTTATGAACGATAGTTTGCTGACGTACGACCAATTCTGTACAACCCACGACCTACCTGTCACAGAATTCTATAATTACCTGAAAATTAGGAGCTGGGTCAGTAAGAGTTCAAGAGAACTTGGGCATCCTAGGGCCTCCTGGATGTCCATTATATGCAAAAGCCTACCCCTTACCAAGGGGATTCTGGGCTCACTATATGACACCTTTCTTAACATCACTAGCGTCCAGAAACCCAGGTATTTTACACAGTGGGAGAGGGATCTTGGGGTGGAGTGGGACTGGGGTAGATGGTCAGAATCCTGTTCCAGTCTCTCTAGAGGCTCTCTTAACTCGGCTCTACTGGAGACGTCCATTAAGGTTTTGCATAGAGTTTATTGTACACCTGACAAATTACAGAAGTTTAAACCATCAGAAAGCAATAAATGCTTTAGGGGGTGCCAAAACATAGGGGGTCACATACACATATGGTGGTCATGTCCATCTGCTCAGAAAATCTGGGGGCAATTAGCCCAATTAGCTTCCACACTTTTCAACAAGGCAGTTACGCCCTCGATGGATTCCTGCCGGCTGGGGATTCGAGTTGAGGATTTATCTAAAACACAGAATAAACTATATCAATTAATGGCGGTAGCTACTAAGACACACATGGCCAGGAGTTGGAAGAAAGAGACTCTTAACTTTACAGAGGTGATTAGTAAGATCAATCATTTACTTATAAATGAGCGATTAACTTATATCATACTAGACGACATTGCCCAATTTCAGGCAATTTGGGAACCCTGGTTGGCTTCTTCATTCAGTATTCCCTTAGTATGATAACATATCACATCATACAATCTTTACACTTTGGCAAAGGAGAACTGGTGGAGGAGCTGGAGGCGAGGGGGGGTCCGGAAATCTACTGACGGAGCGATGGAGGTGGGTGTCAGTTGTATTGGGATGTCTTAACGAGGTATGTGTTGAGGGCTCATAAGGGTGGATGCACTGGATTAGCTCTGTACTTTATGCGAAGATAGCAGTGTAATGGTCTAGTTATTAAACCTGATATTTGTAGCTTTCTCTTTTTAATCTGCGCTTACTGGATGTTTTACCTTGCGTTGTTGTTCTTTTTCTCTTCTCTAATTCTTTATTTTTATTATTTCTTTTCTTTTCTTTATGTTATGTTATTTCAATTGAAATGTTAACTGTGACTCATGTTACCTTAATAACTAAAAAAGGAAAAATGGAAGGCCTAGTCAGTTAATGATGGGAAACTATTGTACTGCGAATGTTAGCGTACCTTAACTGACTAACTACAGTTGTTTTAAATGTTTTATTGTGCATTGCCTTCTAATAAAAGTCTATTTAAAAAAAAAAAAATATGCACTGGGATTCTTTAGAGCCTTATTCAATTGGCCAAATCGCAATTGAATGAGGCCCTTAGTCAATTTGTCAGTCCTTGATCTGCAAATCAGTCCAAATTTTCTCACAGCTGATCAGACTCAGATCCTATTAATCTAAAGCAACCTTGGGGGTGGACATTGCGTGATGTAACATTAGCTGAATCTATTCACATCTGTTAAGTGAACAATCTCTTTAAATCATTCAATTGGAATAATACAGGAATTAAATAACACTGAACATTAACTTAACACACTTAATGGTATTTACCATCTGATAAGAGCAATCCATCCAAATAATCTATTTTTTTTTTGCATTTTCTATTGTTTTCTGATTTCTTTACTTTCTCAGAGTTTGTCACTATGTTTCCTCTCACTTTCATCGTCTTTTCACAACCTCTTGCCTCTTTCTCAGACTCTTCTCAGCTTCTCCACATAATGTCTCTTAATTTCCCCTGCTCTTCTCTTCCCTCCCCCCGCAAACTCCTCTCCTTCCTCCAGACACTATCTCCTCCCTCTTCTAAAGCTCAAAAGCAGAAATGCTTCTGCAAGTTCCATTCCTATCTAATCTGACCTTCACTCCTGCTTCTGCTGGTGGCTGGAGATTTCCCCTAACCCAAGCCCCTCAGTAATTGCCACCTGCTGTCAGCCACCTAATATCCATCACTTGTCACAGTGTATCTACTGGGGAACGCATGTTCCATTTGCAGTACACTCAGAAATAAATACTGTATATACTCGAGTATAAGCCGACCCGAGTATAAGCCGAGGCACCCATTTTACCACAAAATACTGGGTATAAGCCGAGGGTGGGAAATGTGCTCTCCCCTGTGTCCCTCTTGTGCCCTCTGTGTCCCCCTCTCTCTCTGTGTCTCTCTCTTCTCCCCTCTCCCTTCCCTGTGTCTCTTCTCCCCTCTCCCTTCCCTGTGTCTCTTCCAACCTCTCTCTTCCCTGTGTCTCTTCCCCCCTCCCTTATCACCCTCCTTAACCCCACTCCTCAACCTCCCTCCTCATCCTTAACCTCCCTCCTCATCCTCAACCTCCCTCCTCATCCTCAACCTCCCTCCTCAACCTCCCTCCTCAACCTCCGTTCTCATCCTCAACCTCCCTCCTCATCCTCAACCCCCTCCTCAACCTCCCTCCTCATCCTCAATCCCCTCCTCAACCGCCCTCCTCATCCTCCCTCCTCAACCCCCCCATCCTCAACCTCCCTCCTCAACCCCCCTCCTCAACCTCAACCCCCTCCTCAACCCCTCCTCCTCATCCTACCTCCTCAACCCCCCCATCCTCAACCCCTTCCTCAACCTCCCTCCTAAACCCCCCCATCCTCAACCCCCTCCTCAAGCCCCCCATCCTTATCCTCCCTCCTCAACCCCCCATCCTCATCCTCAACCCCCCATCCTCATCCTCTCTCCTCAACCCCCATCCTCAACCCCCCATCCTCATCCTCAACCTCCCTCCTCAACCCCCTCCTCATCCTCCCTCCTCAACCCCCCCATCCTCAACCTCTCTCCTCAACCCCCCTCCTCAACCCCTCCTCCTCATCCTCCCTCCTCAAACCCCCCATCCTCAACCCCTTCCTCAACCACCCTCCTCATCCTCCCTCCTCAACCCCCCCATCCTCAACCTCCCTCCTCAACCCCCCATCCTCAACCCCCCTCCTCAACCTCAACCCCCTCCTCAACCCCTCCTCCTCATCCTACCTCCTCAACCCCCCCATCCTCAACCCCTTCCTCAACCTCCCTCCTAAACCCCCCATCCTCAACCCCCTCCTCAAGCCCCCCATCCTCATCCTCCCTCCTCAACCCCCCCATCCTCATCCTCAACCCCCCATCCTCATCCTCTCTCCTCAACCCCCCTCCTCAACCCCCCATCCTCATCCTCAACCTCCCTCCTCAACCCCCTCCTCAACCTCCCTCCTCATCCTCCCTCCTCAACCCCCCCATCCTCAACCTCTCTCCTCAACCCCCATCCTCAACCCCCCTCCTCAACCCGTCCTCCTCATCCTCCCTCCTCAAACCCCCCATCCTCAACCCCTTCCTCAACCTCCCTCCTCAACCCCCCCATCCTCAACCCCCTCCTCAAGCCCCCATCCTCAACCTCCCTCCTCATCCTCCCTCCTCATCCTCTCTCCTCATCCTCCCTCCTCATCCTCAACCCCCCTCCTCAACCCCCTCCTCAACCTCCCTCCTCAACCTCCCTCCTCAACCCCCATCCTCAACCCCCTCCTCAACCTTCCTCCTCAACCCCCCCATCCTCAACCCCCTCCTCAACCCCCCTATCCTCATCCTCAACCCCCCATCCCTTCACTGCCTTTCGCTTTCCTTGGCTACTTTCAAAGTCTCATCAGAAAGCCAGTTTGCTTTCTTCGTTTTCTTTCTTTTGGGGATATTCTTTATTGCTGTTTTCTGAATAATGCAGCAAACTTTGGTCTTCAGGCATTTTATTATTAAGTGTAGTCTCTTAAATCTATTCTTTATCATCACTGCATATTCACAAGGGATATTATTTATTTCGTATCTGCTTGGTCTGATGAGTTTCCCTCTTTTCTTCGGGTTAATTCTGAACATTGCTATAAAAAGCTCATGGTCTGAGCCACAGTCCGCTCCAGCTCTTGTTTTCATTACTGAATAGATGTCCTCCATCTCTGACTACAAAGTATATACCCTATCTGATTTCTATATTGTCCATCTGTGATGTCCATGTGTAGAGTCATCGCGGAGGCTGTTGGAAGAGGGTGTTGATTTCCGACTTTAGCATTTAATCTCCTATGATGAGAATAACCTATTTTCTTGGTGTTATATATGTGATGTGTTCAATATCTCTTCAACATCTCTGGTTGGAGCATAGACTTGGATCACTGTAATGTTAAATGGCTTGACTTTAATTTGAATTGGAATCATTCTGTTATTTATTCGATTGTAACCAAGCACTGGTTAGCTCACTCTTTGATTGACTATGAGGGCTCCTCCATTTCTTCTGAAGATTTGTAACCACAGTAGAAAAGCTGGTGGTTGTCTGATGTGAAATGTCCCATTCCAGCAGTGTGTCCTCTCGGCTTTGGCCCAACTACTTCATTAGATCTTGTGCTACTTGTACTCACCCTCAGTAATGTGGTAGGCACCTTCTGATCTGAGAGGCTCATTTTCCAGTGCCATATTATTACGGGTTGCCAGTTCTCCACTGGAACAAGATTTGTCTGACTTCTCTGCTATGACCTATCAATCTTGGGTAATCCTGCATGGTATAGCTCACAGCTTCATTGAAGTACAAAAGCCCTTTCACTTAAGTTCCACCCCTAGGCCTGGGAACAAGCAAGGTGCACATTTCACTGCATACCCCAAGTTCCTTCCCTCAAATTCTCGTCCTTTGAAACTCACAAAACCCACCTCTTTTAATCATCATCTATACAATTTGTTGTGATCTATTGCTGCATGGTGCACCCTCTCAATTTCTTGATCATTTTGATGCCTGACTCACTCATTTTCTCTCTTCCAGTGTACCTACACTTGCTGACTATAATATTGCCACCCACATACCCACCTCATCTACAGCTTCAAATTACGTTCACTTACCTGTTCCGTTGAGCTCTCACAGATGACAGTGGAGTCCCCAGCTTAATGTGATGGATACCCCTTTGAGTCTATCTTTACCACCTCTTCAATATATCTTACCTTGTCGTCTACCACTCCCTCTACTTAACCACTATCTCCTAACTGGCCTTCATCAATCCCCTCTTGATGTAGCTCACAAAGACACTCATCTGAACAAACCTATAACACCCAGACTTTGCCCTTCCCCATTGACCCTGTAACTGAGGATGAAATATCTTGTCTTCTTTCAACCTCTCACCTTAGAACTTGCCTACTAAATCCTAGTCCATCACAGCTATTCCCTACCCTCTCTATCACACTTACGCTAGCTCTTTCACATTTATGCAGCCCCTTTCAAAACACAAGCAAGTTCCCATTATCTTTAAACCATACCTTAATTACATCCATCTTTAAGAAACCTTCATATCCCCTTGGACTCTGCCCTCTCTTTCATTCGACACATACAATCAATAACCAAATCACCTTCACCTAAAAAAACATCTCCAAAAGATGTCACTATCTTACACAAGGCACAACTAAAATTCTATTTAATTCCCCCATCATATCTTACCTTGACTACTGCAACTCAATCCTTTTTGGCCTCCACTACAATGAAAGGCTCAACTAGACTCATCCATCATGTTCAAAGCTCAGATTCTGCTGCACCCCTCAGGTTTTCCCTAGCCTACAAAAAATGTAGAACCCTGACCCAAACATATAAAGCCCTTAACAACTGTTCACTACCTTATATTTCTGAACTTGTATCAAAATACTACTCTAACTGCCCTTTTTGGTCTGCTAATGTCTTTCTTCTTTTCTCCTCTCTTGTCACCGCCACACAGTCCAACCTTCAGGACTTTTCTCGAGCTGCACCCCCACTCTTTGGAACTACTTTCCTCACCCCATCAGACTATCATTCTGCTTCAAAACCTATAAAAACTCTCTAAAAATGAATCTTTTTATAGAAAATTATCACCTTCAGAATTAATATGTACAACTGCCTACTGTACTAAATTGCTCACATACAACCTGCATTTTAACACACAGCCATGTCCACTTGCATCAGCCTACTGCCTTGATCATTGCCATCTTCCATATATCACCCTCCTGTCTAACACCCCACCATTACCTTCTAGATTGCAAGCGCAATGTACTAGGGACCTCTTTCTCGTATTTTTTTGCACTATATCTGTACTTCTAGTATATCTACTTACCTTAACATTTGTCAATACCTTTGTAATTTGCTAATTGTAACCACTGTACTTTATTCTGATTTCTAGGGAAAATGCCGGCACTTAATAAATAATAATAATAATAATAATAATAATAATAATAATATTAACTAGGCAGACTACGTTTGACCCTATATAAAATGGTTTATCTCTTACTCATTCAATTGTACATTTCAAGTTGACATCACCAAATCTGTAAATATAGTCAAATTAATCGCAAATCATAATGAAACACTGCTATGAAAATGAAGATTAAACTAAAACATAATGTATAAATTAAACACAGCTGTACACAATGTGTAACAGTGTGTTATTCTACTGGTTTAAATTAGACTTCCAGTTAGTCTTTCAAAACTCCTGCTGCGTTCTGTATTGAATACATATAATAAACACATTCCCATGTACCAGCAATACATGAGTCAGTTCCTGAGGTTGTTTGTGAACCCTGGTCATGGATACACAAACAACATACCATTAAAATAATTAAAGAGATATATTTCAACGTGAAAATACATGACTCAAAGACTAGTCCCACAAAGCTGATGACAACAAAAAGGACAAACCAGTACTGTTTTACTAGCTTATATACTTGTGGTGTGTGCAATATGATTCTTCTGTTCTCTCTTATTTATATAGAGCCAAATTTGATAGCGCTAGGGTACAGTAAAACATGGGTATGACTATATGTAATTTGGCAGGCTGATACAAAAGAAGTTGACGACGCTGCCCTTGAGCTAACCATCATACACATAACACTTTTATACAAAGTGCCTTGCATGACTAAGAGTGTGCAAGCTTACAGACTAAAGGATTAATGAAAGAAAAAGTGAAGTTATTAAAAGGGAGAAACAAAGGTTTGGCATGTAATTGATACATGGGTATAGCAGCTGTGAAAAATAGAGGGGATAGTGCACTATATATTAACACAAATAATAGATAGGTGGGTGTGAACAGGGAAGGTGGGAGGGCATGTTAGATACGTTTTAAAGCAGAAAAGTGGTGGTGTGTGAGGCTTTAGGTCTGGGGGTAAATAAACTTAGGTGAATAGTACTGGGTCAGTCGGTCATAGTATGTCAGTTGGCCACTGCGTCCCATGCCAGTCCTCAGAGATAAAGGAAATCAAGGGCTTGGTTGAAGAACTGACATAAATGGCATGTGAAAGACTGATAATGAGGAGATATTAACCCCTTAAGCACGTCACAGACAAAGTGGTTAATAGATTATTGAATAACGGAACTACTGTATATAATAGTTTGGATCTCAAAGGTGTTCCTTGGAAATTGTTTTCTGTTGACACCTGGTCATGACATGACCTCTATTCTAAAGCATTCATAGTTGATTGATTTTGTAGTGTGACTTGAGTGTAACATTTAAATAATTTATCCTCAATCAGCCTACCTGGGATATCCCATATTTAAGATATCTTTTCTTTCATTTCCTAGTCCATATTCAACCAGCCTGGGACAATTTATTTGTTTTTCTCTAGAAAAGTCTAGTTGACTTGTTTAACTTTGCAAAGATCTTTAAGTCACAGCTGTGGAAACATAGTTCTGGAAAATCCTGCCCATTATGGTTAATGCTTAAGTATGAGTGTCAATATCTTTGCTATACATATATTTTTTTTATAGATGCCCTTTGCTGATCCCCTATTGGCAGCTACTTCCGTTTTCTTTTCTATTTCTATTTATCAAACACCTCTAGTACCTTATGTATCCATTAATACCCTGTATAATGAACCAAACACAAGAGGTACTGGTCCACAAAAAGTGGCAGTTGTATGAGGGATAACACTCTCAACTTAATACCTCAACATAACATGACATAATATGTCCCCTTGACATTTAATAATATTCCAGTTCAATTGGTATTATAAAAAGCTAATACCATTAAATAATACAAATAAAATCACCTTCTTCCTTGCGGTGACGTGATTGAGTCTATATGGCGATTGTATGGGATGAGAGGTATCCATGAACATAGGTATCAGCCACAAAGTAACCTGTCAAAAGAAAAAGTAGGTGATCAGGTTACCATGATAAGACTCAACACTCTCCTTTGTTGCTGGTTTGCCAATCTCTCCTTACAGAGTTATTTTAAATACAGTTTAACAATTCATTCTAAATTTATTATTTTTCCTCATTATTAAGTGTGAAGGGAATGACAAAACAATAATCCATTTAGGGCATCACGACCATTATAGAGGATTCTAGTTTGGGAAAAACATCACAGGTTTGTGAATTTTATAACAAAATAACATTAGTAGTTATGTAAAAAAAAGCTGTGGGTGCTTCCATCTTGAATTGCTGGTTTGTCCAGAGCATGAAGAGAAGGGTTATCTGAATCCGGTCATAACACATAACAGGGGTATTGAGAGGTTCAACCTCATTTGTGACAAATCTTTCAGATTAGTAAATAGGTGCATACAAAACTTTGGTTTTAGTAAATTCAATTGCATAAGAACAACATCACTGAATACCTGCCCATCATTTCAATAAAATCTGTGAAATTGTGCCGCCACCTACTGGCAACAATCAAGTAATACAATTGTATAAGAACAACATCACAAATATACAGCCTTATTAAATTGCGATTCAGTAAATTTAATAGGGCTCTATATAAGTACATAGCATATTTTTTTTACAGAAGTTTTTAGTTAGTGAACTTCTATCCAAAAGCAAAGTCTTCACTAACTAAAAACTTCTGTAAATAAAATATGCTGTGTGCTTAAATAGAGCCCTTTTAAATTTACCGAATCGCAATTTAATAAGGCTGATAGTTCTCAGCAGCGCAGGCTTGCCAAAAAACGTTGGTAACACAACATTAAAACTGCGGGCTCGCGAATTGAGGGCCGCGGTTGAGACCATGCAAGTTGCACTGGTGGAGATGAACTCCGTAGGCGCTCATCCCTACAACCCCGTACGCTTTAGGCAGGGAGCGCCGTATGACTGGGAGTGAGGTTGCATGTGAATTAAAGTAGAATTTGCAGAGTTTCACCACTCGAAAATCACCTAGGCAAGAAAAAAAATGGGTGCTGAAAAAAACGAAAACAAGGCTACACGACCCCTAGGCACGCAAAACACCGCCAGACTTTTACCCAGGAATGTACAAGGTACAAAATACACTATTAGGAAGGACGGAAAATTAACTTGCAACTAATAACATTACCAATCTAAAATGCTGCTTTATACAACTAAACAAACGGTTTGGCCTCGCGCACGCAGCCTATTTACACTGCACACTTGCCACATTGCTGACACTTTTTCCTCACGTCACCATCAGTGCAAATGTACATTGTATGCTGCAGGAAAATCAAAAGCGATTGTTAGCTCTTCAGCATATTGATTGCTGGATATATTCATTACAAATAGGTAAAGTATATTAATTTAGTCTTTCATTAATTAATTAATTATTATAAAAAAAAAACTATATATATAAAAATAAAAAATACAAGAGAAGAGGCTCGCAATCAGCGCCGGGGATCGCAATGGACGCACAGAGTGCTCACAGAACCAAAAGTACACCAGAGGAGAGCCTCGCAATGCCCTCTGAAGGCGCTCAGCACTGGGCTTGCAATGAGCCCCGAAGGAGCTCACAAGACCAAAACTACACCAGGGGAGAGGCTTGCAATGACCCTTACATTGGGTGACAAACAGCATTGCCTGGCTTACAATTTTCTTGCGGTCATTTTTTGACAGACAAATCGCTAGTCACATATATAGTTGTCAGCATGCGGGTTGTTGCTAACACTTGCGGGCTTGCTCCTTGCACTGGTAGAGATGAGCGCCATAGGCGCTTATCACTACGACTTCCTACGACTTTCAGACCGTAAATGGGGAACCTCGCAAAGCGAGGAGCCGCATTTGCGGAGGTGGAGGCTCTATGGCACCTCATGCAATGACAAACTACGGACTTACACAAAAAGAATTACGACCGGCGGGACTTAGAAAAAATCCATTACGGACTCGCAAAAATAATAACGGACAAACCTCACACAGCGGCAAACATTAAAAACCACAAAAATACACTCACAAATAAAATAAAAACCTTACCCACACCAAGGGGGGACACCCAGGACCTCTGCAACACTGCTTAAACCTCAAATTCGGTCCAATTTACAAAGTTTACACACTCGAAAATCTCCTAAGCAAGAGAAAAAATGGGCGCCAAAAAAAAACGAAAACGAGGCTACATGACTGATAAAGCCACTAAATTCCACAAAGCAAATACAGCTTTTACAAAAACCTGTACGACCTACAACATACACCATTAGCAAGGTCGCTTACAAACCTGCGTACCACATACACATTCGCCACCATTTTACAACACCAACTTACAGAATGCCGAAGTACACAGCTACACTAACGACTTCCCCTCGCGCCTGCAGCCTATTTACACTACACACTGCACACATTGCTTACACTTACACCTCAGCTCCACAACAGTGCAAACCAACATTCTATGCTGCAGGAACATCAAAACAGATTGTCAGCTCTTCAGCACAATGCTTCCTGCATATATTACTTCCAAATAGGTAAAGTATATTAATTTATAAATGTATTACTTATTTCATTAGCATCACAAAATACATATACACACAAAAAAAAATACAAACACTATCGCAATAAACGCTAAAGACATTCACTGCGCACATCACAACGAGCACCAACGCTGCTCATAGCACACAAACTACACCGGGGACAGCCTTGCAATAAACGTAAAAAGAAGATCAGCGACGACCTTACAATGACAGCAAAAGCGCCTCTGATAAAAAAAAATACGACAACCAAGAGGCTCGCAATGAGCGCAAGCTTGGCAATCAGCGCTGAGATCTCAGACCACCACAAAAAATTATGTCTGTGCCAAACACCATTCCAAGACTTACAGGTCTATTGTTGTCATTTTTTGACAGGCAATTCGCTAGTCATAAATAAATCTGATAGTGACCAGGAAAAGGCAGATGAGATAAATCAGTTCTTTTCTTCGATATACAAGGGAGGTACCAGTGGTTGGGACACTGCAACATAATTAGGCTACACTTCATTAAATAATTGGTTAATGCAGGAAGAAATCCAAAAGAGGTTGGACAAAGGTAAATATTAATAAAGCCCCGGGTCCTGATGGAATACATCCAAGGGTACTGGAACACCATCAACCTGACCTTGCGACAGAAAGCTACAACGGGGGTTCCCGCAAGAGAGCCTTCCCCTCACCGGACTACAGCAGCACCGGCATGGCCATGTTTCTGCCTCCCCCGGCCAAAAGCCTGCGCAGGTCCGGAGCCAACTTCCCACTCATACCCGTGGCTTCTCCCTGCACAAGATGGATCTGCCGCTCGGAGGACAGGAGAGAACACAGTCCGGGGGACAGCACGTGCAGTACGGCCGGGTATGAGGTGAGAGCCTGGGAGAGAGGGAGGGAGGGAAGTGTGACAGGGCAGGAGTTCAAGAGGAGAGCACACATAGGGCATGTGGAGAGGAGGCCACTGAGGGTACAGGGGTGAGAGCGGGGGAATGAGACACAGAGGAGGGAGAGCAGGCCAAAGAGACAAAGGGAAGGGAGAAGGGGGAAAGAGACAGGAGGGGGAACAGGGGATAGAGAGAGGGGGCAGAGAGAGACGGGGCAGAGAGAGACAGGGGATGTAGAGAGGGGGCAGAGAGAGACAGGGGAGGGAGAGAGGGGGCAGAGAGAGATTGGGGAGTGAGAGAGGGGGCAGAGAGAGACTGGGGAGGGAGAGAGGGGACAGAGAGAGAAAGGGGAGGGAGAGCAGGCCAAGGAGACACAGGGGAGAAGAGACAAAGGGAAGGGGGAGGGAAAAGAGAGACAGGGGAGGGAGAGAGGGGGCAAACAGAGACAGGGTAGGGAGAGAGGTGGCAAAGAGAAACAGGGGAGGGAGAGAGGGGGCAAACAGGGACAGGGGAGGGAGAGAGGGGGGAAACAGAGACAGGGGAGGGAGAAGGGGGCAAAGAGAGACAGGGGAGGTAAAGGGGGCAAATGGGTAAGGAATGAGGTAGAGAGGGGGCAAAGAGAGACAGGGCAGGGAGAGAGGGGCCAAAGAGAGACAGGGGAGGGAGAGAGGGGGCAGAGAGAGAAAGAAGAGGGAGAGAAGGGGCAGAGAGAAACAGGGGAGGGAGTATGGGGAAGTGACAGGAGGGGGGAAGAGACACAGGAGGGAGAGAGGGGGCAGAGAGAGACTGGGGAGGGAGAGAGGGGACAGAGAGAGACAGGGGAGGGAGAGCAGGCCAAGGAGACACAGGGGAGGGAGTAGAGGGGAGAGAGACCAGAGGGGGGTGAGAGACATAGGAGGTAGAGGGGGGGAGAAGAGACATAGGGAAGGGGGAGGGAAAAGAGAGACAGGGGAGGGAGAGAGGGGGCAAACAGAGAAAGGGGAGGGAGAGAGGTGGCAAAGAGAGACAGGGGAGGGAGAGAGGGGGCAAACAGAGATAGGGGAGGGAGAGAGGGGGCAAACAGAGACAGGGGGAGAGGGGGGGCAAAGAGAGACAGGGGACTTTAAAAATAAATATGACTTTGAAGGCTGCCATTTTTTTCAAGCCTGTAACACGGAAGCCGTCGGAAAATCGTCAAAAGACGCCAATTACTTAAAAAATAAGGTTACAACATTACACACAGCACAGGGGGAGAGGCAGGGAGCCTGTGAGTGAGGATGCAAGCTATTTTGAGGTTTCATTGGCGTTTTTAGGAGATTGGAAATCGGCTAAGCAAAGAAAAAAATGGCGGCCGTAAACCTGTAATTGTTTTGAAAATGGCTCAAATCTAGGCTGAAGGCAGTAAGACTTAGACGCTCATCGCGAGGCCCGCAAGACTTTGAAAAAGGATCGATAGGCTCTCATCGCAAGGTAGATCAATAAAGAATCACCATAAATATCTTGTTCTGTTCTTGTATAAGTGAAATAAAATTAGACACAGTGTGGTTCTGGGGCTCCTTTTATATTTCTATGCAGGTCAGTCTCAAGGGGTAGAGGGTGGAAAGAGATACAGGGGTGAGAGAGGGGGTAAAGAGACACAGAGGAGGGAAATAAAGGGAAAAAAAACAAACACTTGGCACGTAGAGGTGGAAACAGACACATGGAAGGGAGAGGGGCGAAACAGACACAAGGGTCAGAGAGTGGGGAGAGGGTCGCCATGAACGCCAAAGGCACTCGGCGCAAGGCCCGAAATTTGCGGGTTGGACAACGCATGAAATGAGTGGCGAAGCAGGAGAGAGGCTTGCAAAGAGTGCAGAAGGCGCTCATTGCGGGGCTCACGATGAACGCCAAAGTTGCTCATTGCGAGGCATGAAAGTGGCAGTTGGACAAAGCCTGCGATGAGTGCCAAAGGCGATCATTGTGGGGCACGAAAGCTGCGGGTTGGCCGAGGCCTGCAGTGAGCGGTGAAGCCGATTGTCACAGGGTTTGCGATGAGCGTCGAAGGTTAGAGGGGGGAGAGCCTTGCATTGTCTGGCAAACAGCATTGCCAGGCTTCAAACTATATTGTCGTCATTTTTGATGGGCAAGTCGCTAATATTTAAGAAGGGAGCAAGAGCAAATCCAGGAAATTAAAGACCTGTAAACCTCACTTGTGGGAAATTTTTAGAAGGGTTAATAAGGGATAATATACAAAGCGAGGGACGCAGTTCGGACCACAAATGCAGACCCTCGCGAAGCAGACCCTCGCAAGGAGCGCTGAAGGATCTCAGACCACCCAAAAAATTAATGTCGGTGGCAAACAGCATTACCTGCCTTACAATTTTATTGCCCCGTCAATTTTGACAGGCAAGTCGCTAGTCACTAATATACCGTATTGGTCCGAAAATAAGCCGCACCCGCATATAAGCCGCACCCGTAAAGTTCATGGGAAAAAAATAGAAAAAAGATAGTACTCAGATATAAGCCGCACCCATAAAATTGGAAAGAAATAGACTGTCAAAGTGATCAGCCATTGCAAGAAACAGGCTTTCTAATTAGCACTGTAGCTTTTTTTGCAGGTTACAGGCTTTACAGGATGTTAGAATCACTAAAACCGTAAATCGCTATTCAATACCGCAGTCTAAAGCACAAAAAACAGCACCCTTAACTCACAATCTCGCAAATCGGCAGTAATTTTGCATTTGCGAATAGAAGCCGCACACGTGACAAGCAAATTTCGCAAGCTCAAAAATCGGAAAAAAAGGTGCGGCTTATATTCGGACCAAAACGGTAGTTTCCGTATGTGTGTAAAGCTGGCCGCGCATATACAGAAACTATATAAATAGCCGCATGTGCACGAAGTGCGCACCCAATGTGCAGCATTAAGAAAGGTGGAGGAGACACAGGGGTGCGAGAGATAGAGACAGGGGAGGGAGATGGTGGGAAAGACACAGGGGAGGGAGAGGGTGGGGGAAAGGGTGCGTCAGACACAGCGGAGAGAGAGGGTGGGGGAAAGGGTGGGAGACACACAGGGGAGGGACAGCATAGGGGGAAAGCGTGGGCGTGATACAGGGGAGGGAAAGGGCAAGACGGGAGGGAGAGGGTGGGAGAGACACAGGGGAGGGAAAGCGAGAGACAGGGGAGGGAGGGAAAGAGAGAGTCACAGGGGAGTAGAGAGACAGGGGAGTGGGTGGGAGAGAAGCATGGGGGGAGAGAGATAGGGAGAGACATTAGGAGTGAGAGAGAAGGATGGGAGGGGGAGAGAGAAGGAGGGGAGAAGGGAAGAAGAAGGGCATGGGGGAAAAGAGAAGAAGGAGGGGGAGAGAGTGGGAGAGAGTAGGAGGGATAGGGAAAAAAGAAGAAGGATGGGGAGACAGAAAGAGGAGGGAGAGACAGAAGGAGGGAGGGAAAGACAGACAGAAGGAAGGAGGGATAGAGAGATAGGGCACAGAGAGAGAGGGCATAAAGACAGAGAGATGGCGCAAAGGGAGAGGGAAAGGGTGAACAGAGAGAGAGGGCACACAGAGAGAGTGGGAGAGGGTGCTCAGGAAAACATTGAGACAGAACAGATCATATATTATACCGTCATTTTTGACAGGCAATCAACCAGTCATTCTAATAAAATCTGTGAAATTGTGCTTCCATCTACTTGCAACTATTAAGTAATACAATTGCAACAGAAAACGTAAAAAATATTGAAAAAAAAACAAGCTGTTTTTAGGCTACTTGATATACTCATCGCAGATGAAAATAATTACATATTAAATACACTAAATTGAAAAAAAATAAATTGGTTTAGCTCAAATAAACAACTGATAATACATTAAGGTTTTACTAGAACACTGTCACTATTACTATTATTATTATTATTATTATTATTAATAATAATTATTAACATATTTTGTAGCGATGTACAGGGAATAAGAACAAGGGAAATACAATATTAACAAAATTAGAAACTGAAGGGCCCTGTTTTGTGCTTAGAATCTTTGCATAAAGTGCTTTTTTCCAAAGCACCCTACAAGACTGGAAACTCTCTACTTACAATCTAAAGGGAATGAAAGGTGCAGAAACCTGGGGAAGAGCAATGGATAAGGAATAGTTTTCCTCCCTAGGCCTGGTGCTAATTGGCGTGTGTATAAATACATGACTTACTGCTGTTAAAAGTGCACATAGAGCATAGTTAACACATTTCAGCAATAGATGACAATTGTCTATTATTGTTATCTGCTGGTACATTTGAATAGGAACAGGTCTGAAGAGCATAACATTATCATGATGTAAACCAGGGGTAACCAATTGTCTTTGTTTTACAAAATTCACCAAGGTCCGAATATCTCTATGAAAATGTAGTCGAGGTCCGGAGTCCATATTGTTTATAGATACACATACTCCTATTGTAATTTCATGGCATTGATAAAGGCAGAAGAAGGATAATTACACTGTGATGAGTTATATGATACATTTAATAATGCAATGGCATCCTGAAGAAAGGAGGTGGAGGTGCTAATTAAGTCCCAGAGGTTCTGTTGACTACTCCTGGAGTAAACTGCTCTGCAGTTTACATCAGGGGTTGTAAGTATCACACAAACAGTGATAGACAATAGAAGGCGGTTGGATTTTTTATTTTTAATTCTTCTTTAAAGGCTGTTGTATTTTAGGCACACCTTCATATCTCTATGAATTGCGTCACAAACTAACAGCATTATAAGCATTTTCAGAGAACATAGTACAGTTAGCAGACTCATGGGTACTTGAACTGTTTGTTTGCTTGGAATCCAAGGGTGGGGGTTATCCTACTGGACATACTCTTCTATTTACTTCTGTTGCCACATAGTTATTCATAAAGAACATTAAAAACTGGCTTAATGTTTAACCTTTTTAGAGTAAATTATTCTTTAGATATTCATCATTGTTCATACAGCTTTACTATGCTGATGTTGACATGTTAGTTTGTGGCATGGCCTTGCTTAGGGCATTAAATTGGCTTGAATGGACCCTGTGCTCATTAAAAAAATGCACCTTTTTATTGGGGCGGAACTACCAGTGGTGCTAGTGAAGGGGGCCCAGCTATAGAAAGGGTCATGGGGAGCGGTGCTGTCATTGGAAATCGTATTAGGGAGGGATAATAGGTGAAGGGGTCTGGGGAGGGGTACTGAGTGATTTGGTACCAAGGTGGGGGGCCCAGCACACAAAAAATGAATGCAATCTTGTTTTTGCACTGAGGCCTTCTATACTCTAGCTCCACCACTTATACGGGTGGTACCATGTGTAGTTCTGGGTATATGCATTGTTCTATTGAAGTGGTTGCTTTACTATATTATAACTAGCGACTTGCCTGTCAAAAATGACGGCAATAAAAACTGAAGCCTGGCAATGCTGTTTGCCACACAATGTAAGCATCTCCCCCTCTACTTTACTGGCCTTGTGATGAGCGCCTTTGGCGCTCATCACAGGCCTTGCAATGAGCCCCTTTGGAGCTCATTGCGAGTCTCTCCCTCTGTCTACTTCCTCCCTCGTGTCTTATTTCCCCCCTCCTCTCCCTCCCTTGTGTCTCCTTCCACCTCGTCTACCTCCTTTGTATCTCCTGCCCCCCTGTGTTTTTACCTCCCTCTCCCTCCCGTGTCTCTAAACCCCTCCCCTGTGTCTCTTCCCCCCTTCTCCCTCCTATGCATCTCTCCCCCCCCTGTGTCTCCCCCAACCCTCCCCTGTGTCTCCTCCAACCCTCCCCTGTGTCTGTTCCCCCCTGGCCTGTGTCTCTTTCCCCCTCAGCCCTGTGTCTGTTACGGCCTTCCTCGTGTCTCCATTTCCCTCCCTTGTGTATCTTCCCCCCTGCACTCTCTCCCCTGTGTCTCTTCCCCCTCCTCTCACTCCCCTGTGTCTCTTCCCCCTCCTCTTTCTGTGCCTCTTCCTCCCTGTCTCTTCCCCCTCACCCTCTGTGTCTCTCCCCACTCTGTGTCTTCCACCCTCTCCCTCTGTGCCTCTTCCCCCGCCTCTCTCTGTGTGTCTCGCCACTGTGTCTCTTCACCCCTTCCTCTGTTCCCCCCCTCTGTGCCTCTTTCCCCCTCTCTCTGTACCTCTTCCCCCCCTTCCCTCTGTGTCTCTTCCTCCCTCACCCTCTGTATCTCTCCCCCCTGTGTCTCTTCCCCCTCTCCCTCTGTGCCTCTTCCCCCCTCTCCCTCTGTGCCTGTTCCCCCCCTCGCCTGTGTCTCTTTCCCCCTTCCCCCTGTGTCTGTTCCCCTCTCCCCCCCCATTTCCCTCCCATGTGTATCTTCCCCATGTTCTCCCTCCCGTGTGTCTTTTCCCCCTCCTCTACCTCCCCTGTGTCTCTTTCCCACCTATCCCTCTGTGTCTCTCCCCCCTCCCTCTATGTCTCTTCCCCACTCTCCCTCTGTGCCTCTTCCCCACTCTCCCTCTGTGCCGTGCCTCTCCCCCCCCTCTTCCCCACTCTCCCTCTTCCCCACTCTCCCTCTGTGACTCTCCCCCCCTCTTCCCCACTCTCCCTCTGTGACTCTCCCCCCCCCTCTTCCCCACTCTCCCTCTGTGACTCTCCCCCCCTCTTCCCCACTCTCCCTCCCCTCTTCCCCACTCTCCCTCTGTGCCTCTACCCCCCCCCCCCTCTTCCCCACTCTTTTACCTGCTCTCGTGCTGCGCTGCGCGCAAGCGCGGCTTGGGCGCAGAGCGCGGCTTGCGCCGCGCTCTGCGCAAGCGCGGCTCGGGCGCAGAGCGCGGCTTGCGCCGCGCTCTGCGCATGCGCGGCACGCGCCGCGCTCTGCGCAATACGCAGCACTTTATAATTGTCTAACTGCGATTCGCCTGAAGCGTGACGACGAATCGCAGTTAGACAATTATAATATGTGATACTGGGTGTATTGTAATGTTAAAGGATCACTATAATGCTTTCACAAGTAAATCTCATACTTTTGTTTGTTGGGCATAGACTACTAAAACAGTATGCAGTTTAAAATAAATAAAAGTGAATATTTTTTTCCTTAGTTTTTAAATTGTCTGTTTTCTCCTCAAGCAGAGCTCCCTATGCCTGGTCAGGGGGAATGGACAGCTTTGCCTGGGGGATGCCCAGTCATGGAGCTTGGAAGCTGCCTTGACTGATGTCACTGGCCCCTGTCCTGTGCTAGCATTAGCTCCACCCCACTGGCTACACAGGAGTAACAGCAGTATTGTAACTTGCTTGGAACTGCCCCATAGGCCCCAACTAGTGACAGCGCATAAGCCATCATAATCTCCGCCCCCTCGCACAAGTAGAAGGAGGTACACAGCTCTGCTTGAAGGAAAACTGACACATTCAAAAAGTAATTAAAAATATTAACTTTTATTTATTTTTAAATGCATTCTGTTTTAATAGTCTCTGCCCCCCCAAAAAACTAATGAGCTTTACTTGTAAATGCATCACAGTGGCCTTTTGACAAGTCACAATGATTACATTCCTGTTAAAACATGCTTGATAGTTTGTAAACATTCAACCCTGTATGGAGTAGTTTTTGTGATATAGCGCCACCTAGTGGCAAGGACAGCGGCCAACCCTGCTCTCCAAGTGTCTTCCCTCCCAGGGACCCTTAAACAGAGTACTCAGGTACTCTAAATGAGAAAAAGTCACTCTTATTAACAGTCTTTTTCCCTGGGGGGTAACTTAAAGGTAATGGTCCTCTGACCTAAGGTAAATGGAGGGTCCGTCTCTCTGTAAGCTTCAGTATGCCATACAGTTCTCTCAGGTATAGTATCACAACAGTATCCCACAGGTACTTGAAACAATCATTTCCTCTCAGTCCCCAGCAGAGTATGTATGGCATAAAACAGCAGGTGACTAGGACTGTGGTCCTCTTTGATTACCACACATAGGCCCTCATTCAATTGCGATTTGGCTAATTGAATAGTGCTCTAAATAAGCACATTACATATTTTTTTCAAATAAGTTTTTAGTTAGTGAAAACCTTGCTTTTGGATAGATGTTTACTAACTAAAAACTTCTTTCAAAAAATATGTTATGTGTTTATTTAGACCCCTATTCAATTGGGCAAATTGCAATTGAATGAGGGCCTTAGTGTGTACCAGGTTACTGGTATCCGACAGGACCTGGTATTTGCAGCACAGCTTCTGACCAGCAGCTCACCCTGTGGTATCTGTGTGAGCAAACTTTAACGCAGGGTTCTCTTACAGCAGTCCAAACAGCTTACAGCACTCTCAGTTAGCTGTAACTTCCAGGCTCCTCACAGCTTGTGTACTTGGCTAGGCCTAAGAGCCTCCACACTCAGCTCACATGACTTAGGCCAAAGCCTAATCAGCTTTCCTTTCCCTGTTTGTGTGTTTTAAAAGGCTTATCACACCTGCAGCTTCAATTTGCTCCAGGGGATTAATTCCAAGTTACCTGGAGCAGATTTCCTTAATACTGGAGGGCAGTACACCACAATATATACATAAACAGTATCACATATAATAGATGGCAAACTGCGAGTCAACGTCACGAGAAGGCAAGGGACGCAGTTCTGGCTGCAAATACGGCCCTCGGTGGAGGCTCCAATGTCGGCTGCAATGAGCAAAGCGAGAGGCAGCATTTGCGGAGGTGGAGGCTCTACAGAGCCTCACTCACGGTAAAAAACAACCCCTAAAAGTGGGAGTTTGAAAACAAAAACCACGCTGCAGGACTTAGGAAAAAAAAATACACGACCCACTGGACTTAGAAAAATAAAAAAATACGAGGTCCCAAAAATACGAAGTTAACGGCCGAAACACGTACATCAAAAAACACCCAAAACACTGAAAAATAAAAAAACAAAACATAAAAAAAGGCACACCCAGAACGGGGACACAGTCAGGACGTCTGGGGGGGAGATTGTATGCAAATTAAAGTCGAATTTAAGGAGTTTCGCCACTTGAAAATCGGCTAAGTTAGAAAAAAAATGGCAACCAAAAAAATTAAAACAAGGCTACATGACCCCGAAGAGCAGAAAACACTGACAAGGAAGTAAGACTTTTAATTACGACCCACGGAACTTATAAAAAAAAAAATATGAGGTTGCAAAAATACGAAGTTAATGGCCCAAACGCATACATCCAATAGCAAAAAAACCACTACAAAATACAAACAAAACATAAAAAATAAATCACACACAGCATGGGGGGACAGCCACAACATCTGCCAGTGAGGTTGCACGCTAATTAAAGTAGAATTTAAGGAGTTTCGGAACTTGAAAATCGGCTAAGCGAAAAAAATATGTCGGCCGAAAAAAATGATAACGAGGCTACACAACCCCGAAATGCGCAAAACTCCGACAGGCGAGTACGACTTTTGCCAGGGAAGTACGAGGTACAAAAATACAGTTAGGAAGCATGGAAAATGCTCCCGAGCCAGGTAGCACATAGACAAACATTTTACAACACTAACTTGCAACTAATAACATTACAAATCTAAAATGGCATTTTACACAACTCAACTAACGGTTTGCCCTCGCGCACGCAGCATATTTCTAATGCACAGTTGGGACATTGATGACACTTTCTCCTCAGGGCAGCAACAGTCCAACTGTACATTGTATGCTGCAGGAAAATAAAAAGAGATACTTAGCTCTTTAGGCTATTCATTGCTGGATATATCAATTACAAATAGGTAAAGTATATTAATTTATTAAGTAACTAATTCATTAATTATTATTTAAAAAAATAGACATATATATCTGTCTTTGTGATGAGCGCCAAAGGCGCTCAGAGGAGCAAAAGTAAACAAGAGGAGAGGCTTGTAATGAGCGCCGAAGGTGCTCAGCGCGAGGCTCGCAATGTACACCGAAGGTCCTCAGAGTAGAAAAAGCTTTACATTGTGTGTCAAACAGCATTGCCATGGCTTAAAATGTTATTGCCCTGCCATTTTTGATGGACAAGTCACTAGTATATATATATATATTGTATAATTAATTATAGTTATACTTTATGACGTGTTCTATGGAGCTGTAAAAAGTTACTTTCTGCAAAGGTAAATCTCGTAGAGACCCCTGTGGAGCTGACAAAATTCTTCAGCTCTTGAATCCTATGGACAGATGCAAAGAATCTAGTTATTATTTTAACTTTGCTTTCAGACTGACTGATCTTAATCTCAGCTTCATATTACTGAGTACGTCACCATGTGATAGTGATAGTGTTACCCCTGTTTAGTTACTTTGTGCTAATGTCTCCATTTTATTTTCTCTACAAATACTGTATTCTGTACTGTGAGCATTTCTTGGTTGGGACATATGTGTGGGACTTTATTGCTTTCCTAAATGTTGGGGGATGCTTTGTTCGTAGTTGTCTGACCTGCTGAAATGCTACCAAAGACTGCTATCTACTCCAGCCAGTGAGTTGTAGAAAGAACAGGCCGGATTTACACATGTATTGTTCACTAAAAAATTTTGCTCAGTGAATGCTTACGTACATCACACACACATACGCATCACATACATCACACATACACGTCACAGACACACATATATCACACATCACAGACACTCACATACACACATATACATCTCACACACACACATCACACACAGAAATACACATAGACACACACACATCCATCACATACACGCATCACACATACATACACCCACCACATACATACACACTCACGCGGAAACAACACATACATCAATACACACACCACACACATACATGCCATATTTTTCAGTGTATAAGACGACATTTTTTGCCAAAATGTTTAAGTTTAAATTAGGGGGGTCGTCTTATACACGGAATACAGCCAGGCAGAGGTTCACCGATGATGGCCCCGGTCAGCAACAGAACACCTCCATGCAGAGCAGTAGAGAACACGACATACGCACCCGCCCCCCACTTTACAGTGCTGGCGTGTGCTTCTTGAGTGCATCTTGGGTGCTCTGTGTAAAATGTCCCCTACTGACTTCCTGTGCCTGCAGACAGTGTTGTGTCCTAGGAAGTGCCAGAGGCCCGCCTGTTGGCTAGTGCCCATAATGCCTAATGGATGATCCGGCCCTGAGAAAGAACCCTGTGCAGGGGCAGAGAGATGACTTTGTTCCATTATTATTATTATAGTTTATTTGTAATGCGCCAACATATTACGTAGAGCTATACACGGATTAAGTTCAAGGCATTACATTATGCTTTCTGAAATGTGTTATCTAAAATGTAGCAGGTCTTTGATCATTTCAACCATGAGTTTCTTTATGGCAGTGTTTCTTTAAATATATCTGGACATCTACATTTTTTAGAATAAAATGGTATATTTAAACACTCCGTAAGTAAATATTCTTCTTAGCTGTGAGAAAATAAAAGATAACAACCACAAAGCCAAAGCATATTATGTAAATAAAAGAAAATACATGCAATCAGCTATGAGTGCATCCAAGGTAGGCAATTTACTGATCACATTTACAGCGTGTCTACCAGCCCAGAACTATATCCATGATACTCTGTTTATGGTTTGATGTTCAATGGTCTGAGAAATTTTCCATTTCACAAATGAGTCTGTTATTATGGCTCACTAGCAAAGCAGGCTGCAACATTTGATTGCATTTTAATTTTAGGATACAGATCAACATACTATAATTGCAAAATACTGCCTTATAGTTTGCTTTGCAAAATGTACATACATTGAAAAACAAATTCAAATTTCAGTAGAGCATTTTGATCAAGAAAGTGTTTATGTGTGTGGAAACAACTCACTAGGTTAGAGGTTAAAAGATCACTGTAGTTTAGGAAAAACTAAAGTTTTATGAAGTATGTAACAAACTTATGAGCATTAGCAGTTGTACAAGTTATGAGCGTAAAATTATTTTGGAAATATTCTTTGAGGGACATGGATGGTTTCTGGATTTTACTAAGTAGATAATATACATATGTATCTATTTACTTTTACATATTTTATTTTATTGTGAAGTGCTTATAAGTTCTGTTTTACTGCCTAAACTCATGCAAATAGTACCTGCCTGGGTCTACCTTCTGCAGCTCAGGAAGACACAGACTATTTAGTACTGACTGTGCAGTGTCTCATACTAACCAATATTTAGAACTAGCGACTTGCCTGTCAAAAATGACGGCAATAAAATTTGAAGCCTGGCAATGCTGTTTGCCACACAATGCGAGGCTCTCCTCCCTTTAACTTGCGGGCCTCGCAATGAGCACCTTTGGCGCTCATTGCGAGCCCTCCCCCCCTCTACTTTACGGACCTTGCGATGAACTAATTAGATTTGTTTGAAATGACCATAAATCTATGTTGACTTCTACGTATAATCCTGTTCGAAAATACATTTTCTTGTATATTATCCCTTATTAACCCTTCTAAAAGCTTTCCCACTACAGAAGTGAGGCTTACAGGTCTTTAATTTCCTGGATTTGCTCTTGCTCCCTACTTAAATACTAGCAACTTGCCCATCAAAAATGATGGCAATAAAATTTGAAGCCTGGCAATGCTGTTTGCCAGACAATGCGAGGCTCTCTCCCCTCTAACTTGCGGGCCTCGCGATGAACGCCTTCGACGCTTATCGCAAGCCCTGTGATAAGCTTTTTCGCCCCTCATTGCAGGCCTCGGCCAACCCGCAACTTTCGGCGCTCACTGCAAGCTTCTCCCCCCCTCTACTTTCCGGGCCTCTTCGGCATCTCCCCACTCTCTCCCTCCCGTGTCTCTTTGCCCCCTCATCCTCCTCTGTTTTTTCCCCCTTATCTTCCTCTGGCCAACCCGCAACTTTCGGGCCTCGCAATGAGCGCTTTCGGCCTCTCCCTCTTTTCCCCAAGCCCAAAATGTGTTTCCGATTCATGGCCTTGAAAAAAAGTTACGGCTTTATGGCCGCCATTTTTTTCTTCGCTTAGCTATTCCCTGACCTCCCAGAAACTCCAATTACATTTCAAATTAGTTTGCAACCTCACTTACAGGTTCCCTGCCTCTACACCTGTGCTATGTGTGAGGTTGTACGTTAATTTTTTAATTAATTGGCGTCTTTTGCCGGTTTTCCAATGGCTTCCGAGCTACAGTATTTTTTTGAATACTGTAACTCGGAAGCCATTTCGAGCCTCTCCCCCCTCAAGCCAGTCATGTAAGGGCCTTCGGCGCTCATTGCAGCCCAGTCAAGCCAGTCACATACGGGCCTCGCGTTGAGCGCCTTCGCCGCTCATTGTGTATGCGCAAGCCGGAACTTTTAACATATTGTGACAGACAAATCGTAATTACGACAGCTATATATGTGATTGTAAATCCACATTGATTAAGAGCTACAATGGTTGAGGTGGGGCAGTGGGGGTACTCAGACTTATGTGATAGAAAAGAAATAACGAGTCTCAGAAAGCAAAAACACCAGTGTTTGCTAAGAAGTATTCCCTCTTCATTTTTTTCTGGTTGGCTTCAGATTACCATGAGATTTCCTCTCAAAAGGTCTCTCCGCTGTTCCACATAATAAAATCCTCCTCTACTATCTTAAAAAAAAAACGTAAAAATGTAAACAGCTGGTAGTAAGTTAGGAGGTAGTAAGTAAGAACCTTGAGAAAACAAATATTTGTGGCACATTTCCCTGTCTTCAAGACAGATGTGAAACATGCACTAGTATACAGGGAGTGCAGAATTATTAGGCAAGTTGTATTTTTGAGGATTAATTTTATTATTGAACAACAACCATGTTCTCAATGAACCCAAAAAACTCATTAATATCAAAGCTGAATATTTCTGGAAGTAGTTTTTAGTTTGTTTTTAGTTTTAGCTATTTTAGGGGGATATCTGTGTGTGCAGGTGACTATTACTGTGCATAATTATTAGGCAACTTAACAAAAAACAAATATATACCCATTTCAATTATTTATTTTTACCAGTGAAACCAATATAACATCTCAACATTCACAAATATACATTTCTGACATTCAAAAACAAAACAAAAACAAATCAGTGACCAATATAGCCACCTTTCTTTGCAAGGACACTCAAAAGCCTGCCATCCATGGATTCTGTCAGTGTTTTGATCTGTTCACCATCAACATTGCGTGCAGCAGCAACCACAGCCTCCCAGACACTGTTCAGAGAGGTGTACTGTTTTCCCTCCTTGTAAATCTCACATTTGATGATGGACCACAGGTTCTCAATGGGGTTCAGATCAGGTGAACAAGGAGGCCATGTCATTAGATTTTCTTCTTTTATACCCTTTCTTGCCAGCTACTCTGTGGAGTACTTGGACGCGTGTGCTGGAGCATTGTCCTGCATGAAAATCATGTTTTTCTTGAAGGATGCAGACTTCTTCCTGTACCACTGCTTGGAAAGAAGGTGTCTTCCAGGAACTGGCAGTAGGACTGGGAGTTGAGCTTGACTCCATCCTCAACCCGAAAAGGCCCCACAAGCTCATCTTTGATGATACCAGCCCAAACCAGTACTCCACCTCCACCTTGCTGGCGTCTGAGTCGGACTGGAGCTCTCTGCCCTTTACCAATCCAGCCACAGGCCCATCCATCTGGCCCATCAAGACTCACTCTCATTTCATCAGTCCATAAAACCTTAGAAAAATCAGTCTTGAGATATTTCTTGGCCCAGTCTTGACGTTTCAGCTTGTGTGTCTTGTTCAGTGGTGGTCATCTTTCAGCCTTTCTTACCTTGGCCATGTCTCTGAGTATTGCACACCTTGTGCTTTTGGGCACTCCAGTGATGTTGCAGCTCTGAAATATGGCCAAACTGGTGGCAAGTGGCATCGTGGCAGCTGCACGCTTGACTTTTCTCAGTTCATGGGCAGTTATTTTGCGCCTTGGTTTTTCCACACGCTTCTTGCGACCCTGTTGACTATTTTGAATGAAACGCTTGATTGTTCGATGATCACGCTTCAGAAGCTTTGCAATTTTAAGAGTGCTGCATCCCTCTGCAAGATATCTCACTATTTTTGACTATTCTGAGCCTGTCAAGTCCTTCTTTTGACCCATTTTCCCAAAGGAAAGGAAGTTGCCTAATAATTATGCACAGCTGATATAGGGTGTTGATGTCATTAGACCACACCCCTTCTCATTACAGAGATGCACATCACCTAATATGCTTAATTGGTAGTAGGCTTTCGAGCCTATACAGCTTAAGTAAGTAAGACAACATGCATAAAGAGGATGATGTGGTCAAAATACTAATTTGCCTAATATATCTGCACTCCCTGTATATTCAATAGAGAAATTATCAGTGTCTCTGTCCAACATGATCAATATTTGTGTACCTAATTGTGTGTGTCAAATTGCCTGGAATATTCTATGTAGGTGCCTCATCATGGGCGTCAAATGCCCTGGATGCCCTAGAGTATTCTATGTAGGTGCCTCATCATGTGTGTCAAATGCCCAAGAGTATTCTATGTTAGTGCCTCATCATGTGGGTCAAATGCCTTTGTAGGTTGAACCAGGACATAATTTAAGGAAAACAATACATTTATACATGTTTAATGGGAATAGCATCCAAAAAGAGATACATGTGGTGAGAATTTCTGCCAAAATGGTCACAGTATCAAAGCTTACAAAATTAATGGTGAAATTCCTAACGCAGGGAGTGAGAAAGAATACAAATAAATGTAGAAAAAATGGATTGAATTGTGATAGGAAATCTATGTCACATTACACCATAATAAGTGAATCTTCTCTTCTCTGATCTCCCCCATAAACATTGTGGGACTGTTTGCTTAAAATTGTTTTAATCAAAGGATCAAAGTCTACGTTTCTCCACTGATGCTATAGTCTATAGTTTTATCAATGCTAATCTCAATTCTGCTTGTCTGTATCTTCCAAAGCTACTCAAGACTTAGTTTGAGAACTTGACATAATAAAGGAACTATATTGTTTTGATTGTGTTCAATATAATCCTATTCAGTTAACCATTAAAGTAAAAATTAAATGTATATTAATAGAAAGTTACAGTATGCAAAAAGGAGATTATTTAGAAGAAATAACTCTAAGTTACATTGTTTTTGTTAGTGACACTTAAGATCGGACTAAAATATTATACAGTTTTTTGATTTATAATTCTGGGCTGTTCCTATTCAGATGCCCGTTTATACATATTAAGAAAAATATCCAAGAGATCACATGCTTGGAGTGCTTTTTTGCATCACAACATCTGCACTGGCAAGGGAAGGATATTTCGGATAACCTACTGTATATACTCGAGTAAAAGCCGACCCGAGTATAAGCCTGAGGCACCCATTTTACCACAAAATACTGGGTAAAATTAGTGATTCGAGTATAAGCCGAGGGTGGGAAATGTGCTTCCCCCTGTGTCCCTCTTGTGCCCTCTGTGTCCCCCTCTCACTCTATGTCTCTTCTCCACTCTACCTTCCCTGTGTCTCTTCCCCCCTCCCTTATCACCCTCCTCAACCTCCCTCCTCACCCTCAACCTCCCTCCTCATCCTCAACCTCTCTCCTCATCCTCAACCTCCCTCCTCAACACCCCCATCCTCAACCCCTTCCTCAAGCCCCCCATCCTCATCCTCCCTCCTCAAACCCCCATCCTCAACCTCAACCCCCCCCCTCCTCACCCCCCCATCCTCATCCTCTCTCCTCAACCCCCCATCCTCAACCCCCTAGTCAACCCCTCCTCCTCATCCTCAACCTCCCTCCTCATCCTCAACCTCCCTCCTCAACCCCCCTCCTCAACCCCCTCCTCAAACTCCCTCCTCAACCCCCCTTTCTCAACCTTCCTCCTCAACCCCCCATCCTCAACCCCCTTCTCAACCCCCCCATGCTCATCCTCAACCCCCCATCCTCAACCTCCCTCCTCAACCTCAACCCCCCTCAATCCCCCTACTCAACCTCAACCCCCCTCAACCCCAACACACCTCCTCAACCTCCCCCCTCAATCCCCTCCTCAACCTTCCTCCGTAACACCCCCATCCTCAACCCCCTCCTCAACCCCCATCCTCATCCTCAACCACCCATCCTCAACCTCCCTCCTCAACCTCAACCACCCTCAACCCCCTACTCAACCTCAACCCCCTCAACCCCAACCCACCTCCTCAACCTCCCCCCTCAATCCCCCTCAACCCCAACCCCCCTCCTCAACCTCCCTTCTCAACCTCCCTCCTCAACCTTCCTCCTCAACCCCCTCCTCAACCTTCCTCCTCAACCCCCCCATCCTCAACCACCTCCTCAACCCCCCCATCCTCAACCCCCTCCTCAACCCCCCATCCTCATCCTCAACCCCTCATCCTCAACCTCAACCCCCCTCAACCCCCCTGCTCAACCTTAACCCCCATCAACCCCAACCCACCTCCTCAACCTCCCCCCTCAATCCCCCTCAACCCCAACCCCCTCCTCAGCCCCCTCCTCAACCTCCCTCCTCAACCCCCTCCTCAATCTTCCTCCTCAACACCCTCCTCAACCTTCCTCCTCAACCCCCCCATCCTCAACCCCCTCCTCAACACCCCCATCCTCAACCCCCCATCCTCAACCTCCCTCCTCAACTTCAACCCTCCTCAACCCCCCTACTCAACCTCAACCCCACCTCAACCCCAACCCATCTCCTCAACCTCCCCCCTCAATCCCCCTCAACCCCAACCCCCCTCCTCAACCTTCCTCCTCAACCCCCTCCTCAACCCCCCATCCTCAACCCCCCATCCTCAACCCCCCATCCTCAACCCCCCATCCTCAACCTCCCTCCTCAACCTCAACCCCCTCAACCCACCTACTCAACCTCAACCCCCCTCAACCCCAACCCACCTCCTCAGTTATAATAACTGGAATTTTGTAGGACATGTACATGTAGATGGCCAGCAGAAAGGGTGCATAGAAAGTCATTCTAATTCTAGATTTTAAAAGAAAACCATGTTTTTCATTAAAATTAGTTAAGCCTCTAAGGGCCTCATTCAATTGTGATTTGGCCAATTGAATATGGCTCTTTAGAAGCACATAGCATATGTATTACAGATGTTTTTAGTTACTTGCTTTTGGATAGAAGTTCACTATCTAAAAACTTCTGTAAAAAAATACGCTCTGTGCTTATATAGACGCATTGCCTCCCATACATCCAGATCCCCCCCCCCCCCCCCCCCCTCTCAAACATGCCTGATATTTTTTTAATGCGGTAAACACAGTTAATTAAGAGAAGAGAATAGCTGTGGCAATACTTACCAAGGTTATAATAATACCAAGCAAGAGAAATAGTCTGATTGATTGTGGTGTTATTATCAGTCGGATCCATCTATTCCTTGTGCCCATTGCTGAAACGTCTTCTTTCTTTTCAACTTCCACAGCTTATAGAGAGCTAGATCATCTTCTTTCCAGGCCCAGTGTCTAAATGTTTTCATAGAGTTATCATCCCCCTATCATACAAATGTTACCATAGATCTTGTTTACAAGCTCCAACAGAGCAGTGAGCTGTGACATATCTCCTTCTAAAACTCCTCTTTATTCCCAGGTGCATTAACTTGTATGTAGTATAGACAATTCTTACAGATCTCAGTATATCATGCCCTAAATACATTAAAAACAAAATTTGAAAAGCAATACAATTAGCTATAGACTTTTTTTTTTAAACTAGATAATTCTTGAGATATATACCCCTCTCTTTCACAGGGTACATATGTGGATTAACTGAGGGATTCTATAGGCAATTTTTTTGTAATAAATTAATTAAATGTCAGCTCCTCGAAGCAAATGTCATATAATATTTACACTTCACTTACGTTTAAAAAACTCTTCAGAGTAACATTTCCTCACACTGGCAGTATGAATCCCTTTCTTTGTGGTGTGGCCTTAAGTCACAGCTTTGAAACATAGCACCCTACATGGAAGAGGACAAAAAGAAAGAGGGAGGTTCCAGAAGGAGAAATTCTGGGAACTTCTTAGAAGCGAACAAAGTTTAAATGTATATGACAGTTACATTGAAGAGGATAAAATGTATTAAATAACCAAATTAAATCACATATATAGTTGTGAGCATGCGGGTCGTTGCTAACGCTGTGGGCTCTTTGCCAGCAACTGCAGACCTCGCAAAATTTACCGACTTCCGAGAAACAAATACGAGACGCGGAACTTAGAAAAAAAAAACATTACACCTCGCAAAAATACAACCTTAACATCCGAAACCTGCGCACATGAAAACATTAAAAACACAATAAATGCACACAATAAATACATGAAAAGCTTACCTACAGCAAGGTGGGGGCACCCAGGACCTCGGAAACTGAAGTTACACCTCAACTTCACTCGAAATACAAAAGTTTAGACACCCGAAAATCCTCTAAGCAAGAGAAAAAATGGCCCCCTAAAAAAACAAAAAGGAGGCTACAGGACTCTAAAGACGCAAAACACCAAACACCTACGGATTCTCCGAAAAAGACGTACGCGATCCAAGAACAAGGACGCCAAATCACGTAACACACATTTTACAACACTAACTTACACAATGCGGAAGTACACAGCTACCCTAACAGATTTTCCTCGCACATGCACACTATTTACACTACACACTGCACACATTACTGATACTTACGCAGCAGCTCCACAACACTCAAAACACACATTGTATGCTGCAGCAACATCAAAACAGATTGCCAGCTCTTCTGCACATTGCTTCATGCATATATTACTTAAAAATAGGTAAAGTATATTCATGTATTATTTTATTCATTATTTAATTAGCATTAGCACAAAAAAAACCAATGCTCATAGCACACAAACAACCAACAACCTCGCAAAGAGCGCCGAAGTATCTTGGAACACCAACAAAATTTACCGCCCTCAGAATCTTATTGCCGTCAATTTCTGACGGGTAAGTCGCTAGTATTTATATAAAAACAATGCCTAAAGAGACACTTTAGTGTACATTATGGGATCTAACTGCATGATAAAACAGAGGTACATCATTAGATTGTAAGCTATGTTGCTTATTGTATTATCATTTCTTTGTGTTTCCATATGTTACAACTGATTTAGACTTTGTAGTTTGTGGTTATTTTCCTATCTACTTTACAGTTCCTTTGAAAACATTGTTATGGAAAACATTAACATTAAGAAGCGGTCTATATTGGAGACACTACTAGAGACAGATAAAATGATCCAGGAGTTTGTGTTTTACAAGTACAGATTATACCACATTGGACAACAAATACGTTCTTGTGATAATCTGAGGTTGGACCAGTTGGTAGGTACTCAGACTAGATTTAACATTAGACAGGGTGTTTATCTATAGTTGGTGCCATGTTTTGTACTGAAAATGTGTTAAAATAAAGCTTGGTGATTCTGCAATTGGCATAGCGCTCCATTGAGGCAATACTTGGGGGAGGTAATAGCAGAGCTTCACACTGATTAACTGAACTCTGCTGCCAATCTATACATGTCCTCTCTTCTCAGCAAAGCATCTTGGGATTTGTAGTCTGGTCCTTATATGAAAGAAATCGGTTACATGCAAAACAAACTGGAAACCCAAGAGCTTTCTTCTGATGTCAGTCAGTGTTCTGGACAGGGTTACAGGTTTGAATTCACCATGTTAGACAGTGACATTTTGAGACTGTATGTGAGGAGCAGAATTGTGAATTTATTAATGAACTCTTAACCATATCTCTGTCTGTATATATTGTGCAGTCACTACCTCTATTTTGACATCACAACATGTATAAACCAATGATTGAATATTGTGCTAAAATAATTTGTCTGTATGTGCGAGGTGGTAACCAACTAATATTACAAGTTAATACTAGAGTACACAAAAGCAATTTGTAAGGATGATTATTATTTAATTCCAGTGTTTGTCCCTTGTAACTTTTTTCTCTCAACAGTAAAGGCATATAAGACAATATTTATATCTGAAGAAAATACCTCAGTTAAAGTGCAAATGCCACCCTTGAGCATGTTCCGATTTCACCAGTTACTATTGTTCTCTTTAGGACTCCAGGAGAAATACAGAAGACTGGAGTGTCAGTTCTAATATATATATTTCTGCTTACTTGAACTTTTGTCACAGTGATACTTTTCAACAACATATTTTAATTCAAGCCACATTTCTTATATTAATGCAGTAGGTGCTTCCTCTCTTCCCTCCGCTTCACCTGAAGAAATGTCTTCAGCCACTACCTGTTGATGCTTCCTTTGTGGCTCCTCCATCTCCTCAGTGCTGAGCTCTTGTCTCCTAACTTCTTTGTTGGCACTGGTTGCCTCTCCATGCCCCACTTCTTCCTCCTCTTTTTTCTGTTCTATCGTAGTTCTCACTAATTTTCTTTCTTGCTTAGTGGTATCACTAACCATCTTCCAACACATGATGACTTGTAAGCACAAGCTACACTTTGGTTCTTGTAAGCACAAGCAAATCTTCGGTTATTGTAAGCACACGCTACCCTTGGGTTCTTGTAAGCATAATCTACTCTTTAGTTCTTGTAAGCACAGGCTACTCTTTGGTTCTTGTTAGCACAGGCTATTCCTGGTTTCTTGTAAGCACAAGTTATACTTTGGTTCTTGTAAGCAAAGCTACTTTTGGGTTCTTGTAAGCACTGGCTACTCTTGGGTTCTTGTATGCATAAGTTATACTTTGGTTCTTGTAAGCACAGGCTACTCTTGAGTTCTTGTAAGCACAAGTTACTCTTGGGTTCTTGTAAGCACAGAGTACACTCTTGTTCTTGTAAGCCTAGGCTACTCTTGGGTTCTTGTAATCACAAGCTAATCTTTGGTTCATGTAAGTACAGTCTACTCTTGGGTTCTTGTAAGCATAATATATTATTGGGTTCTTGAAAACTGATACACCGTACATTACACATAATACAGAGAGCATCCAGGTAGCACATACATGTCACACAGGTAGAATACAAATACATGATGACACAAAATATTGAAATCAATTACATAAATAAATTTAAAAAAGCCAGCAAATATAGAACTCAATAAACAGAAAAAAACAGTTCCCACCTAAGCTCTTGTCTTGGGTTTCTTACATGCTAATCATTGCAATAAAAAGTTTGAGTGTGCATGTGGGTATTTTCAGGAATCTTTTTTTATGGTCTTTTTAGGACCTTCAGAGTTCAGAGATCTTCCGTGGATGCACCTCAGCATCACATTTCAGCTAGATTCTTCCAGTCAGTGACACAGGAGGATTAAGATTTGCTGGCAAAGTGAAGTGTAGAGTGTTATGGTTAGTGAGTTTATGAACATGGGCCCCTATTTAATTGCAAGCCTGCATTTCACATTATACAGGCTGCATGTCTGCGGGCTTGAGATTTGGTACAACTGAACAAGCACGCAAGTTACGGGCCGGAAGCCAAAACCGTAAACCATGCAATTAATAGTAGCATTTCAGAGCGTGAACATGATCGATCAAGCAAGGCTGTAACTACAGATTTAGAAACAGCCAATAGAAAATAAGACCATCCTCATTATGTCAGTAAAACATGGAGGTTAGTGATGTCCCGAACAGTTCCCCGGCGGACTATTCGCGGCGATTTTTGCATGTTCGCGTTCGCAGCGAACGGCGAACACATGCGCTTTTGGGTTTGCCCCCTATTCTTTAGCATTGAGGAAACTTTGACCCTGCACCTCACAGTCAGCAGACACATTCCAGCCAATCAGCAGCATACACTCCCTTACAGAGCCTTCCATCTGAAGGACAGCAACCCAAAAAGCCCTTTTTAGGGCTAGAACATCATTTATTTTATTTTATAATTTTTTTCTGTGTAATCTAATTGCATGTGCCTGCCTGCCAGCGTGTGTGACAGGCTAACACCTAACAGCTTATATTGTGCTCAGTGAAATAAAACAACACTTTTTTGACTGTAATAGATTGAATATCAGTTGCCTGCCTACAGGCGTGTGTGTGAAGCCTATTGCATCTACTCTGCCAACTTTTGCCAGTGCACAGTGACACTCATATCTGGTGCAACCGTAGTGTACAGTGACATAAAACAACACTTTTTTGACTGTAATAGATTGAATAGCAATTGCCTGCCTACAGGCGTGTGTGTGAGGCCTACAGCGCCTACTCTGCCAACTTTTGCCAGTGCACAGTGACACTCATATCTGGTGGCACCTTAGATTGCACGTGCAGTGCCCCAAATTTGAAGTGGGAGGACCGACCAAGCATCTTTTTCCATCTCCCGCTTCCAAAAATCCATGCCGTATACGCGTCCCCTGATAGTGGACGTAACAGGGATTAAACCGATAGGAATAGTACTACTTAACAGTACACACCTTATAATAACGCAGACAGAGGCAATCTTCCATGCTGTGCAGTGGAAGCCCCCAGACTCTGACCTGTGTATAATATTCCATGCTGGGCAGTGGAAGCCCCCAGACTCTGACCTGTGTATAATATTCCATGCTGGGCAGTGGAAGCCCCCAGACTCTGACCTGTGTATAATATCCCATGCTGGGCAGTGGAAGCCCCCAGACTCTGACCTGTGTATAATATTCCATGCTGGGCAGTGGAAGCCCCCAGACTCTGACCTGTGTATAATATTCCATGCTGGGCAGTGGAAGCCCCCAGACTCTGACCTGTGTATAATATTCCATGCTGGGCAGTGGAAGCCCCCAGACTCTGACCTGTGTATAATATTCCATGCGGAAAGATTGAAGGCACATGAAGAAGTGGACGACAGAGGAGGAGATTGATAGGTTATTGAAGCAATGAACATGAAATTGAGTAAGCTTAAAGGGGCAGTGGCTGGTAGATGTGCCTGATGCACTGTGGCCCATAGGGTCAAAGAGAGCAGAACATGACTGAACAACAACAAAACTAATGACTACAATATTAAATTATAAATTATTTACTGTTTTTGAATACATTTTTCACCACACTTCAAGGGCTAAATGCTCATACAGGTAGACTCATTAATGTAAAACCTGAAAGAGTCATCAAGTTATTTTACCTGACACTGCAAGAACTAAAACAGAATTAAAAAAAACTCTCAACCGCTTATACCATACTCCATCTTCTTAAACTGGCTACAAGCCCTGTTTATACATTAAATTAAATACATATATATAGACATACACACACACACATGCATACATACACATATAAAGGGGTGGAGAATATCAAAATATCTAAAACATGGGCGCCTTGAAAACATTTGTAGGAGCACAACAGAAATGGAGACATCTGGAGCTTACAGTATACAGCCTGGGGCATGATTAAAAAAAGTAATTCCTTCTTTTAATGCACAGTACCAGTTTAAAAAAAGTTTTTTTTTTACTTATGAGGCTCTCTATTCTCCGGAGAGATGTTTATAAGACCATTAAAGTGACCCTTTTAAGAGTTGTGTGTTCTTCAGGTGCTTGTCTCTCTTTTTTAAGCTTAGAAAATAATACAAATATTTTTTCTTGCTTTAGTATGTTTGATTCTCAGGTTTTAGATGATTAATTTCTATTGATTCCATATAGAGAAACAAATATTAATTACAAAATCCCTTTAAATGCCCCATAATAAATATTAAATAGGATATCACACTTGATATATTCAATGGCATGTGCATGTGTAAAATCATATGAATTATGTATTTATTAAAGGTAAGGATAGCCTCAGACACCCTTCCCCCTCTGATTAGGTTACAAGAAAATCACCAACTAGACTGTGGTTATTTTATTTTTGGCTTTTGTGGTCAGACCAGAAATGGTAGGCCAAAATTATCTCTAGCATTATAAAAGGTATGCAGATACAAACCTCAAAGAAAATAGCTAACGATGTCCTGAAACATTCTGTACCCTAACGATTTAAGTGTTTAAAACAGGATTTGTGTATTTTTTGTCACATTGAAAGCAGTCTTTACATGGGAGTATTTAACTATGAGAGAAAACACTCTGCTTCTCTATGTCTGTATGGCAGTGAGGAAAACCTTAGACCTAAATTGGATTAATATAGTAAAAAGCTATCTAGTATTAATAAAAATAATACATGATGATACCTCTGCAAGCTTCTTTCGGGGTTCTATAAAACATTGGTAGTAGTAGTGTATATGAGAGGGGTGTTCACATTTCTGAATAGCTGTGGTTGCATTGAATGATGCAAGGTATCTGTTTCTGGGTCAGTGAGGAGAAAGGAGACTGGTCAATTCCAATCCTATCCAGTTATCAAACACAATCTCTGGACAAACACACACACACACAGCTCTCAGAATGTGATGTAACAAACACAAAATGGATTCCTGTACTCATAGAGCCCAGAACAGAGTCTTTAAAAATGTAAAATTTTCACCAAAATTGTTTTATTTCCATGGCCTAAACAGCTGCTAATATTGTTAGTTTGGTACATACTTGATAAACATGTGTCTTTTTTCTTGATCCACAGTGGCGCTTAATAATATATATATTTAATTATATATTTCATTTATATTTATACAATTTATATAATGTATATTTATTTTATTTATATAAACACCCATACACACACACACACATATACATTATATATATATATATATATATATATATATATATATATATATATATATATATATATTTAAACAAAAACATGTTTTTGAGGGCCATTGCAGCACTGGGGCCCTCCCAGACGATTGCAACGGGTGCCCTGACGATAGATCCACCCCTGCTGTCTGTCCTGGGAGTAGAGTTGAGTTGCACCACTCAGGCCCACAGTTTTTTGTCTCTTTAAACTTTATCCCCCCCAGATTTCTTTGGGCTCCTACGCTTTTCACATATACAGTTGCGGATCTTGCGATGTTGGTGGCGTTTGCGATGTTGGTAACGCACTTGCGAATCTCGCAAAGCGAGGCAAGCCTTTGACCGCGCGGAACTTAGGCTGCAGTTGTGGGCCATATGGCCGCAACTGAGAGCCTTGCAAAGCGAGGTGAGCAGTTAAAGCACGCTGGACTTGGCTGCAATGAGCGCCAAGAGCATGCAGGACTTAGGCTGCAATGAGCGGAACTGCGAGCCAAGAGCGTAACTCTAAAAAACCCAAAAACCACAAAGATAATTTAACAAAAATAAGAACACACTCACACACAGCATAGGGGGAGAGCCATAAAGCCCGGGAGTGAGGTTGCAAGCGAATTTCAGCCATATTTGGCGTTTTTAGTTAATCCAAAATTGGCTAAGCGAGAAAAAAAATGGTGTCCGAAAAACATAAAAATTCTGAAATTGGATGAAAACGAGGCTAAACAAAGCCATGCACGCAGCACTTAGAAAAAACACGACGGCGAAGACAGTAACACTTACACCAACAACGCCAGGCATGCGGGACTTTGAAAATAAAACCAACGGCAGTCAGAGAGTAACACGCAAACAGCGAAGGCACTCAGCGTGGGGCTTGTGATGACTGCTGAAGGTGATCAGTGCAAAGCAGGAAAGTTGAAGTACATGAGGTAGAGGCTCAGAATGAGCGTCGAAGACGATAAGCGCGGGGGGTCGTCATGAGCGCCGAAGGTGCCTAGAGGAGCAAAAGCCTCACATTGTGTGGCAAACAGCATTGCCAGCCTTACAATTTTATTCCCATAATTTTTGACGGGCAAGTTCCTAGTAAGGAATAAATCCACAACAAGTATTTTATGAAGTGCTAGTGCTAAAGTTGCTAGTGCCTATATATATCTCCTATACTTGGATCAATCATATATATAGTTGTCTTAATTGCAAGTTTGTGTGTAACGCTTGCAAAGTTACCGGCTTGCGCATGCCGCAGCCTGCAATGAGCATCGAAGGCACTCATCGCAAGACCCGCATTAGGCCCAGGGGGACAGGCGAGAGCCACAATGGGCGCAGGGGGAGAGGCAGGGAGCCCGTAAGTGAATTTGTTATTCAATTGGCGTCTTTTTGCGGCCTCCGAATGGCTTCCAAGTTACGGGCTTGAAAAAAAAATGACGGCGGTTAAATCGATTTACAGGCTTGAAAAAAAAATGGCGATGGTGAAACCCACAAGGCACGCTTGTTTTTTTTCAAGCTGTAATATGGAAGCCATTCGGAGGCTGCAAAAAGACGCCCTTCGCCCATTGCTGCCCTCGCCTATCCCCCTGGGTATGCTAATTTATGGCTCAGTGGACTTCATAATTGTAGAAAAGGAGATCTCACAGCTTAATAAAATCAGGAATAATTTTTTTGGCTGCCCCCAAAAAAGACTGTGATTGTAATTAACACATCAACGTAGCTTATTAGTATTAAGGAGCTGTTCATTTTCATAAAAATGCTGCACAAAATAATGAATTTCACAGGAATGATTCACTTGACTAAAATGGCATTTTAAACAATGTTTTTGATGCACTTTAAAGGGTCAGTTAATTCAGCACAGCTTGGACCACACCACTGCAAAGTTATCATAAAAGCACGTTGAAATACTTTTTGAATTTTTTAAACCTGTGCTTTTTCGTGCAGATATCACATAAAAACAAATTTGTGGTTAGATTTGTTGACAAGCCTGAAAGACGCCCCCCAGACTTATCCACTGCTGGGAGCAGGGGAGCTTGGTCTTACTTCATTACTGCAACCAATCAGGTTGCAGGCGTGTGTGGAAAGTCTTCTGACTGACAATGCCTGCCTAGTAGACCTGTGACATCACATACAGATGCTGTTCCAATGAGAAGCCTGTGTCAGTGATGATATATCCTTGCTTTTTAGTGTATAATGCCTGGAATTAATCATATATATAATTGTGGATCTGCAGGACTGTTCGTAACGTTTGCGATGTTGGTAACCCACTTACGGCCCTCGCAAGGCGAGCCATTGAAGCACGCGGGACTTGGGCTACAATGAGTGCCAAAGGCACTCATTGTGAAGCGAGGCGAGCCGTTTAAGCACGCAGGACTTAGGCTGTGTTAAATATAGTCCTTTTTATACTGGAATTCTAACCGTATATCCTGACCAGTTAACTTACATCTGACTGCTATAAGAACTCCAAATACACTGGAAACTTATAAGTTAAAGGGTTTATTAACATACAAGAGTAGTGGTGAGATTGGCATCTGAAATACAAGGCTCTACCTATATAATACTAATGTTTGTAAATACTAATATGTGTATGCAAGAGTGTAGAGTATTCCTCCTAATTCCTCTGTTCCTTTCCTAAGATAATTCTACCACCCAGCAAGTACATTTGGCCAAGTTATACACATCATAGCCACACCCTGGGATTGTCCCAGCCATTCAAATCTTTCATCAGTGAATGACCCCTGGATGTGATTCTTCATTTCACCTTTGCTCCACCTCTTGTCTCTTGAGTTGATTTCCATGCTTTGTGTCCATGATGCAAATTCATCCCTGAGGCTTTTAGTACTGACCATTTGTTGTTTGATCACCAGCAGGGTGTCATTCGGGAAAGTTAGCTTTTCTTTGTTCTTTATGACAGATAACATCACAGATGACTGGACATCCACAAGCAAGACATTCAAGCATATTAACCTCTTCAGTACAGCTCCAGAATTGGTTAATTACTCATATATTTATAACAGGCTGCAATGAGAGCCAAAGGCGCTCATTGCGATGCGAGCCTTGCAAAGCAGGGCGAGCAGTTGAAGCACGTGGGACTTAGGCTGCAATTGCACTGGGAGCCTTGCGAAGCTTACGACCCGTACGACTTAGGACCGAAAGCCATACAAGCACAGTGCGCCTCGCAAAAATCCGACTTTAACGGCCGAACCACGGAACTCGAAAGACCTGAAAAAAAAAAAAAATATGCCTCAAATTAACTTACACACTCACGCACAGCACAGGGGGAGAGCCAGGATGCAAATTAATTTCAGCCATATTTGTTATTTTTTAACGCTCGAAAATCGCAGAAGCGATAATAAAAATGGCTGCCGGAAAAACTCAAAACAACAAAAACGAGGCAGAAGGATGTAAAACTAGCCTGAATTACGTAAAACTAGCCCAAGGGACGTAAAAACAGGCCCTACGCAGTAACACTTAATGCAAGGCAGTAACACTTAACCCAAGCCAGTAACACTTAAGCCAAGGCAGTAACACAATCCAAGGCAGTAACACTCAAGCGCGAGGCCTATAAAGTACACAGGGTGAGAGGCTTGCATTGTGAACCATGCAATGCGCACCAAAGGCGCTCATCCTGGGCCTTGCGAGAAGCAATGAAGGTGATCATTGCAAAGCAGGAAAGTTGTGGGTCGCAATGAGCGCCAAAGATGCTCATTGGGAGTCCCGTGATGAGCGACAAAGGCGCTCAGCTCGGGGCTAGCAATCAGTACTGAATGTGCTCAGAGGGGCCATAGCCTCGCATTGTGTGGCAAACAGCATTGCCAGCCTTACAATTGTATTCCCATCAGATAGATAGATAGATAGATAGATAGATAGATAGATATGAAGAAAGATAGAGAGATAGACAAAAAGACAAAGATATAGACAGATAGATATAGAAATAGGGGATCTTCCCTGTTTGCTGGCCGCAAGCAGTGGCAGCCATCGGCCACTAGGTGGCGCAGCCACGATGTCAGTGAATTTATTGACAGTGTAAAGCTTATAATCTGTCACTACCCTAACAGCTAACCCTAACCATAACACCTAACCAAAACACTAAACCCTAAGAAATTCAGTGAAAAAGTGGCCTCACCACCTAGTGGCTGAAGGTCGCCACTGCATACGGCCAGCCATCAGGAAAGATCCAAGAGAGATATAGACAGACAGAGATAGACAGAAAGACACAGATAGATAGATAGATAGATACAAATAGAGACAGATAGATACACACACGTATATATTCACACACACACACATATATTCACACGTACACACACACACATATATATATTCACACGCACACACACACACATATATATATATTCAGACACATACATACATATACACGCCCACATACATACATATACACACCAGTATACCACATAAGTACATGTACACACAAATACATATACATACCTACATATACACACATATATACACATATACAAACACATGTACATACATATACACGTGTCAGAAGTGGTCAGAAGGGATGCCTGGTCTTGGTTTTGAAGACAGCCCACACCAGAGCATGGAGGACATAGTAGGCTACAGTTGCTCAACGAGAGAGCAATTGGAAACACATGGAACTTAATGAATTAATGGCTAAACAGATAGCTCAGAATCAGGTTTCATTGGAGAAAAAAATAGAAGATGCGTCAAGAATTAGTGTCAGTAATATTCTTCTAAAAATGAATAAAGATAATGATGTGGAAGCATACCTTGCCACTAGAGAGGTGTGGCCCAAAAGACATTGGGTCAGCATCATTGCCCCTTACTTGTCTGGTGAAGCTCAGAAAGCTTACGTATACATGGATGAAGAAAAGGCAATGAAATATAATGACCTAAAAGCAGAGATCCTTTAAAGAGTTGGAGTTACCAGGGGTGTCAGAGTACAGACATTCTATGCACAGAAGTTTATGAAAAAAGAGAGCTTGCGTTGTAGTGCCCAGGAAAAGCTGCTAAACAGAGGAGAATTCCCACAGTTTAGACAGCAACTTTCCCATCTTCTGAATAAATATGACCGTGATGGATTATGGAATACTGAGAAAAGGCATGTTTTTCTTTACCCAGGATCAGGGTACAGGTCCCCTGTTGAGAGGTTGGGGAGGGAGACCCAGATAGACCAGAATGCTTACATTTCAGCTAGCACAAAGGTGCAACAAATAGGCCAGAAAAGTGCTCCTAAATTTCAACCTCATAAGAATGTTGTATTTGAATAAACAAAGAATAGAGGTAACCCGAACTACAGTTACCGAATTTTGTTCAATTATTTTTGAAATACCATTAGAGTCTTGAAATGAGCAGTCATTCGATGATATCAGCAAAGAAAGACAGGTGAGAAACTGGCTTGCTGACAGAGGAGCAACAAAAGGTGAATTTGTAAGTAAAGTTGATTACACAAACCAAAGAGGAAAACAAGAATTTAAAAAGCAGGGTAGCAGTGACAGAGCTAAAGCAGCTAATGAGACAGCTGAAGTAGCCAAAGAGCATTTGCCATTGCCCCTGGAGCATAATGAAGAGATAACCGTGAATAATGCTGTGAGTAATGGTCTAAGGACAAAATGCAAGTTGTTGTTAATTGCTGAGTGTGAAACCATTCTCCGTATGAAGGATGCGGTTCAAGATAATGGGGAAGATATGAACCCAAAACAGTGCAGGAACCTTAAGGAAAAAAGCAATGAAGAAGCCTCTATAAGTGACCCGGTCAGACCCAGTCATCTGTTCCTGGTGATTGCTCCCAAGGTGGAGTATGATACTTTTGAAAGGAAACACCTGACAACAATCTCAAAGCCAGAGAAAGGGGAGATTTAACAGCCAGCCAGTGTTATTTCAAAGGAAGAATGTTCTGATTTTGAATCTGGAAACAATTCTAAAGTGAAAGAAGACAAAGATGAGAATCTGGAGGTGGAGTTGGTGGAAAAGGAACCACTATCACTGAGAGGACATCTGAAGCAGGGAATGGGTATGAATCCCGTGGAAATTGTGAAGTATCCTGACAGCGCTTCCTCACAGACAGCCATAATACAGAGACAGGGTCACAAAACCCTAGAGGTCCAAGAGAAGTTTGAGGAGCATACAAATAAATTGCTAGAAGCGCAAAAGAGAACAGAATGTATGTTGAAGGAGGAGAATCTCTACTGGGAGCAGGAAAAGCTGCTGCTGGTGCTTATTCCACAAGAGCAGAGGGTGACCGAACTCTCTGAACTGGAGATACAGTTGGCTCAGAAGAATGTTGGTCTAGAGGAGACTGACACTGACCAGGACCTGCATATAGAAGGTGATGCGCAGAATACAGAACGGTGTCTGCAGAAATCTGCTGTGCAAAGCATAAACCAGGAGCTTTTATGAGATAGAGAAAAAGAGATAGACAGGCTGCCTAAGCAGGAAGAGTTATTCATGGAGCACCTACCAAACAAGACAGAGGAGGTTCTTCAGCTGAACACACAGCAAGAGATCCAGCACCAGCAGAGTGAACTGCATGTGCAACAAGTCAAGAAGGAAAAGTTGCAGCTGTATGAAAACAAGAAAAACAAAAAGCTAGTAGCCTTGGAGGCAAAGCAAAAAGAAACACTGAAAACAGCTAAAAAGAAACAGTTAAAGGATGAAGAAAAGTGTGTTGTATTCCTGAAAATATTGAAATCAAAAGCCTTTTTCAAGAACCCAAAACTCAAAAGGCTCAAAAGGGATCTAGTCTTGGTGTGAAGTTTGACCCTGAAGCCACTGAACTGCTGGATACACTGCAGAAAATTGAAATTGCTGGGGTGTCCTTTCTAGCAAAGCTAAAAAGTCGCAGACCTAGATGAAGGAGATGAACTTGAGGCAGTCTGATTTGAAGAGCCAAAGATCTTGTGGTTCATGGGGCGGCAGAAGCCTAACTCCATATTTGAGAATAGACAGTAAAGTTATGGGACATATTACAAATGGTCCATAAGGAGAGTTGTAAGAGTATAGCTCTTTCTGAACACACTGACAACAAACATCTGGATGTTTGTGATACAGAAAAGCAGATTCTACAACAGGACAACCAGACACTGCAGAATGACTTACTGCAGGTGACACAGAGGAAGAAGGAAGTGCTTAATAATGTAGAGGACTGGAGAGTTGAGCTGTTACACACAGTGCCGATTTTATGGAAAAGTGAACAGCAATATTTACAACTGAAACTTCAGTCACATTTCTACAGTAGGGGTGTTGGAGACCAAATCTATTTCCTGGAGGGGAAAGGTAACAGTAGTAAAAGAGCTGGAAGAGCAGAAGGTCCAGCAGCTACAAGAATGATTAACCAGTGCAAAAGTTAAAGGAGGACAACACAATGTGCACCATTTTTGACCTCTGGTATTGAGCGGAGGGTAGCGATGTGTAACAAAGTTAGACAGAGATATGGGAGGGTTCTGGAGGGCAGATATTTGAGCCTGAGGCTGGATAGAGGCATTTGCACAATCCAGTCTTGCAGGTGTTAAAAAAAAAAAGCTCTATTACATTACAATGGGTTTAAAAAAGCTCTATTACATCACAATGGGGCTGCAGCAGTGAACAGGCGGGGCAGTCTGTAAAAAGTCAGTTGTAGCCCAGAGCCCAGAGGATGAGTGCTGCAGTAGAGACAGAGAGAGTTACACAGAGGGGCTGCAGGAATTGTACTGGATTGGCAGAAACTGAAACTGGAGACAAAGATGCAGAGAGCGTAAAGTGAGGAAGCTGTCAAGCAAAGACCACAGAGCAGGAGCCCTGGACTTAAGAAGAGATAGGCCAGTACTCTAAATATAAAGTTTATAATCGGCCCCTCCAAGGCTTAGTTGGGAGTGGATAGTGATAGTTAGGAAACTGCTTAGAGAGTTAGGTAGTGTTCTGAAAGAGCTAGGCCTATTTATATATTGTTTTACTTAATTTCTTACCTTTTATGGACCTGCAGAAAAAGTATTAAAAATGTTGGAAAGCATTTAACATCCTTCAATGTTCCTCCATCAGAAGAGTCAGAAAACAGGGCTTTGACCACACGAAGACGGCTACTTTGCCACAATATATATAAATACATGTAAACACACACATATATATATATATATATATATATATATATATATCATATGAATATAAATATAAATATATAGATAGATCGATATATATTAGAGAGAGAGAGAGGTCTAATTGTAGTAGGGATAGAGAAAGGCTACTAATGTGGCCATATAGTACTGTTGGTAGTAATATGGGTATAGTTAAAGCAGGGTAGTGTCAAGATTAGTTTTGGGGTTTTCATGTCAACTAGATTAGGAGGAGTAGACTTGGGGTTATGGTAGTGTAGAAGAGGCAGCATTTGTTTAGGGTAATGATTATGTTATAGTGGTGGCAGTAGTAGGGGCTGATAACAAAAATTTAGGTAAAGGCATAGGTAAAGGAAAATCTATGATAGCTGTAGCTGTTTATGAGCACAGGAATACATTTTGTGTTAACAAAAAAGTTAGAATCTGAAATCGGACGCTACAAATTAATTAGTGCAAATGAGTAATATTTGTCAATAATAGAATAACAATGTTTTGTAACTTTAATTATTTAGATCTCATAAATGTTTTGCGGGTTTGGCTGGCCGTAGTGACTGTGGCTGGGTAACTCATAATCGGATTGCGAATGGCTAATAGAATATGTAGCAATATTAAAAGTGATTTTAAGTGTGTGAAAATTTATGAATTAAGTAATAGAATAGGGCCCAATGTTAGGAAGAAAAGCATATGCTTGGCTCCCCTAAAGCAAAATTAGCTACAATATGTAACAATGAAAGACCGTTTTTTACTTCCTGAACAAATTTTAAGTTTTTTACAATTCAACTTATTTACAGGTGTTCCCCAGGTTAAAGGACAGCAAAAGTCGCCATACATAATAAGGCTGGAGTTTGTAACGGTTATACATTGAATTGTGGATTTATACTACCTTGGTTAGTAGACTATGGTGGCGCAGTGGTAAGGAATCTGTTTTAAAGTTGTTTCTTTTATTGGTAAGCCACAGGCTCAATTCCCCTGTCTTCCACGTGTTTTGTTTTTCATAATATATATATATATATATATATATATATATATATATATATATATATATATATATATATATATATATATATATATATATATATATATATATATATATATATATATATATATATATATATATATATATATATATATATATATATATATATATATATATATATATATATATATATATATATATATACAGCAATTGTTTCACATATGGTGGGTTAAGAGTGATAGAAGCCCTCCACCGTAAAAAGTACAGTAGTACAAATAAGGAATAGTACATTAGTGATTCCACTTGAATGTTTAAAAATAAGTTGATGAAAACTTATTTCCTGCTCAAATTTCTCAGAAATACAGTATATGCACTGCAGTCTGGGAAAACTGGGCGGGGCATGCAAATGAGGCCACATAATGCACCATCACTCTGTCAATCCAAACCATTTTAAACATGGCTCCTTTTACGCATATGCTTACTGTATTTCACAGTTTTAGACATAGCAACGGATGGATTTTTCACAAACCAGGTCACTTAACCACAGTACTATAGTAGGAAACTTGCCTGTCATAAATGACGGTTTCATGTTATGTTCAATTGTCTGTTCTGTGTCTCTCTGTGCTGTCTCTGTGTGCCTTCTTCCTCTCTCTTTGCACCCTCACCGTGCACAATTTCTCTCTCTGTGAGCCCTCTGTCTTTCAGTACACCCTCTCTCTGCGTGTACGCAATCTTTCACTCTACTCCCTCTGTCTCTATCTGTGTTTTCTCTCTGCACTATGTGTGCTCTCTGTTTCTCTCCCTCTCTCTCCCTCCCCCTCTCTCTCTTCATTTCTCTCTCTCTCCCTCCCCCTCTCTCTCTACATCTTCACTTCTCTCTCTCCCTCCCCCTCTCTCTCTACATCCCCATTTCTCTCTCTCTCCCTCTCTACCTGTCTCCCACCCTGCCTTGCCTCCTTTTCTCTCAATCCCATTCTCTCTCTCCCTCCCTCTCTCTGCCTCTTACCCTCCCTCAATCTCCCCTCCTTTTCTCTCTCCCTTTCTCTCTTTCTTTCACTCCTTTTTTCTCTCTCTCCTTCTCTCTCTCACCTCCTCTCTCTCTGTTATCCTCCCTCTCCCTCCCTGCCTGCCCCCTCCCTCTCCTCTCTGCCTCCCTCGCTCCCTCTCTCTCTCTCTCTCCTGTTCAAGATACTGGGGAAGCTATGAACCCAAACCGGTGCAGCAACCTTAAGGAGAAAAGCAATGAAGAAGCCTCCATAAGTAACCTGGACAGACGCAGTCATCTGTTCCTGGTGATTGCTCCCAAGGTGGAGTGTGATACTTTTGAAAGGAAACAACTGACAACGATCTCAGAGCCAGAGAAAGGGGAGATCGAACAGACGATTCCAGCCAATGTTATTTCAAAAAAAGAATGTCCTGATTTTGAATCTGGAAACAATTCTAAAGTGAAATAAGACAAGGGTGAGAATCTGGAGGTAGAGTTGGTGGAAAACAAACCACTATCACTGAGAGGACCTCTGAAACAGGACATGGGTATGAATTCCATGGAAATTGTGAAGTATCCCAACAGCGCTTCCTCACAGACAGCCATAATACAGGGTCACAAAACCCTAGAGGTTGGCTCAGAAGAATGTTGGTCTAGAGGAGACACTGACCAGGACCTGCATATACAAGGTGATGCACAGAATACAGAACGGTGTCTGCAGAAATCTGCCGTACAAACCATAGACCAGGAGCTTTTATGGGATTGAGAAAAAGAGGTAGACATACTGCCTAAGCAGCAAGAATTATTCATGGAGAACCTTCCAACAAAAGAGGAGGTTCTTCAGCTGAACACGCAGCAAGAGATCCAACACCAGCAGAGTGAACTGCATGTGCAACAAGTCAAGATGGAAAAGTTGCAGCTGCATGAAAAGAAGAAAAACAAAAAACTAGTAGCCTTGGAGGCAAAGCAAAAAGAAAAACAGAAAATAGCTAAAAAGAAACAGTTAAAGGATGAAGAAAAGTGTGTTGTACCTGAAAATGTTGAAATCAAAAGTTGTTTTTTTTAGGAAGCCAAAACTCAAAAGGCTCAAAAGGCATCTAGTCTTGGTGTGAAGTTTGAGCCTGAAGCTGCTGAAATGCTGGATATACTGTAGAAACTTGAAATTGCTGGGGTGTCCTTTCTAGTAAAGATAAAGAGTTGCAGACCTCGTAGGAAGAGGGTCACAATGTTACCAGATGTAACTGTTGTGCATAGTGATGCAGATGATGCACAGAATCTAGAAGAGCTTGAAGGTGGCCCTAGGAAAGGTCATGATTGTGGAGCATCTGAAGGCATTAGAGCTCAAGCAGTTTGGGCGTAAGCCTTCCTCCTTCTCTTTCCCTCCTATTCTCTCTCTCCCTCTTTCTCTCTCCCTCCCTCTCTCAGTCTCTTCCCCCCTCCCTCTCCCCCTCCCTTTCTCTCTCCCTTTCTCTTTCTTTCTTTCTTTCTCTCCCTTTCTTTTTCTCTCTCTCTCTCTCCCTCTCTCTCTCCCCCTCCTCTCTCTATTGGTCTTTCTCCCTCTCCCTCCCTCCCTGCCTGCCTCCCTCCCTCCCTTTCTCTCTCTCTCTGAAGACACAGAGGAGAGGGGGGAGAGACACAGGTGAATGAGAGGGGGGAGAAACACAGGGTGAAGACACAGAGGAGGAGGGGAGAGACACAGGGGAACGATAGGGGGGAGAGACACAGGGGAGTGAGAGGAGGGGGGAGGAGAGACCGAGGTGAGTGAGAGGAGGGAAGAGAGACACAGGGGAGTAAGACTAGGGAGGAGAGACACAGGGGAGTGAGAGAAGGGGGGAGACACAAAAGAGTGAGGGGGAGAGACAGAGGGGAGGGGGGAGACACACAGGGGTGGGAGAGGATGGGGTAGACACACGGGGGGAGAGACACAGGAGAATAAGAGGGGGGAGAGACACAGGGGAGTGAGAGGAGGGGGGAAGAAACAAAGGGGAGTGAGAGGAGGGGGGAATAGACACAGGGGAGTGAGAGGAGGGGGGAAGAGACACAGGGGAGTGAGAGGAGGGAGGGAAAAGACACAGGGGAGTGAGAGGAGGGGTGGAGAAACACAAAGGAGTGAGAGGGGGAGACACAAAGGAGTGAGAGAAGGGGAGAGACACAGGGGAGGGAGAGGAGGGGGAAAAGACACAGGGGAGGGGGGAGACACAGGGGAATGAGAGGGGGAAGAGACACAGAGGAGGGGGAGACATAGGTGAGTGAGAGGAGGGGGCTGAGACATAGGGGAGTGATGGGGGGAGAGACAAAAAGGAGGGTGAGGAGGGGGGTGAGGCACAGAGGAGGAGGGGTAGACACACAGGGGAGGGAGAGGAGGGGGGAAAAGACAAAGGGGAGGGAGAGGAGGGGGGAAGAGACAAAGGGGAGGGGGGACACACAGGGTGGGAGAGGAGGGGGGTAGACACACAGGGGAAGTAGAGGAGGTGGGAGAGACACAGGGGAGGGAGAGGAGATGGAAGAGACACAGGGGAGGGAAATGGGGGGAACAGACACAATGGAGGGGGAAAGAAACGGGGGGAAAGAGACACAGGGGAGGGACTGGGGGGCAAGAGACACAGGGGAGGGGGGGCAAGAGACACAGGGGAGGGAGAGGTGGGGAAAGAGACACCCAGGAGGACAGGGGGAAAGACAGAGGGGGGAGAGGGGGTAAAAACACATGGGGGAAGGAGACACAAGGAAGGGAGAGGAGGGGGGAAATGAGACACAAGGGAGGAAGTAGACAGAGGGAGAGACTTGCAATGAGCGTCGAAGGCTCATCGCAAGGCCAGTAAAGTAGAGGGGGAGAGGCTCCCATTGTATGGCAAACAGCATTGCCAGGATTCCCATTTTATTACCGTCATTTTTGACGGGCAAGTTGCTAGTTCATAATAAAAGGTATGGGTAAATCCTTTAATCAGTATGAATAGGACAAAATAGTGGTAATAACGTTATTAATCATGATTATTGATATTTATATTGTTGCTAATATATAATAAGTGTGCATTGGTCTATTCAGAAACACAAACATTTTCAGAAATGTTAATAGTATGGGCACTCCTGAAGTTAGTAATCATCTTGTATAGGGAATGATATACTGCTGATCTATTAGGTGAATAAACACAATAAAAATGAGTATTGATAGGCATAGATGTGCAGATTGTAATATATATCTGTTTTTTGAATGAGCAATACAGAGATTTTGAATTATACAGAAAATTGTATTAATCTTTATTGTTGAAGAAATTGTATCCTGTGATCTGTTGTAATTATGAATTGATGGGTTGTTCATTTATTTTCTCTTAGTCTTTTCTGTAATTCTTAGTTGATCCTTCTTCTTTAGCCAATGTTCTGGAAGAGAGAAACAAAGGGATTAATTTACAAGTCTGTAAAGTTAATTACTCACCCTACTTAAGCCTGTGGAATTGATTCTCTCCATCTGGTCTCTGAGGAAGTGGGAGATGCGAAACGTGCGCTTCAGACCTTGTCAGTGTGTCCTTGGATGATGACGTCAGGCAGCTCACGGGGAGCAGAGACTGAAAGGTGATTGCGTCCCCTCAATGGATCCTGCAAGCATCTTACTGATAACATAAATCAGCGGTTCTCAACCTGGGGTCGCGACCCCTTTGGGGGTCGAATGGTACTTTACCAGGGGTCGCCTACAGTAGTGCGCTGAGTATGTGTGTGAGGGTGAGTGTGTGTGACAGGCTGAGTATGCATGTGACTGGCTGACAGAGCAGATGACTGATAGAAACTCACAAATATGCTACTTGGGGATTAACAGATGGTTGATTACATTCCTGAAAGAGACTAAGCCATCATTCTTTCTGTGCACAGAGTTTTGGATGGGCCATTCCCCAGCAGATGCTGTAAATCATGGGGCAGTCTGCAGTGTGTCTGTAAACAAACCTAAGACTGCAAATGTTTAACTGTTCTTAGTTTAATAAAAAAAAAAAAACATTAGATCACTTTAACATAGAATGTTGTGCTCTTTCACACAATGAAGAGCACTTATAGTGAGGTAAATGTCCCATTAATTGGTGTGTATATACATTTTAAAAAAAGTAGTTCACATAATTATTCATAAAAAAAACAACAAAACAATATATGACATATGAGGCTTTATTATATAAACTAATATAAACTAAAGAACATTTTTCTTAAACAGTAAAGAAAAAAAATGTACTTGGTGGGAATTGAACCCAGTAACATCACCTCCAAAGGTGGAAACACAAACTTGTGCCACAGACTCAGATGTTAAACTTGCTGCTATTATATAATGAAGTAGTTACAATGACTCAGCCATCACTTCATTCAAACCTTCTAAACCTGATTCTAATTAATTATTCATTTTTCCACATGGTACAGAGCTCATTACTCATTCATAACTCCATGAATTCAGCATAAATTTGTAAAATTAACTTATTTTCACATGCTTTTTCACCCTCTATTAAATGGTGCAGGGCATATATAGGGGACTTTTGTAGTCCAGTAATGACAAGATGTGTTCCTGAGAACGTTCTTAAGTTGGATTTGTATGTAAGTCAGATCCCTGATGAATAATAATAATTATAATAATAACAATACTATAATTGCTCATATGTGGTAATTATAATACAGTGTAATAAAAATAATAACCCTCTACTGTAATAATAAGTTATAGAAACTATGGTGCTTTTTCTTTTAATTAAAAAAAAAGTAGGGGTCATTTGTAGGTCGGGTCTTTTGTAACCCAGTTCTTTAAGCCTGTGCAATATCTAAATAAAAGTTTAAACAGTTTTTCAGTGTGTTGAACTTTATACAGGATGTACAGTATGACCTGTGGATAATTTATTTTACAATGTGATATGTACATGTCATGTTCATCACCTATGCGTTATTTCTAGAAAAACAAACAAATGGTTTGCACAGACCCAATGTCGCTTATACTATGGCACATATATGTTAAAGTTTATACTCAAAAATAAGCATATGTGAGCATTCAATTGACAGAGGAAAATTAAAATGATATGAAATCATAATCAAGAAACAATATCATCTTCCTATAATACCAGAATTATCTGAACTGATATTCTCCATGAAGATCTAGTCCAAACTTCCACTAGATCCTCCTTCCACTTTCAAGTATTTTCATAAACAATATTTTGAAAGATCTGCTAGATCAGTTGGTAATCATCTACCTAAGTGTTATACCACTACATTCAGAGTCTCTTGAAGTACAAATTGAGAGAGAATGGAAATCACCTTATTCCTGGTAAGAGCCATAAAAGTACCTCTTTCATGACAAGGCAGTGGAAACTCGGGGGCTAATGGACACCTATAACGTAAAGGCCATATTGTAGTTGCCTACTCCAGCTTCCAGAAAACAAGTCTATGGAGTCGTTAGCAGTGGCTAACTTGTGACTTTCCAAGTTGGCCCCTCCCCTTTCACAGTTCCCACCAATGTGTATGGACTCCACCCCGTGACATCATAGTGACCTTTATATGCCCCACCCAATGACCGTGTACTGGCTCAGCCCATTGAAATAGACTCCACTCGCTTTTTTCCTCCCCCTGTTGATAATTTCTAGATTATTTGGACTCTGATGAATAATAACATTAAAATCTCTCTTATGTTTTTAACAAGACAATGACACTCAACAACAGTTGGTTCTCCCTCTCAGGGTCTCTTGAAGTGTAGTCGTTGAACAACCAGACCAAAAATGTCTGCAGCCGGAAAGTGCTTGGACCTGGGTGTGATCTAAAACAAGCAAACAAATCAAAATGGCAAAGGCATCATCCCTTCCCCCATCACTGCCCCCTTTATCAACTAGATAGGTACCTAATATCCATCATTATACCATGCTAGTCTATATAGGACCCTATGGTACATAAAAAAAACGTAAAATGCCATGCAGGTCTCTATAGGCCCAAACAGTGCCTAAAAACCCACATTATAACATGCAAGTATCTATATGCCCAAACAGTACCTAAAAACCAACATTATATCATAAAAGTATATATGGGCTCAAACAGTACCTAAAAACACACATTATAGCATGCAAGTCTATATTAGCCAAACAGTACCTAAAAACACACATTATAGCATGCAAGTCTATATAGACCCAAATAGTACCTAAAAACCCGCATTATACCATGCAAGTCTATATAGGCGCAAATAGTACATAAAACCCCACATTATACCAGGAGTGTCTATATAGGGCCAATTAGTACCTAAAACCCCACATTATACCATGCAGATCTATATAGGCCCAAACCATACCTAAACATTTTTAAATACCATGCTGGTCTATATAGGCCCAAACCAAACCTAAAAACCCACATTATACCATGCTGGTCTATATAGGCCCAGACAGTACTAAATACCCACATTACACCATTCACGTCTCTATAGTCCCAAACAATACCTAAAAACCCACATTATACCATGCACGTCTATACAGGCCCAAGCAGTACCTAAAATGCCACATTATACAATGCACGTCTAAAAAGGCCCAAACAGTACCTTTAAATCTACATTATACCATGCAAGTCTATACAGGCCCAAACCATACCTAAAAACCCACATTATACCGTGCAAGTCTATACAGGTTCAAACAGTAACTAAAAACCCACATTATACCATGCACGTCTACATAGGACCAAACCGTATTTAAAAACCCACATTATACCATGCACGTCTATGACAATCCAGGGGTAGGAGCTATAGACTACAGGTTAACTACCCACAAGGAACTTTTGGGTTCTTGGAAATCTCGGCACCAGCACCCTGATATCTGGCTTCTGTAGCAGTCAGGGTCTCTCCTTCAGTAATCAGTACTTCCAGGAGTCTCAGTAACGTTCCTGAGGTAGTGACCAGGACAAGTTACTTGCAGGGCGGAGATAGGATCAGTATCGAAGCCACCAGGAGCCAATAAGAGAACATACAATTTCTATATGTCTCAGCAGTGTACTGTTTCATTTTTGGAAAGCCAAACAATATTTATATATTTTGTTTAACTGTTTAATGACCATTTAGTTACAGTTTAAACATAACACAGAACACAATAATATAACATGGGAAGAGTGAGTACACCCCTCACATTTTTGTAAATATTTTATTATATATTTTCATGTGACAACACTGAAGAAATTACACTCTACTACAATGTAAAGTAGTACGTGTACAGACTGTATAACATTGAAATTTGCTTTCCCCTCAAAATAACTCAACACACAGCCATTAATGTCTAAACCGTTGGCAACAAAAGTGAGTACACCCTAAGTGGAAATGTCCAAAGTGTCAATATTTTGCGTGGCCACCATTATTTTCCAGTACTGCCTTAACCCTCATGGGCATAGAGTTCACCAGAGCTTCCCAGGTAGCCACTGGAGTCCTCTTCCACTCCTCCTCCAAGAGGGGTCAATAGGGTAGAGTGGGGTTAATAGGGTAGTGTAGAGTTTAATTAGGGTAAAGTGGGATTAATAGAGTAGTATAGGGGTTAAAGGGGTAGAGGGGGTTAATCGGGCAGTATCAGGGTCAATAGGGTAGTATATGGGTTAATTAGGATAGTATCGGGGTCAATAGAGTAGAGCGTGGTTAACAGAGTAATATAGGGGTTAATAGGGTAATATAGGGGTTAATTAGGGTAGAGTGGGGTTAATAGTGTAGTATAGGTGTTAATAGGGTACAGGATGGGTCAATAGGGTAGTATAGGGGTCAATTATTATAGTATAGGGGTTAATTAGGGTAGAGCGGGGTAAAAAGGATAGAGAGGGGTTTAAATAAGGTAGTACATGGCTCAATAGGGTAGTATAGGGGTCACTTAGGGTAGTGTAGGGGTCAATAGGGTAGAGTGGGGTTCAAGGTATATGAAAGTTAGGTGGGCTATGAATGCATCTGATAGAGGAGAATTTATAGTGTCTGGAAAAAAAATTGTTTGCATGAAAAATTCCAAAGTAAACAGTTAAACCATTAGCCTGAATTTCTTGCTTTTACAAATTGTGGGTTGTGCACCTGTAGTCTGCCCTACTGTGGGAAGTCACGTGTTTTCAGTCACTTTCCTTTCCTTTAGCCAATCAGCATGCGCATGTGCTGCATATTGGATATCTCATTAAAAATGAGATATCCAATATGCAAATCTCAGTTGCTGGGGATGTCTACATCACCCCCAGCACCTTTTTTTTCTTTTCTGCAAAAAATGTTTGCATTTTTTCATGCAAAGATTTTTTGCTAGGTGGGTTATGATGCATTCTACAGGATACATTCATAATCCACCTCACTTTCATATACCATTAATAGGGTAGTATAGGGGTTCATTAGGGTAGAGTCGGATTGATATGGTAGTATTGGGGTTAATTAGGGTAGAGTTGGGTTATTAGGGTAGTATAGGGTTAATAGGGTAGTGTACGGGTCAATGAGGGTAGTATAGGGGTCAGTAGGCTAGAGTGGGGTTAGTAGGGTAGTATAGAGGTTATTTCGGATACATGGGCGTTAATAGGGTAGTATAGGGGTAAATAGGGTAGTATAGGGGGTTAATTAGGATAGTATAGGGGTCAATAGGGTAGAGTGAGGATAATAGGGTAGTATAGGAGTTAATATTGTAATATAAGGGTTAATTAGGGTAGGGTGTGGTTAATAGGGTAGTATAGAGGTTAATTAGGGTAGAGTGGTGTTAATAGGGTAGTAAATGGTTCAGTATGGTAGTATAGGAGTCAATTAGGGTAGTTTAGGGGATAATAGGTTAGAGTGGGGTTAATAGGGTAGTATAGGGGTTCATTAGGGTAGAGTATGGTTAATAGGGTAGTATTGGGGTTAAATAGGGTTGAGTGGAGTTAATAAGGTAGTATAGGGGTTAATAGGGTAGAGGGGGTTTGTAGGGTAGTATAGGGGTCAATGCCTAACTCTGTAGCACTTAATGCAGCTGCACTAGCAGGAGAAAAAAAGGAAGGCATGGGTTAATAATTTAAAGTTATAGCAGCATTTTTTTTAAAGTTATTAATGAATATGATCTAATGAAATGTTATTTTATAAATGTAAAATTATGCAATTTAATCAGGGATAAAAGTTTTGGGAGAGCGGTTGCACCCTTTTTTGTCAAGCTTACCATAGAGGAATGAGATTTTTTTTGTCTGACGTCCCATAATCTTATGGACAGCAGCATGCCGGGCATATCTGAGAGCCACTGCACCTCTGAGCTCCCTCAAGCTCATGCTCATTGCTTCAATGACCTCATCTAACCAATATTTCCTTCTTCATGTGCCCTCAATCTTTCCCAGCATCAGAATCTTTTTGTAGGGATTCTTGTCTTCCCATCATATGTGCAAAATATTTCAGCTTTAGTCTCAAGATCAAACCTTACAGTGAAGTTTTACCTGATTTTCTGTATCATTGACTGATTGGATCTTGTTGCAGTCCAAGGGACTCTAAGCAGTTTTCTCCAACACCACAACTCAAAGGCTTTAATTCTATGGTGCTCAGCATTCTTTATCCGTATAACTGGATATACCATAGTTTGTTGATAGTGTAATATCTTTACTAGGCTTGTGTAGGCTTTGTCTAGACTTGTCAAAATGTCTCTTTTTTCTCTTTCTCTCTCTTCAAAATCCATATCACATATTCTGATGACATGAGGGCAATCACACTAAGCACATATTTAAGCCAGTTCTTCAAAAATTGCATTTTCTCCTCAAGTATCATTCACTAACTAAAATGATCAAATAAATATCCAGTCCAGTATGAAAACTAAAGTCCAGTATGAAGACAATACTGGCATTTGTGGACATTTTCATTGTCTTCTCTTACATCTTATGTAAAAAAGTTGTTAAATCATGTATCTGATGCATGACTTCCCCCCCATAGGACTTTTAAAGCATGTTTCTCTCTCACAGAATCCATATTCATGTTGGCAATGGACTTTATACACTGTCATTATGGTTATGCCATTCTATTTATGAAAGTCTATTTATCTGCAGAAATTACCAAAGCTATTCGCAAATAAATAAGCAAATTCCATTAAGTTCCTGAAGAAATAATGACAGGTCAGTTAAAGGACTGAAAAAACAATATGTATTTTACGTATGAACATAGTAAACTGCTCACATAATTGATGGCTTAATAAACACACAGCAAAAAAAAATTGAAAATTAATCTGATATATGGGATTCTAAAACACCTCCAAAATCCCAGCTCTCAAAGTGTTAGGAACGGATTTGTGTAACCTTTATAGCACTCAGTTTATCATTCAATTAAAAAAAATTATTTTTAAAGCATAGAAAACTGATGACATTAGAGTCTAATAAACACTAGCATTATCCAGTCCTACAGACCAGATTGTCTATTTGGCACATTGACAAATAGTTACTTTTTTTTTATCTTTTAACTGTTTCTTTAACTGATCTATCCTAATTAAGGCTGTGTGGCCAACATAATGGGTGTTGCAAAATCCTTCCTGATATATTTCTTTCTACAGCTATAAAATATATAATAAATGCTATTGAGGCAAGAGTCTACGACAGTTCATTTAAAAAATAAATAAATACAGTGAGGAGTGAAACTTATTGAAGGACCACTGTAGTGCTTATAAAATAAAGTTCAATTTGTTAATGTAATAACTTGTTACCACTAAGATCAGAATTTGAATATAACAAGTCAGTGTATCTTTTAAAACTTTAATTTGAAGTTTGGTGTTTTGGATTTAAGCAGATTTGATTCTTTTCACCCAAATCAGAGGTTGGTAGAGTGTCTGCCCAGGGAGAGTCTTTATTATTCTGGTAAGCCTTTTTATCTGCATACTGAGTAGAAATGTAGAGGGACACAGTATTACGACCACTGCTTACATATGACATCAGCATCGAGTAACCAATGAAATACTGCACGCGTCGTAAGCTGGCTTAGTGGGTATATAAGGTGACCAGTAGGCATTCTGCAAAGATATTAACCATCACTGTCACGGGTAAAACGTGCAATTAATCCAACTCCAGTTTTTCTGAAGCAGCACATTTTGTGAACTATTCACAGTCTGCTGTAATTAAAGAGTACCGTGACTGGACAAATGGCACCATTGCAAATAAACGGCATTGAAACTGCAGAGCACCATGTGCCATGTCATAGGTGAACGTAGACTGAGAAAGTATGTGAGGGCAAACGCTACAACATGTCATACGGTCAGTATTGTGGTTAGAGAAGAACGACAAGGACTTTCCCTGGCCTCCAAATTCCACGGACTTGAACCCATTGAGCACCTGTGGGACCACCTCGATTGGTATGTTATGGATCCTCCACCACGCACTCTTCAGCAGCTGTCAGATGCACTGCAGTCAGCATGGCTCCAGATACCCTTGCTAACCTTTCAGCATCTTATTGATTCACTACCATGGAGTCTAGCTGCTGTCCGTGCTGCACACAGCTGTTATTATATTAGCTGATGGTCATAATAATGTGGCTCAACTATGTAGAATAACTGATTATTAAAGGCACACATGCATACATTACCTAAAAATATATCCACCCTCTCTGCTAATGATTGTCATCTCATAGTGGGGGTAATAAGGCAGAAGAACAAGTGTTAAAGGCTTGCCATCATTCTTCTTCATACAAACTGTGCATACTCTTTTGACTTATCACCCCCTCTCTGAAAGATAATTAATCACATGAAATAAAGTAATTATCATAGAGATAGGATCTTTACAGGTAAGTTATGCTTCAAAAACTTGATTTCCAAGCACATTCAATTGTTTTAAATAACATCCATTTGCAATGTTATTTATTTATTTATACCTTTATGTTTCATTTCAGCAATAACTTGATCTTTTTTGTGTCCATTTAATGATGTATTTGCTTGGTATTATTGAACTCAGCGACAAACCACATGCGTTCCATTGGTATTAAAGCATTATTTTTTTTTCTTTCACTATCCTATTTATTGCAAGAAGACATATTGTCACATGTACAAGATTTCACACATTTACAAGACTGCAGGCAACTAGAACAAAGTTCCCAGTGTTCATTTAGGAAACTTTTAAAATGTTTGTGGCTTTTCTCAAACCAGACTGCAAAAAATAAATACGGTACATTTTTTTAATTTGAACTTTTTTGAAGAAAATGATAGACAGAGTGAAATGTCGTGTTTGTGCCTCTGTCCACACCAACGCTAATCCTAATGGATTAGTTTAAAAATGGGCAGTAGAGAATATTTTGACTTGACTGATTATTAGCAGGAAATGTGTCTGAGAATGTATTCAGGTTCCTGGATATAAAGTCTACAGTTCTGGAAATCTCGTGGCACACAGGGATTTTTAAAGGGGAAGGTTTACCTACATAAGTTGCTCTTGTAGGCAATAGTACATTTATAGGAGCTCATATATATATGTAAATGTGTTAGCACTTGCCTATTATCACTTTCAGTTCTTCTATATACTAGGTGATAAGAGCTGCTGAAGGACATAAATCTTTAAACCGGCTCTTGAACTTTTGACCCAAATAGCAAACCAGTCTAAGTGATAGGGATAAAAATGAATTCTGCCCACCACAATTTCTTGTTAGTGTAAAGCTTATCATCGGCCACTACCTTAACTCTAACCCCTAAATCTAAGCTTAATCCATAAATTTAGCCTTAACCCTACCCCCTAAACCTAACCCTGATCTTAACCCCAACACTAAGAAATTGAAGAAAATCTAGCAGCACCACCTAGTGGCTGCAGGAAACGGTAAACGTCCTAAAAATGTCAACTTCCACTCTCCACAAACTTCCACAATGGAAGAGTGACTGACAAACTTGGGAAGCTTCATAACTTTTACATATATTAATCTTTAAGTGTGGTTTATAATATAAAATTAACTTAACTTGCAAGTCCCAGCTAAAATTACGTTTCTTTTAGATTAAGAATATTCTTAGAGAATATTAACTTTATATATAAAAGAAATGAAACTTGAATGGTTTACCAGTTACTCCTCCATGTTTGTAGAGACCAGAATCTGCCATTTTAAAAATTGCTTTTTGTCACTGACACTGAGTACTGTGAGCTGATTGGGTCAAATGTTCAAGACATAGCTCAATGGCCAATCAGACTGCAGCTGTGTTCTAAGCTGTCACAGTTACATTCATGTTTTGTGCTCACCTGAAGTTCACATCACCTGATAAAAGGCAAATGCTAACATTTTCATGCATATAGTTAAACTTCTGTAAGAGAACTCTTATATATAAGAGCAATTTAGATGGCACTCCCCCTTTATGTTTGGAATTTGCCCATACAACCTAGGAATTGAGTGAACATTTATTTATCTGCTTCTATTTTCATCTTTAACCCTAATGAAATAGACAACAGAGAGGCAAAACAAGGCCCTTTTCATATGGACAATGGTGGTAGCGGTCTCATTAAGGCATCGTGAGGTAGTGAGGTATACTTAAATTACTGCCAAGACGTTTAAGAGGCAGACTGTCATTATAGCAAGTGAAGGTAATAGCGTTCAAATGAGGTGAACACAAAGTAAATGCTAGCATTAAATGATTGCCAAATCAATATTAGTGTGAGTTGAAAACAGTTCTAATACAGAAATAGATAGAAGATTGATTAAGATGATTAACTCTAACCTCAAAGTAGAATGAACTATAATTTAGAAAGCTGATGTATTGTAGCAGCTTAATTAGATGACACAAAGGCGAACTTAAGCCCTTTTCATATGGATAGAGGTTGAAGCAGTCTCATTAAGGGATCGTGAGGTACATCTTTTTTTTTTTGCCAATAAGTATAAGAGGCAGGGGCCATTTTGAGCCAAGGTTGTATCTCTCACAACAGTGATCGCGATGTATTATCCCATATTGTCTAATCAGTAAAAGTAGCAGTATTGAGACTATTTATTTTATTTACTACTATTATGATATTGATTGTAGCAATCCTACTAGTGATTGTGAGGTAAACTTTCAGAATTAATCACAAGTAATAAAGTGGAAGTCAAACAACTCACTTCAGATGCTCTTTATTGTTATTGGTGGTAGCAGTCACTGTAGTGATCGTGAGGTATAAGTCAACTAAATTTCAAGAAGTTGAATATATTAGTCTCAGTCACATAACGCCTTATTACATTGCGATTAGACAAATTGAATAGGGCTCTATATAAGCACAGATATTTTTTACAGAACGCATATTTTTTACAGAAGTTTTTAGTTAGGGAACTTCTATCCAAAAGCAAGGTCTTAAGTATCTAAAAATTTCTGTAAAATAAATATGCTCTGTGCTTATATAGAGCCCTATTCAATTGGCCGAATCGCAATTTAATAAGGCTGCTAGTTTGTCCACTATAATAGCTCTCCCATATTACAAATGTGTAACAATCTCAGTGTGTGGTAATGAGGCAAATAAAAAATAAAGCTTGGAATGGAAGAAAACAATCATAACAAGATACAAATATTCCAGTGTTGATTTAGGATGATATTGAGTGAAACTTAATAAGTCATTATTAATATGAACAAATAATATGTGAAACTATATATGAAAAATTATCTGGGTGGTTGTTGTTGTTTTTTAGTCATTCAGGAGAGTCCGACTCTCTGTGACTCTATGGACCACAGCACACCAGGGACATCTCTCATTCACTGCCCTTCTGAGCCCCATCAAGTTCATTCTCATTACTTCAGTGACCTCATCTATCCATCTCCTCCTCTGGCGTCCCCTTCTTCTTGTGCTTCAATCTTTCCCAACATCAGAGTCTTTTCTAGGGAATCCTGCCATCTCGTGATATGGCCAAAAGATTTGAGCTTCAGCTTCATGATCATACCTTCTAATGAACAGTTTGTGTTGATTTTCCTGAAGTATTGGTCTATTGGATCTTCTTGCAGTCCAAGGGACTCTAAGCAGTCTTCTCCAACACCACAATTAAAAGGCGCCAATTCTACGGCACTCAGACTTCTTTATGGTCCAGCTACATCCGTATATTACTACTGGGAATACCATAGTTCGAAATATGCAGACCTTTGTTGATATATCTTTACTTTTTACTAGCTTGTCCAGGCTTGCCATAACTTTCCTCCCCAGAAGCAAACTTCTTTTAATTTCATGACTACAGTCACCATCTGTTGAGATCTTAGATCCAAGGAAAATAAACCATACGGCCTCCACTTCTTCCCCATCTATTTGCCAGGAAGTGAGATTGCCGTTTGCCATTATCTTCGTCTTTTTAACGTTGAGCAGCAGGTCAACTTTTGCACTCTCTTCTTTTACTCTCATCAATAAGTCCTTTAGTTCCTCCACACTATCAGCCATCAGAGTAGTATCATCTGCATATCTGAGGTTGTTTATATTCCTTCCAGCAATATTGATTCCGGCTTTGGATCCATCCAGTCTGGCCTTACGCCTGATGTACTCTGCATATAAGCTGTATATATAAGGTGACAATATACAACCTTGTCGCACTCCTTTTCCGATCTTGAACCATTCTGTTGTCCCATGTTTGGTTCTTACTGTGGCTTCTTGGTCGACATACAGATTTTTTAGGAGGAGGATGAGATGATCTGGTACTCCTATCTCTTTAAGGACATGACACATTTTGGGTTACAGAACATTGGAGGTATATATATGTTTCCTGGGTTTCAAATGTTTGGTAAGAAACAGGCAGCAATTATCAGAAAAAAAGATGTGTTATATAGATAAGTTCAGTGTATTTACAAAGTTATAGGCAGGAAAGTAAATTCCAGCTTTGCACACCCACTGGAAGGCTACATAACTAACAATGCATAGGAAGGCAGCCAAGTACTGAGTTTGAACTTTCAAAGGAAGTTCTTGCTGCTGGATGGAATCACATGGTTGGGTGGGGTCTGAGCTCACAAGTGAATGAGGGTACACAAGGATATAGAGAGCAAAAGAGACTACATATGCCAGGCTGCTTTGCAACACAGGAACCTCAGCGTATGATATAAATGCATCAGCTAACCTATTCTTTCTCCTGATTGGCCAAAACAACTTATGAATTTTATGCTAAACTTAGCAGGGATTTTTAGGGGCGTCAACCAACAAAAGCCTCAGCTTCCAAATTGAAAAGATTTAGCAAACACCAGGGTTTTAAATGTGTATATTGGTATTTTTTCGTGCACTACTGATTTTCCTCTATCAGATACATTCATAATCCAGGAAACTTAGATATGCCTTTAAAAGTAGATTTAAAGTTATATGCTACAACAAAATACAAGTATATATAAGAATAGATATGCAAAGTCACTTATAAAGATAGACGAGTAATAAGTCTTGGTAAAAGGATATAAATAAGGTGGAACATCAGACGTCAACAGGTTTAGATATTTTAATTGTTCATATTTTAAAACTGAGAATTATTTACATTTTTAAAGTGTAATTGCTCTATAATACTGTGAAAAGGTATACTATTTTGACTGCTTTTGTTCCAGACAAATATGAATAGAGTTTAATACTTTGTAGCTTAAACATATTAAGGCTAATACTTTTAATTATTATTATATTTTCATCATATCCTAGCAAAGAATAGCTGATTTGTGCAGTTCATATAAAGCAGTATTACATTTGCAGTTGCTGCTTTGCATTAATGGCGTGCAAACCGGCAGGATAGAAGAAGAGCTGCTGGTGCTATTACAAACTGACAAGCAATTATCATACCTTTAACTTTCCTTTAAATAGTATACACTTATTACAGTTATTAAGAATAAGCCATGTTGAGGAAGGGGAACCTTTTTTTTATTGATCATATGGTTCGACTGTTTATATGCAACATGTAAATGTAACCTTTGCGGGATTGGGAGGTAATAAAGTATGATAGCGTGCGCCAAACTGGTCAAGCCAATGATTAAAGGTCAGCTGGCTGGACCCTCTCCAACTCACAGTGTCTCCAACCCTCATTAACCCATCCCTACCTATTTCCCTGCCCTACCACACTGAGGACCTCATTCTATTATCGTCCGTAGGAGATGCGGGGATGCAAGGACCGGCCGCAAGCTATTTGCCTATTCTATTCCCTTCCGGACGGGGATTCCGGCAGGCTTGCGGCCGGCGCCTTGTTATCCCTTGCGGCCGCACGCGCCGGAGGAAAGCCTTTGATCTAAAACGTCCGCAAGAGTTTCGGCCGTAAGAAAATCCTGGTTGCTATTCAATTGCTCCGGGAACCCTCTCTGCAAGGCTAAAACCGAGCCGCAGCTTACTTGCAGAAAAAATGTCCCGCAGGCACACAATTAAGCACATTATAAAGCCATAATAAAGCCATCCTGCATTGTAGGCGTTAGCATTCATAGCACAACATTCCCCTACACTCAAATCCGTAAATACATTTTATTTTAATTTATATCAAATATCCATGGAAAAAGTCCAGAGGGCTTTGAGCACCTCAGACCCGCCCACGCTGCGGCCGGAAAATAAACAGTTAATGTAATCTCGGATTTGGGCTGATGTGCAAGCTTGAGAGGGGGTTGCTATTAATCCTCATGTCCCCCATTATGATCCATAGCATTTACAGAGCTTTACAGTGCCGTCTTGAATTTATTTTTGCTTTTAAAGATTTCTGAGCTTACGGCCGGTTGCAAGATATACGGCCGGCCGTAAGGGGATATCCTTGCGGCGCCGTATAATTGAATTGCAAGGTAACGGGAGCCCCGCAAGGAATCGCAGCTTTGCGGCCGATTTACGTCCGATAATAGAATGAGGGCCTGAGTCAGCAATCACAGATCACCAACTAGTAGGAATATTTTATTGTCTTGCCATTGTGTGTATAAATAAGTTGCTACTGTCAGGTTGACCAGGCATTGTTCTAGATAGACTTAGTGGTGCCTGGCTACCCCTTAGCAAACCTTGTTTACTTATAATAAGTTATACCATTGTTCTGTTGTATGTGTTGGTGTATAAAGTGGAGTTATTGGGAATAAAGAACATGCTCTCTTTGGAACACATAGTGATGGTGTGTTTTATTGAGGGAAACTAAGGATTGTCACTTTGTATCCTATTCTTCATCAGCCGTCCTTTGTGTGGCGACTCAGATCTACAGATAGGAATGGCCCTGCTGATCTTTTCAAGCTCAACAAAGAAGTAGATCTTGAAAGACCTGACAGGCACATTGGCTTTATAGGCTTATATGAAGTAGCAACTTAGACTGCAAAGTAGTTGATTCAGTGGCAGAGGCCCTGGTGGAAATTTATTTTTTTATATTTATATTTGTGGGCACATTTGCATGTCCCTGCTCAGCTTCCCAGAATGCAGTGTAATAACTGTTTTTCTCGGAATTCTGAGCTTAACTTAGACATTCAAATGTGAACACAGATGTACTATTTATTTACTGTACTACTGTACGGTGGAGGGCTTCTATCGCTCTTTTGCCCACCATATATTAAATGATTGTTATGGTGAACTACCTACTTATAAGGTCCACAACACAAGCTGAGATCCTGTTCTACGCTGATGATAGCCAGTAAGCCTGAAACAGCTGTACATGGATAGGATTCCTAGCTTGTGTTTAATCCAACCTTGGCTTTGCATAAAGGCTGTGTAATACAGCATGCATAAGCTTAAAGGAAGCCATGTTTAAAATGGGCAATGGATTGGAGAGTGAGGCATTTGTGGGCACATTTGCTTGATCCTACTTAGCTTCCCAGAATGCAGTGTCATAACTGTTTTTCTCAGAATTCTGAGCTGGAAACAGGTTTTTTAACTTGTTTTAGACATTTAAATGTGAACACAGATGTACTATTTATTATATATATATATATATATATATATATACAGTATGTATTTTATAGAACATATAATTTATATAATATATACAATATGATATATATATAATACATAGAGTATATAAATAAATATGTATGTATATATATATATATATGTATGGCTACACTCCTCGCTGCCACCAGTACCTTGCTCCCGGGACCTTGCTCCCGGGCATCCCTCAACATGTTTTGTCTGAGGGGCAACGGGGGCTGCAGAGGCAGTGAGACGGTGAGGATGAGGAGAGCAGGCTTGTGGCCTCCACCTCCTACACCGGAAGGGAAGATTATTAGTTGGGGACAGCGCCTGGCACCCCCAGAGGTGTGGGCTCTGATGCAAGGCACCACTTACACCACCGATATCTCAGGCCCGAGTTGATTAAGAAACAACACACTGCTTGTTATTTTAGTGGCTTAGATTTTCTATGTATTTAAATTCTCCTCCCACTTCCAGAAGCAGAACAGCAGAACACAAAATGGTAGATTCCACAGCAGCATTCTTGCATATAAAAGGTCACATAGAGGTGGCTGTATTATTTTATTTTCCATTCTAGACCATTGCACATTTTTAAGTGTAACTCCTCAAAATAGTACACTTTAAATATGTGACCACAGTGGTTCTTCATAAAACAGACACATAGAAAAATGCATGGATGTGGAAAATAAATCAAGGCAAAATGAGGTACAATTTTGTAATGCTTTGCATACTGATTATGAGAAAATGGACTAACTGGAGCCAAACTCTTTTTCTTTGCTGTCAGGAGACTTATGGTGAGTCATGTTTCCAGCAAATACACACATTTGCAGGGCAGATCTGCTTCTTATCCAAATAAAACATTCTGGAAACAAATGGAAATAGGAGAGCAGTTTATGTGTCTACACTGTGCTGAGACGTGATGATATGCACAGACAGACTAAACAATCGCTTGGGGCCCCAACAGACCTAAAGTTTTTTGGGATTCATTAAAAGCAGGGTAAAGTGATGAAAATGTCATTCTTATTGCTCACTCTACATTAGATTTCATCCAATTCAAGGTTTCAGACTAGGAAAATAAATAGTTATTTGGGGAAACCTGTTGCCTACTCCCTTAAAGGAAAGTTAAAGGGCAACTTTTTGATCATTTAGTTACTGATTAGCAATAAAATTAATATTTAAAAAAATTATATTCAATATAGCTAAAACTTACCTCCGTACCTAGGTGTCAAGGAGGTGAAAATGGATCTGTGCAGGTACACACTTATAAAGACTTTCAGGCCTCCTGGGTAGATCTCCTACCCCTTGAACAGGTGATAGGAGCTAGGGAACACCACATTTGCTGAAAAAAGGATCGCTGCCTTGTTGTAGTGAAGGGACTTGTGTACTTCAATAAAGCTGAGAGCTATACCATGTAGGGTCACCCAAGATGAGAAGGTCATAGCAGTAAGGTCGGACATATCAGGGTCTACTGAAGAAGGAGCTGACAACTCACTCCAGTATCTTTGCCAAGAAAACCTTATGGTTAAGGACAACCAGACCCAAGATGTGCTTGGCATGCTGTTGTCCATAGGGTCACTGAGAGTCAGACACGACTGAATGACAAAACAACAACAACAAAAACACTACAAACAAAACTGATTTTTTTTCAGATACTGATTTTATTGCTAGTCAGTTATTAAGTAAACAAATGTATCCTTATTGCATGAGCACAAGAGTCTTCTGCTAAATATGCATCATGAGGAAAACTAACAATATAATGCAGAAGCCGAGCCGAAGTATAATCACTGCACGACTCATAAATGTAAATGTAAAGCTGCGTTACATGAACAGTATGTTACTGTATATAGGTGGAAAATGTATTAGTTTTTACCGCTTGTTTGTAATTTACTGTTTTGTTGTTTTTTTTATATGTTGGAAACTCAATAAATATTTAAAATATAAAAAATATATAATTTTCCGCCGCAGGTCCTTAAACTGCCTGCGGCACACTAATGGTTACCCCCAAGCCGTGGGGTACTATCCCCCCCAGCATCTAAAATTAACGCCATCACTCATGGGGGTCAATATAGACCTCCATGAGATTTAAATTAACCCCCTCAGTCCAATAGGGGTCTATATAGACCCGTATAGGACACTATTAACCCCTAGGTTAACCCTACATGTGCCATGAGGGTCCTCCAGGACCCTCATGACAAAGTCTAAGCACTACACTACACTGTTAACCCTAACTATACCCCATTAACCCCTTAACCCTAACTATACCCCATTAACCCATATTAAACCCTATTCACCCTAATTGGGCCTATGTAACCCTAACTGGACCTATTTAACTCCCTCTAGACCTATTTATTCATAACTGGGCCTATCTAACCCCTTCTAGGCCTATTTAACCCCATCTCTAGTGGGGATCTATACAGAATACCATAAGCTTCCATCTAACACCCATCACTTACGTGGGTCTATAAAGACCCCATAAGCCTCTATTTAACCCAATCAGTTCCATAAGAATCTATAAAGACCCTCATGGGACAATTAGAACCCTAATATTAACCCCATAAGTGCCATGAGGGTCCTCCAGGACCCTCATGACACTAAGTACAAACACTACACTACCCCAATAAACCACTAACCTTTTAACCTATTAACCCCTACCTACCTAACACTACCTACCTAACCCCTTATTAACCCCCCACCCCACTAATTACACAAAATAAAAAAAACTGTTACAAAAAATAAAAAAAGAACATTACACAACCCCACGACAAAATATAAAAAAGGACATTACACAACCCCCACTACAAAAACTAAAAAAATAATTACACACCTGCAAAGAAAATGCATACACAAATATACATAATATTACAATACAGCAATAAATACATTACAAATATACCCCCTATCTACAAAACATTACCCCAATCTATAAAACATTACCCCCTATCTACATTACATTTAAAACCCTAAATCTAACCTAAGATATGTGTTTCCTGCCGCAGGTCTCACCCCTAGGACCCCCCCCTCCCATCAAATTAGTCAAAAATAAACACTACATAAAAAACAATAAACATTCAAAATATTAAACTTACCTTTCCACCATGTCCCTGTGCCTCTTTTTGTCTTCTCCAGCTGGGCCCCTGGAATAAATAAAACATAACATCAGTATACACATGAACACAACATAAAGCACAATAAACATACTAAATATTAAACTTATCTGTCTGCGATGTCCCCGTCCTTCTCCTCTTCTGCCCCGGCTCGACCCTTGAAAAAAACGCAGCTCTAAAAAAACAAACAAAAAAAAACAACTAACGGAGCGTCTCCTTGGAGGAGCTCCCCGATGCTAATGAATCAGAAGCCGCAGATGCCTTCAGCCAATCACCCCGTGGGCAATAGTGCCTTCTAATTGGTTTAAAAAATTATTGACAGGTCCATCAGTCAATCAGAATGGAATATAGGGGTGTATCCCATTCTGATTGGCTCACACCTTGGCACCTTCTGAATGGCTGAAATTTGATTGACAGCCATTTCAGCCAATCAGAAAGAGCCATTCCGTTTTCATTAACGTCAGGGAGCTCCTCCAGGGAGGAGCTCCGTTTTTTTTTTTTTTTTTATTGCGGCAGGTTTTTCAACAGCCCAGCCGGGGCAGAAGAGGAAGAAAACGGGGACATCGCGGACAGGTACGTTTAATACATAGTATGTTTATTGTGTTTTATGTTGTGTGTACTGATGTTATGTTTTATTTATTCCAGGGGCCCAGCAGGTAAATACAAGAAGAGAGTAATGTAGATAGGGGGTAATGTTTTGTAGATAGGGAGTAATGTTTTATAGATAGGGGTAATGTTTTGTAGATAGGGGGTAATGTTTTACACACAGGGGTAATGTTGTATATAGGGGGTAATGTTTTGTAGATAGGGGGTAATGTTTTACAGATAGGGGCAGTGGCGTAGCTAGAGCTTTTGCCGCCCGTGGCTGTACCTGAGATTGCCCCCCCACCCCTTGCGAACACAATACATATATATATATATATATATATATATATATATATATATATATATATACAGTATATATATATCACATATGTAGTTGCCAGCAGTACGGGTTGTTGCTAATGTGAAGCGAGGGCCGCAGTTGATGGCAAGGAGCGCGAAGGCGCTCCTTGCACTGGTGGACGCCGCAGCATTGGGGGGGGGTTAATGTTAGTTGCCGAGGGGGTACTTACAGTACCTCCGCGGCATACCGTCATTTTTTTTATATTTTATTCTATTTTTTTACCATGTAAAAAAAAAAAAAAAACAGAACGAATGTAACACAACAAATACATCCATCAACAACATTGATAAGTCCACCAGACCCTCGAAAAATCCCCACAATTAGTAAAAGTCCCAGAAGCATATAGAAAATACATATTGGTAAATTGTAAAAATCAGATTATCACTAATACCCCTAAGAGGCCAAAATGTACCAAGCTCTGATTGGCCAATTAACCCTTAAACCCTTTTTCATTGGATTGTTTATAAGAATCCCCCTCATCAGTTCTCTATTGTTACTAATAATATTAGCGACTTCATTCCACGTGGGAGTTGACAGAAGTTTCCAATATTTTGTTAAAATGTATTTCACACACAGAAGAATATGAAAAATTAAATATTTTACTTGAGAGGCAATCTGATTTAAGTGTAGGTGCAATCGGGAAATTTGGGGGGAGGCTATAATTTGTTTTCCCACCAACTTTGAAATTACTGAATAACATTTTATCCAAAGAGGCTTAATACTTTCGCACTCCCACCATACATGTAATGTTGTACCTTGCTTGCCACAATTTTTCCAACATAAATCTCTTAACTGGTGGTTAATTTTCCCCATAAAGTGAGGGGTTTTATTTAAATATCATTCCTACTTTCTCTGGGGTAGACATTATCAGACTCAATTATAGTGATATCCCATTAACAAATTTGTGAATTATAAATTTGAAACAAACATTTATTAGCTTTGTCTTTATAATAACTAAACTCTAAAAATATAAAAATATTTGTGTGAGCTGCTTCAGCATGTTTAAAAATGTCTTCCATGCTGTGCCTGTGTAAACCTAAAGGGATCATTAGATCCTAAATGTAATCAAATTGTGCATACGCTTAATTTTGAAAAAAATATTTAACATCATGAATCTAAATATTAGTGTCAATGTGAGCAAGTCTATTTGCACTAACTAATATTCCTTGTAGCATGCTTTCACCACTGAGTGATTGAACTTTTTTCTCATCTCTCTTTTTTTTTTTTTAGTTAGCCGTTAGCCAATCTGGAGATTTCAAAGCTAACTGAGGTTTTATGTCTGGGGTACCCATATTTCAAATTCCAGCTCTGCAACAGCTTGAGACCCTCATGAACCGTGTTAACAGTATGCCATACAGAGTCCTTCCAGATCATAAGACCACTTGTATATTTCCATTTATATTTAATTTCCTCTTGTGTCAGAAGCTGTGTAATTGTAGAATATTATTTTCTCCTTGCTAGAGTTTTTACTGAGATATCAGAGAATATTTTAATATTTGCATATGGAATGTCCAGGATTTTCTTACTGTAACTGGCTTTTATTATAGCTTCCTTAAAGGGTAAATAGTGTAGTCTTATAATAAAGTCTCTTGTTGTTTCATTTTCCAATTTGGAAGTCTGTGTATGGCTTCCATTTTTTTATCTTCTTTTGTGAAATCCGGGGCTAAGCTTTGAAACAAAGTTTCTATGTATGAATTTAAATCACTTCCTTGGATATTTTCAGGGATACTCCTAAAAATTCTGGAGCGATCCTCTAGATTGCATACTTTATTGTATAGCTCCTCAATTCTTGTTTCCAATGTGGAGGAATATTTCAACAGAGCATTATTATCTGTGATTAATTTATCACATTTGTTCTCTAGACCTTCCAGTTTGGAATATACATCTGAGATAGAATTTGTATTAGATGTTATTTGTTTAGATATCTCAGATGTAAAGTTCACATTATTTTACGTCTGTGACCGGCCAAAGCTCCACGGATTATGCCTCCAAAAATTAAGCCGACAAGATATGAACTTATTATAAGTAACTTTTTATAGATATTCCTTTTTAAATAAACATAAATATTAATATACAGTAGGAAGCATTATGGAATATATTTAAAATGTAAAATCCTCGTACAATGAGCTGTTTTTTAGCGGTATGTGTTTATTATCTATCAACTATAATAATTCTGGTAAGTGTGTAACGTACACACTTACCAGTACTTCCTAAGACTGTACAGAGCTGTGCGCATAGCGAGGAAGACACAGGGGAGAGGGGGAGGGGAGAGGAAGACACAGGGGAGGGTAGAGGGGGGAGGAAGACACAGGGGAGGGTAGAGGGGGGAGGAAGACACAGGGGAGTGGGGGAGGAAGATACAGGGGAGGGGAGAGGGGGGAAAGACACAGGGGAGGGGAGAGGGGGGCGAGACACAGGGGAGAGGGGGAAGAGACACAAGGTAGGGGAGGGGGAGAAGGAGACAGGGGAGGGAAGAGGGAGAAGGAGACACAGGGAAGGGGAGATGGAGAAAGATACAGAGGGGAGAGGGAGAAAGAGACACAGGGGAGGTCAATTTACTAGTTATTACAATAGTTATTGATGTTTCTCTGAAATGTCACAACATGCATTGCATAGGATCCACTTGAACTCAGTTTAAATATTTCAATAAATTGTGACACTCCAGTCATACCTGTGTTAAAGAACCAATGCGGTCTTATTTTAAACTTTACTGTTTTGAAGAAGTACACTTGAAAATATGCAAATGTTTTTAAAATGTAAAACAAAAATAATACAACACCTGGTTTAATTTAATATATTGTATATGTAGTTATATTGCTATGACGCCTACAATTTTGTCCACATTAGATCAACTTCCAGAGATGGGATGAGACTTTGAATAGACAGGAAGTGTGTTTCTGCAGTGAGAATCTGTCAGTAAGATCTGCCAGAGCTATCAGCAGGATGAAAGAGAAATTCACTAGTTTACAAGGCAACATCCACCTAACACAGCAACTGGCAGCAGTAAGGAAGAATGCTAAGTCATCCCACACAGTAAAACATAAGAGCTGCAAAATATAAAGGTTGAGTTTATTTTTTCTGGTTTCCAACAACATTTTGCTCCTTGTCATGTTTAGTTAAATGAAAGACTATTTAGAAAAAGAAAATGACCACTGTGGTGCTTTAAGTTCTAAATCTATATGGCTAAAGCTTGTTGAACTGGCTGTTTTGGGATTTTTACTTTATAAGCTTGTTTGTTTGAATGGGTCGGATTACCCTAGTACTCCCCTTGTCTTGGGGCTGGAATAGCAAAGCTCCTCTCTGACTGATTGTTCTGGCAACCTAAATTAACATCACATTGAGGTCAGCCACTTGCCTCCTTCCAGAGGAGGTCTGAGAACTTTCCCAGCTACTGCAACATGATTTAGCTTATGGCGGGAGAAAGAGTGATAGAAGCCTCCAACGTACAGTGTACAGTAGATAAAATGTTACTTACTTTTAGACATTCAAATGTGAACACACATGTACTATTTAGTTACTGTACTACCGTATGGTGGAGGATTCTATCACTCTTTGGCCCACCATAACCTAAAAGATGTTATGGTAAACTACCTCCCAACAAAATCTATTATACAATTTAGGTACCAGCCCCACACTGATGAGATCCATTTTAAGATTGAAACCATGCTGTCTGTGGGTAGGTCTCCTTACTTGTGCATACTCCATCCAAGCTATGGGCAGACCACAAGCTGTGAATCTCCATATTGCACCTTTAAATGAAAAAATCATAGTCAGCACACATAACAGTCAACTAGAACAGGGGTGGACAAGTTCGGTCCTGGAGGGCCGACCCAGGCTTGAAATTGAGGATTTCTGTGCACAGGTGAGCCAATTAGGATGACAGAAGAAGTGATAGTCTCACCTGTACACAACAGGGATATCCTATGCACCTCTCCAGGACTGAAATTGTCTACCCCTGATCTAGAAGCATGTAGGGCGAGGTTTATACAATAATAAATATAATTTTATATAATGTTTTGCATTACAGCTGTGTAATACAGTGAGTATATGCAGGGCCGCGTCTACCTTTTTGGAGCCCCTAGGCAGTGAAGTGGAGGAGCCCCTGCGAGTGAGTACGCAAGGTATGCACTGACCCATTTTTGCCTTTCCTGTTGTAACTGTCTTGTTCTCGGTGGTTTCCCCATAGTAGCCAGTCATTGTGCACTCATTTGCATGTCCTTGCTGTGGGTCCCAGAGTGCAGTGCAATAACTTTATTTCTTGGAATTCTGAGCAAGAAATACATTATTTAGATTTATTTTTCGACATTCAAATGTGAACACAAACGTTCTATTTATTTACTGTATAGATATAGACGTCTGTTTCTAAATCGTGTCTCTATCACAATGCTTCAAATATTATTGTAACCACATAGCTTGCAGAAAAAACATTGTAAAAAAACGCAGCTAGGTGAAAAGGCATTTCTTTTATATGGATAAAGATGCATTATACATATATATCTATTTGGTTTGTCAGCTGGAAAAGTAGGAAAACTGTGTGGGGGGGGGGGGGGGGGGGTGAGAAGATTTTTTTTAAATTGGAATTCTTGATAGGAAAGATTTTTCCAGCTAAGGGATCACTGAGCTATGACCTGCCTGCTGCATTACTATACTTAAAGGGAATATATTACCTCAAACTCAAGTTTTTTTTTATGTTATTCTAAAAGAGCATGAAATATATAATGTATTAGCCATTTTTTTCTAAAGTAACAATATCAAAGCTATTAAGGTGACATGTAGGCATTCTGCAAACATATCAACCATCACTTTCCTGGTTGAAACGTGCAATTTATCTGACTTTGAAAAGGGGATGGTCATTAGCTTTCACAGTTTGTGAACTGTTTGCATACTGCTGTGGTTAAAGTATACCGTGACTGGACAAACGGCACCATTGCGAATAAATAGCATTGAACTTAGGCAGTGAAGGTGTGTGAGGGCCAAGCGATGAAGACTTCCAATTGAACCCCATTTAGCACCCGTGGGACCATCTTGATCCCCATGTTCGCCATATGTATTCTCGACCACTCACTCTTCAGCAGTTGTCGGATACACTGCAGTCCAGATACCCTTGCCAACCTTCCAGCACATTTTAATTACTCACTACCACTGCGTCTAGCTGCTGTCCGTGCTGCACACAGTGGTTATTCAGGATATTAGCTGGTGGTCATAATAATGTGATTGGACCGTGTATGTATCAGAGTCTGCTTGTCTGTATCTGTGGTAGCCAAAACATAGAGCCCTTTTCTATTGTTCAATTTGTAAATTTATACACACTTAAAACTGCTCTTAATATTTTTACATATTATATTAGCTACTCACAATCTGATTACAAGTTCCCCTGCAACAATAACTACAGCCAGCAAACGCCGAAGAACTCCATTGGTTTTAGCACAGCTCGAGCATTACGAGCTCTAAGTAATTAAACAAAATCGATATTCTATTTGACCCATAGGTGTAGCAAATAAAGTCTGACCCGCAACTGAAAAAAGTATCACGTTTCTGTCAAAAATACTAAAGTACTAAATAAGACTCGCCCGGGCTTCTTTAAACACTTATTAAAGCTATAACAGCACACACAATACTGTACTTTGAAAGCACGGGAAGACATGAAATGAGAATTAATTGCACAACAGTCTCAAAACCACAAATATGCAATTACAAATATAATTTTTAAATGTTATTTTGTAGTAATATCAATCCTGGGACTCAAGCAGTTAATACATATCATGAAACTCACATGGACTAAAACAGATGATCTAATGTATTTTATAGACGGCTAGATTGCTTGACTGCGAGCCCAATCTGCAAATATTACTTATTGCTTCTAATTAATTATTAGCCTCCGATTGTAGATTACATGTAACGTCCATGTTTTACTGAAATATTGACGATGGTCTCATTTACTATTGGCTGTGTCTAAGAAGAAAATTAAGGGCTTTCTTAAATATTGTCAGATCATATGATCACACCCCCTGAAATCCTACTTAAAAAGGCATGGTTTACGAGTTTAGGCTTAAGGATGTGAATTGCAAGTTGCATTCAATTGAATACATCTAAACATTTAGAGACAAAAACACCCGCAGCCAAAATTACAAGTTCAAAGCATTTGCAGACTTCTAATAGAATAGGGCCCCAGTGTTATCATGCAATTAGATCTGCTCCACCACATTTATCAAGCATTCTTAGCCAACATTAGCATAGTGATTTGCACATTAGCATACATGCAGCTTACAAACAACACTGTATATCTTAGGAATTACTTACTGAAGATAAATATGGTTTATACAACTTTTAGTCAATTTTCATGCTCTTTAAGATTAAACCAATGTGTTGCTGGGGTGACATTGTCCCTTTAAAATAAATTTTTTTTTTCCTGCAAAAACTGTTGTTAAAGTTGATAAAGGCTAAAATAGTTGTTCTTGTGAGTCATCACAACTTATGCAGCTCACTGTCTGACAGCAACATGCGCCAAGTCAATTATATGGTGTGTTCAGAGCACTGGGTATACCAAGCCTGAAAACAAACAAAAAAAGTTTATTGAATATTTACAAAACTGTGATAGATTTTCAAATAATATTTCTTCCTTTACACTCAACTAAAATGCTTGCTTTACCCGGTCCTTTAATTGTTCTTTTGTAAATCAGTGACTTCATCCAGTTTATTTATAAAGATGATTCAAATGACAATTTCTGTATATTACTAACTTTAACTTAATTATATGTTCCCATAGTTGTTTTCCTGAGTGCTCTTGTTTTCAAACTCCACAGGAATGTAAAAAGCTCTTTGGTGTGTAATTTTGCAAAAATCATAGTGGTTTCTGACTGTCTGGCTATACAAAACATTGAAGATCAAGCACTAGAAAGGCTCTTAAAGGCATAATGTAGAGGTAAAATACATCACAGCCCTTTAAAAATATAAGTTTCATCTAGCTGTATTACAACAATTATATAAAATGATATTATTATTTTATAAACCTAGCCATAATTGCTTTTAGAGGACTGTTATGTGGTGCTGACTCAAGCAAGCTGGTGCTGGCTATGATGTTTGCATTTAAAAAGTACAAGATGGAGATTCACAGCTTGCTGTCTGAAGGATAGAATGAAGAAGGGAGGCAACCATGGCAATCTCCTAGAAGCAAGTATGGAGAAATTTAAGAAATTAAAAATATAATAAGTGTTTCAGTATGCTTGATGCAACTTATTCTTTTAAAGGGCCATGGCTTTTTTTTACCACTACACTGTCTATTTAAAAGAAGTTTTGTGTCAGTCAGTGCTTAAAAAGTACTACTCTTACAGTATGTACACTCATACAGCGTGATTTGGAGGGCATGTAGGATTGGTGGAAGCGCATCATATGCGTTGGCCGTGGGGCTTCAGTTCATTTTAGCCTCACTCCGCGGCCGGCCATCACAGGGAGCAGCAGCATTGGAGAAGCTCCTGGCATACAGTGGATATAAAAAGTCTACACACCTCTGTTAAAATGTCAGGTTTCTGTGCTGTAAAAAAATGAAACAAAGATAAATCATTTCAGAACTTTTTCCACATTTAATGTGACTTATAAACTGTACAAACTGAAAAACAAACTGAAATCTTTTAGGTGGAGGGAAGATAAAAAAAAAAGAAAAATAATGTGGTTGCATAAGTCTGCACACCCTCTTATAACTGGGGATGTAGCTGTTTTCAGAATTAAGCAATCACATTCCAAATCATGTTAAATAGGAGTCAGCATACACCTGCCATCATTTAAAGTGCCTCTAATTAACCCCAAATAAAGTTCAGCTGCTCTAGTTGGTCTTTCCTGAAATTTTCTTAGTCACATCCCATAGCAAAAGCCATGGTCCACCGAGAGCTTCCAAAGCATCAGAGGGATCTCATTGTTAAAAGGTATCAGTCAGGAGAAGGGTACAAAATAATTTCCAAGGCATTAGATATACAATGGAACACAGTGAAGACAGTCATCATCAAGTGGAGAAAATTTGGAACAACAGTGACATTACCAAGAACTGGAGCTCCCTCCAAAATTGATGAAAAGACGAGAAGAAAACTTCTGTGTCTGGGAGGATACCAAGAGGCCTACAGCAACATTAAAGGAGCTGCAGGAATATCTGGCAAGTACTGGCTGTGTGGTACATGTGACAACAATCTCCCGTATTCGTCATATGTCTGGGCTATGGGGTAGAGTGGCAAGACAAAAGCCTTTTCTTACAAAGAAAAACATCCAAGCCAGGCTACATTTTGCAAAAACACATCTGAAGTCTCCCAAAAGCATGTGGGAAAAGGTGTTATGGCCTGATGAAACCAAGGTTGAACTTTTTGACCATAATTCCAAAAGATATGTTTGGCGCAAAAACAACACTGCACATCACCAAAAGAACACCATACCCACAGTGAAGCATGGTGTTGGCAGCATCATGCTTCTGGGCTGTTTTTCTTCAGCTGGAACTGGGGCCTTAGTTAAGATAGAGGGAATTATGAACAGTTCCAAATACCAGTCAATATTGGCACAAAACCTTCAGGCTTCTGCTAGAAAGCTGAACATGAAAAGGAACTTCATCTTTCAGCATGACAACGACCCAAAGCAAACATCCAAATCAACAAAGGAATGGCTTCACCAGAAGAAGATTAACGTTTTGGAATGGCCCAGCCAGAGCCCAGACCTGAATCCGATTGAAAATCTGTAGGGTGATCTGAAGAGGGCTGAGCACAGGAGATGCCCTCGCAATCTGACAGATTTGGAGTGTTTTTGCAAAGAAGAGTGGGCAAATCTTGCCAAGTGAAAATGTGCCATGCTGATAGACTCATACCCAAAAAGACTGAGTGCTGTAATAAAATCAAAATGTGCTTCAACAAAGCATTAGTTTAAGGGTGTGCATACTTATGCAACCATATTATTTTAATTTTATATTTTTTCTTCCCTCTACCTAAAAGATTTCAGTTTGTTTTTCAATTGAGTTGTACAGTTTATAGGTCACATTAAAGGTGGAAAAAGTTCTGAAATGATTTATCTTTGTCTCATTTTTTTACAGCACAGAAACCTAACATTTTCACAGGGGTGTGTAGACTTTTTATATCCATTGTAAGTACCCCTGCGGTGTGGTTGTGTGAGTGTTGTGTTTTGTATCCTCATATTCCCTCAGCGTGGGTGTGCTTTGTGTGTCTGAGTTTGTTTGTGTATCCTTTTGTCCCATTTTGTTTATTTCTTTTTTCATTCATTCTTTATTTTATTTTATTTTTTTCTGCTTGTGTTTCTCCCCTGCCCCCCCTTTCTCCTTGTTGTTTAGTCTCCTTTATTCTGTTCTTTTTCTGTTTCTTCTTTCCTTTAGTTTTTTCCTTTATCCCCCTTTGTCTTCCCATTGTGTGATATTTCCCCCCTGGGGTGATCTAGCAGTATGAGTCAGGTAGAAGCTGGGGAGTTGGAAAAGCTGCTAAAAATGGTCAGGGCTAGAGTGCTAGGATATGGCGCAGGGAGTTTGTGGAATTGTTCTCTCTCCTTCCCCTATCGCGTGTCAGAGACTTGCAAGAGGGTTACCGGGCTGGGGTGGATGACAGGCGCAGTAGCTCAAAGTGGATTCCCAGAACGTTCGACAATTGGCTACAAATGTTCGCCCTAATGGCATGTGGGGAGAAGTTTCCGGAGCAATGTTCCGCGTTGTTTGTCTTCCTGGATGACATCAAAGGAGCGTACATGACCTATGGGAGTATGGCATGGTCGAAGTGTGACGAAGACTTCTGCCAGTGCATGGCGTCGATCCTGGGCAAGCTGAACTTTGCCTGTAGTATAATCCTGATGGGAAGGGTTTTTAGTTGGAGGTTGGCTCAGGCGGCGGTAGGCGCAAGGCGCCTGCACCACTTCGTTAGCATCATGACGACTATGAGGGAGGATGCCAGGGTTCGGCTGTTGTTCTTGAGCACATTCAACAGGAAGGCATTGATACAGCGACAAGCGCAGCCCAGCATAAAGCTTGAGCTTTAAACGGATGTGACGGGTGCCTCAGGTATGGGGGCATACTTTGGGGGTAGGTGGTGCTCTAGCCCGTGGCCGGAACAATGGGCAACCGCAGGCCTTACAAAGAACCTTGCGTTCCTGGAGTTGTTACCCATAGTGGTGGCCTTGCACATCTGGACCGAGGAATTGGCGGACAGACAGGTCATCTTCTTCATGGACAATATGGTGGTGGTCCAATCAGTCAACAACATGACGGCGTCGTCAATACCTGTAATTCGCTTGATACGGCACTTGGTACTGGAATGCCTGCGTCAAAATATCTGGTTAAAAACTAAACACATCCCAGGTTACGAAAGCGGGCTTGCATACACACTCTCTCGTTCGCAGTGGGACCGCTTCAGGGTGTTGGCGCCGGAGGCCCTCGAGAGGGGAGAAGAGATTCCGCAGTGGCTATGGGAACTTGGAGCGGAGAGATAGCTGCATTGGTCAGGAGATCACTGGCACCAGTGACATGGAACAGCTACAAGAGAGTATAGGACAAGTGGCTGGTGGTGTCGACATGGAGGAGAAGATGGTTGGTGTCCTGTTGTGGTACCTAATTCGATGCAGGGATACCGTGGAGTCAGCGGCATCGGTTGGGAGGGAGGTGGCGGCCCTAGCTTTCATGTTTAAGCTAGCTGAACTGAGGGACCTGACAAGGAGTTTGTGGTGAGGCGTGTCATGCAAGGGTTGTTCAAGGGTGAACACAGTCATGACAGGAGGCGCCCAATCACTGTTTCGTTGTTGCTGAGGTTGTCAGCGCTGCTGGTGGAGATCTGTAACACGGCCTACGAATCCGTACTGTTTAAAACCATGCGCTCGCTAGCATTTTTTGGAGCGCTTTGGATTGGGGAGGAAGTCGCGAGAAGCAGAGTACTGGTGGCATACAGATGGTGGATGTTTGTCTATGGGATGGCAGAGCGATGGTGTGGCTAAGGAAATCCAAGATGGATCAGGTTGGAAAGGGGAAGGAAATCAGTCTCAAGAGAGTTGGTACAGGTTACTGTCCTTGTGAATGTTTGAGGGAGTTTCTGCAGCAGCGTCCGGGGGCGACGGGTCCGCTTCTGGTACATGAGGACGGTACAGCACTATTCTGATTTCAGTTTACCAGGGTACTGAAGATCGGTCTGTGGCATTTGGACCTTAACCAGTCGGAGTTTGGGACCCACTCGTTTAGAATTGGGGCTGCGATTGAAGCAGCGCGGTTGGGACTACTGGAGGCTATGATAAAGTGGATTGGGAGATGGGAATCCAGACGTTATATGGCATATGTGAGACTGACAGCCGAGAAATAATAGCAGGAGCTAATAGCGGCTAACTCTGTCATTGTCTTTGCAGGACAAAGACAACTGTGGATAGTGGGACACTCCTACGTGCATTGGGCTCACTGGTTCGCCGCAGGTAGGAGGAGGGAAGAGCAACTAGGCGTGCCGGTAAAGACCATGCAGGTGAACAAACGAGTAGACTGCTGGAGTCCTATGCCAGGCGTTGGGGGCACCCCAGCATGCTATTAGTACATGCCGGGGGTAAAAATTTGGGTTCAGTCCCTATGAAAGAGTTGGTTAGGGTCATGAAACAGGATTTGTTGGATTGGATGCATACATTTAGAGGTGTATTTATCATCTGGTCAGAGATGATTAAAAGGAGGGTGTGGGGGAGTGCCAGGAACCCTGCATGTGTGGATAAGGCAAGACAGAAGGTCAACAAGCTGTCGAGTTTTGTGAGAAAGCAGGGGTTCGTGGCACTCCGACATAAGGAATTCGATGATGAGGGGGCAAAATTGTTTTTCTTACCAGATCGTGTACACCTAACGGATGTAGGGTTGGAGCTAATGATGCTGGAATTCAGGAAGGGAGTCCAGCGGGGCATTGTGGCCTCATGAGTGATTCCCTTGTCCGCTTTGTGGCGGGGGGAGGCGCCCGGGCCAGGAAGTTAAGAAGGGGGTCCTTTCCCCCCTTACCTCAGAGGCGTGGTAAAGGACGCTACCTCAGGCCAGGCTCCTGCTCCTATGACTTGTTGGTTTGTTGTTATGTTAATAAATATGCTGTGGCCAGCTTTACTCCAACCCAGGTCTCCGTGTCATTATTTATTATTTATCGTTAAGTGGTTATTAAGTTGTGGGGAATAGTACCTAGGCCCATTAACATCTCCCTAGGGCATGGAGGGCATGTAGGCAGCCCCAGGCTTCCTTGGGGTTCCCTGGGAGTGCCCCTTGACCTGAGGATCCTGGGGCTGCTGTAAGGGTGGAAGCGCATCACGTGCGCTGGCCGCGGGGCGGGGCTTCAGTTGGAGGGTGCGGGAGCACCATTTTAACCTAACTCCGAGGCCGGACATCTCTCTAAGCATGTCTGACACAACTCACATATGTATTGTATAAAGCAGGCCATTGATAGAACAGGAAATAATGTCATCATGCAGGATATATTATCTCCTTAGTAATTAATGGTGAGGCTGAAAATCTATACAATCTGTGGAAATGGAAATACCACACACATTAAAGGACTACAAAAGTTGCCATATGTACTCTGCACCATCAGTTAGTTAGAGGCTGGAAAATTATGTGGAAAAGTTATTTACATTTTTAAAATTGATCAAGAATTGATGTTATAGCCATTGTAGTTTAGTCCTTGAAGTCCTCCCACAAGAATCTGCATAAATAATAATTCTAGATTTACACTGTCTTTACTTATTTTAAAATTACCACAAATCACTTAGCCAACGCCTGATTCAAAGCATTTACACCTGATTCTAAATAATATTAATTACATCTCATGCAGTACAGAGATCATTGCTCATTCAGGCAGAGGCAACACACTGAAATAGACTGACTTCTATTGATCATAACTTATAGAAGTCAGGCTTTTTCACCTTCTATCTAATGGTGCAGAGCACATAAGTTAACTTCTGTGGTCCTTTAATGGTGCTCTGAGAGTCTAATTATCTTATCAACATACCAGATATGTACCAGGCACTGTCATTTTTTTTAACATGTCTGACATAACACCTTTATTTGATTTTGCTTGGCACTAATTCTCATGACCTCACCACTCCTTAGGGATATAGATCTCTGTAGTATGTACAGTACAGCCATCTCTCTTCTGATGTAACATTTACAGTCCATTTATACAGAAGCATGTTTCTAAATGTTCACAATCCATAACCAGTCTTCACATTTGCAACTGGATTTTGATGGAAATGATTTTCCTCACTGGGTCTTCTAAATGTATTAAAACTACCATATATATATTTTCCTAAAGTCCTGGCAATGAGTGGTCACACAATGAAGTCCTGTTATATAAGTTTCAAAGGCTATGGTCCCCTTTATGCAACATGGGGATTATTTGGGTTCATGCTGGTTGTCTTTGTAATATAATAATGAAATAATGTTCTTTCTGTTGGAAGAGTATTAATCTGATTACTTCCTTTTCTATACTTCTATTTTACCATTCCCAATTGGTCCAGTATCTCTTTTGATAATTTTTTTTAAATGCGCTCAGTTCTGCTGCTGTGTCGCAAGCCTTGTTTCTACGCTCTCTCACAAATTATGCCTTATTTGCTGATTATGCATGTGTGCACGTTTTTGCTTGCACTCGCACGTTATGTATACCGAAGACTTACCTACTCAGTTCTTATCTTTTAAGCATTGCACATGTCTGCCCAAGTTATAATTGATGTATTCCTCCAGTGGACCTGCCTTGCCTAGCAATGGCATCCATGCTCCTGCTGCTCTCTATTCTTGCATCAGGATTTTTCTTAGTAGTCATCTAAGGGAATTTTCTACTTTATAACTTGTAATTATTAAGTATGTTTGTCTCAGACTCCGGTGGTGAAGTAGAAGATGTATATATAGATGAATACCCACTGATTTTAATTATATTTAGTAGAACCGTTGGTCGCAGCTATTAAAAAGATTCTAGAAATCGAAGAAACCACTGTAGATCTTTCAGCATCTAAGAAATGTTATGTATCTTTATTCCCCAGCCTTAGTTGAGAATATCAAGGTTATTGCACTTAGAAAACGACAAACTCCAGGCAGAAAATGCACAGTTCAAACATACCTTACAAGATTATATCATTTTTCTGAACATGACTCTCAGTCTTGGGATATAATCCCTCATTTTGAAGCCTCTGTAGTTAAAATAGCTAAAAGAGTAACTCTTCTCATGAATGAAGGTCCTTCATTAAAAAACAGCATAGAATGACAATTACATAATGACCTTAAGAAAGCATATTTAGTTTTAGGAGCCATTTCCCATGCCAAAGTTGACTGAAACATGGTTTCTAAGGCTATAACACCTACGGATATTCCGCTACAGACGCATACCACACATTAGCCGCCATTTTAGAACAATAACTTACACAATGCTGAAGTACACAGCTACGCTAACGGTTTGGTCTCGCGCACGCACACTATTACACTACACACATTCATCACGCTTACACAGCAGCTCCACACCACTAATGCTGCAGCAACATCAAAACAGATTATTATTTATTATTTTATTACCATGAGGCTCGCAATGAGCGCCGAAGGATCTCGAACACCAACAAAATTAATGTCTCAACCAAACAGCATTACCTGCCTTACAATCTTATTGCTGTCATTTTTTGACGGGCAAGTCACTAGTTATTGTAATAATATCTATTTAATAGCATACTTATACCAACTTACCATTTTACATTTTTTTCAGGGTATGAAGTATGTTTCAAACTAATATTATGTAAGTTATGAGCTTAAAATTATTTGCAGATAAATTCTTAAAATCAGATTATGTTATGGGGGCTTCATTCTTAAACTGTTAGTATGCCAGTATCCTTAAGTGATTTATCTTACTGAGCATACACTTTATTAAGTACTATTGTCAAGCAGTAATTCCTAGTGACAGTCTTTCAACAGAACTGCATAGAGATGTAACCTTAAACCAGGGTTTCTTCCATTCTGTCTAGGTTTCTAATCAAATTAAAAAGAATATTTGGGCAAAATATTTTTGTTTTGAACTAGATTAATTAAGAAATGTTATCCTCCCCAAGTAACTGATTGTTACTTCTGGACCTTTCACCATTCTTTCTGTTCTCTCTCATGAGTGGTGGCATTCTGCACAGTTGTGACATAAAGGGCTTAACAAGCTGTACTGCCAGCATCTCATGATACTAAAAATCATATAGTGACATGCTGTTTATCTGAGCAGGATGAGGCATTGTTTGTGTGAAGCACTTCTCATGTAGACACAGTATTAGGTCAAAGCTGTGTAAGATGTTGTGAGAGAGAACAAGAAGTAAAAGAGGCTCCAGAAGTCTGGAGTTACTTAAGTAAGGAATTACTTAAGTAAGTAAAATTATATGTCATGACTGATTTTGGGACTCCCCTGAACCCCAAAAGCAACCCTACTATTTGGGACTCTGGCACACTGGGTTGCTAATATCAAAGGCTATAAAAATTACCTGGTACTTGTTGTAAGGACTGTGATGTGTTGTTTTTGTGTGTAGTGTAGTGTTGGCCACAATAATGAATGTTGTGGTTACTATATGGTGTTATGTCAACTGTAATAATGTTATTTTACCTGTAAACTAACATATATACACTTTGTGCTATATTGTGCTAGTGGGCCAGCAAAGGGTTAAACCCAAGGTTTCTGCAAGAATTTATATGGTTTCTCAGCGCGGCCAGGCATCTACTCTCTGGCCTCTGATAGTCATAAAGTTTACCTAACATCAAGACACAGGTCTGGGATATGAAGTGACCTAGCCAGATAACCCCTAAGCTTTGGTGTATCTGTTATGTGAGGGGGGTTTATAACCTAGTGATGGGGTGCAGAGATCACACTGAGAATTCAGACCCGCTCTTACAGGGAGGAGAATTAGGAAGGGTGAAATCTTTTTGTGTTGGTAAAATATCTGTGTAAGAGGAATAAAGTGCCCAGTCTGTTCCGCAACGAAGGGTGCATGTGTTTGATTGTCCTGCTTCTCCATGAATGATGTCCTAATCTGAATTGTTGGATGCTGAGATGAATATAAAGTCACAACTTGCAGCTTGCTCCTGTACACTGAAGCAGGAGAATTATATATCACAATGACAATGATAAACAAGAATAAAATTAAGTAATCTTGTTAAAACATAAATATAAAACAAAAAAGTTGCAGAAAGAGATCCTTTTAGAACAAAATAAGGGGTCTGGCACATTTAAAGCAAAATCATATACAACAGTTAAAATTAAAATCTGTATTTATTTATTTCAGACTTCCTAAATACATTTTGTATATTATCAACTCAAGTTTTTTGATGACTTCATTTTTGTAACATTTAATCAGTATTGCTTTTTACTTGAAAAAGAAAGTTACGTCACTCAAAAGCTCATCACTCCAAACAAAATATTTGTCCAATAAAAAAGGTATCACTATATAGTGCAATAATCTTATTATTTTTTATAATTATATTTCAGGAGTCCTTTATAGTTTCTGTCTTTCAAAGAAAAAAAATGTGTGTATTTCTTCCCTAGTTATCAGTAATGTTTAAAATATATGATCAAGAAAAACGAAGGGTCATAGTAGCAAACGTAAATTTAAAAAATATTTTGACATCTACATGTCTAAAATTACAGCCTTTTCCGAAGGTTTTATTGCTTTCTAATCTTGCCTAATGAACTCAACAAGAATAAAATGTAACATGAAAGAAAAATCCCTGCAGTAAGAGATCCTTATTTATGACCACATCATCATTTACAACTGCACATAGTGTACTCTTTCACCTAAGGCTCAGATGTTCACACTCTTAATGGCCACTTTACAGATATAATCATTGAGCCTTTTTCAGCTTCCTTCTTTCACAGGATAAAATAAGCCAATATGACTACTTATAATTTATTGTGTTTAGAAGGATTATGCTATTTCTGTAAGTACTTATTATCAAGCTATAACTTCCCAAGATATGTTATTGGAAGCTCGCCCAGTTTAACACTAAATATAGACTTTCGTGCCAGGGCATGTAATGAAAATCCATAACTTTACTGGCAGATGTGCTGGAAGCATTCACTTGTACACCATCGCTTCTGGTCAACGTAGCACGTCTTATCATGTTTGAGTATATCAACATAAAAGATCTTCCATAACTATTTCATAGATTTTAACAGAGTAGATAAAACTGCACTATTTAGCAAGTACTGCACTTATTAACAGAAATGTAGGAGTAATTGCCAAATCAAAAGTTCTAAAAGTGCTAATTATTATACAGGGAAAATACAAAATACAGGTCAGGAATAAATGATTTACTTGCTGTTCAATGGTGATTCTTGATTGACCCAAGTTGTAACAGTACAATGGCATCAAGATTCTGTGAATAAGTGATATTATAAAAAAGAAAAAATGGAACATTACTCTGAATCTGAATATTTCTAATACTAAAAATATATATACTGCAAATACAGTAAGGTAAGCCATTGTTTCATTTTCAACATCCTGGCTGCAGGTTTTTTTCCAAGAATCTGTCTGTATTTTGGACCATCTACCTTCCCTCCTATCTTGACAAGTGCCTCAGTCCCAGCTGAGGAGAAACATCCCGACAAGAGGATGCTGCAATCCCTGCCCTTTACCTGAGATATCCACATAATAGCCCCCGTTTAATTCCAAGCCCATATTTACCTTCATACTTACCGTTTGTCTGCGGGTTAGAAATTTGTTACATATATTTAATTAACTCAAGCCCGTAATTACATACTCACAGCCCCAACATGTAAACCATGAACCCGTATGTAGCATTTCAGAGCATGACCATGATCAAGTAAGCAAGCCCGTAGGTTACAATTTAGACAGAGCCAATAGTAAATGAGAACGTCAGTAAAACATGGAGGTTAAACTACAATCAGTGTTTAGAAGTCCGATCTGCAATCTGACTCACAATCCAGAAATGTAGAAATCAATAAAAATCAATAAATCAACTGTTCTAGTGCATGTGGATTCCATGATATGTCTTTACTCCTTGATTCCCAAGATCAATATGATGGAAATAAAACGTTAAAATTATTTTTTTGGCAGATTTGCGAGCTTGAGCTTTCTGTGCAACTAATTCTAATGCCTTTCATTGTTTTCCCAGTATTTTAAAGTACAGTATTGTCCTATCTAGTACTCATATAATATTTTGATATATTTGCCATTTACAGGTTTGAAGGCAACTGCAAGCTTGTTGAATTGTAATTAAATATGGATTTTGTATCTTTAGCACTGGTAACATTTACAGGCTTGAAACATCAATGGAGATAGGACAGAGTTAAGTTTTTGACAACTGCAGTGATTTTGAGCCTGTAACTTGCAATTGGAATGCAAGTAGCAAAATGTAGCCAATTAAACATCAGTAACATTTACGGGCTCAAGTAATTGTGATTTGGACAATTAGATAGGGGCCAAAGTTTGGGATGCTTTAAATAAGACTGGAGATCTTTCTTGATACCCTCCTATACAGTCCAGATTTGTGGAACACTTGTGATATTGTTGACATATCCACACAATAGTCATAAAAACATGTAGTTTCTTCAAATTGTCATTGGCCTCTCCGATCAGTTTTATGCTAAGTCATCCACTTTGTAGGGATGGCCTGGTCTAGGCAAGTTCCATGTGGTACAACATTCCTTCTACTTCCTAAAGATAATCGTGACTGTGCCTCATAGGATACTACATTTTTAAAGCACCTTTCTAGGTGAATTCATTACTTTGAAATTAATTTCCAAAGAGTGGAAATGTCTAGTTTTATTCTGAACTAATTAAAATCGCCACAATTTATCACAGATGGGAGGCAGTTAATTTGTTTCATTCCAGAAATAATGACAAACAAATTTTGCATTCCTGACGCAATGTAATCAATGAATTCAAAACAGAGAAACAAACCAGACTGAAACAAAAAATGCAGGTATTAAAGGACACATATATCCTTGAATGTTTTCAGCATGCCGTACAATCTTTTATTATGGATACAAATTACTGAGACTTCCTTTTGCTACCAAATTAAAATGTCACAACCAAATAATCATCCAATGAAATTAAATGTCCACCTAGTTTTGGGAGAAAATACATATTTTATGAATCTTAGATATATTTGGGTAACTTCTCTTAACAGTTACCCAAATATATTCTTGTTAAGTTGTTCAGTTGTGTCCAAATCTCTGTGACCCTATGGACCATAGCATGCCAGACATATATGTCTCTGGTTGTGTAAGATACTGGAGTGGGTTGCCAGTTCCTTCTCCAGTGGACCACAATTTTCTAATTTCTCTGCCATGATCTGCCCAACTTGGGTGACCCTATACAGTATAGCTCACAGCTTCATTGAGGTACACAAGCCCATTCACCATGACAAGATAGCAATCCAGAATGGGCCCAAATATACACATTCATTCACTTCTTTGAGAAGGGGTCCCTAATTCCCTTGTTTCACTGTACAAAATCCCCTAAGCAACAATGACCTGTTATATGGGATAATATGGAATATTAAAGAAATAAAAACAAAATTGCAAATGACAGGGAATGTATGTATAAGTGGGAAGATACTGGGTCTGTTGAACTGGAATTGGGAAGAGAAGATGTGGTACTTCGCCATCTAGAGCAGATGGCAGAGCTGGTAAACTTCCAGATGATCTATGTCAATACTTAAAAGATCTATAATAACACTTGAGCCTACAGCAGAGTAGAAAGGAATACAACACAAAACATGTATCCTAACCACGACCATTTCATTGCATGAAAGCAACAAAGTATTTAAAAAATAAAATAAAGCATTATGTTCAGCATTTTATGGGCTGTAAAGTGGCTTAGGGTCCTGGCTAATGTGTCCCTGGTCAGGGTGGCACACTGTTGTCTGTCTAGTCTGTATAGTCTGTTTATCTTCCTCAAATCCATTGTTCCTGAGCTTTCTTTTGTCACTTCATCAGGTTGGTGGATCCATGGTCCTTTATACTGGCTACTAGGTGCCTTGTAATATGTTACTTAATTCCTCTTATTCATGATTTGAGGGCAAGTCGCGATCAGCTGTTACGATCCAAACCCGTAATCACGTCGTTTGACGCAGGCCTAACAGCCAATAGAAAAGGGAAGGAGCTTTGTAAGTTTTTTGATATTTTGACCTCTAATATATATTAACCCTTAATTTACAACACACATAATTACTGATATCAGATCCTCCTCAGGGAAGTCTGTGCCCGCTAATAGATAAGACATGGTGGGAGAGATCTGAGGGCTAGCCAGTAGGCAGAGGCCTGGAGTCAAATTGCTTCAGCTGTTGCGACATTAGGGGTTGCAAATATGGATGTAAGGTCTTTAAAACACAGATATGACGACATCTGGCTGAAGGTGAAGAGGAAGATGGCAGAGGAGGCAAGAGCTGCACATGGAACCGGTGGTGGGCCACCAGCCAGCATCACTTATTGTAGATGGGAGCAGACCCTGAGGGAGTGAATTTAGCTAGCGGCAGTGGTGGGCCTACTAGGACAGGTGGACACGGGTGTGCCGAGAACCATGCAGAGTGAGTATCATATCACACCACACACATTGGTGTAGGAACACAGATATGATGACAGTCGGCTGAAGGTGAGTATCATATCACACCACACACATTGGTGTATGAACTTGTGTGTGTGTGGGGGGGCGGTGGACAAATACCCCACAGATATCATCATGTTTGTATGTATGTATAAATAAGCTTTTACTCTGGCTGGTGTATACAATGAGCTGTATCCCCCTAGAATTATTCTGTCTCCTACACACCTGTCCACACGCATAGATAACTGACATACAATAGTACTGTAAGCCCTATGGTTATGACTGAAGATATATGGGGCATCAATAACCACTTAAATTTCATAATTTGTATCAATGAAATGTCTGGACAATACCTGAATTTCAAACTGAGTACAATTTGCTATTATATCAAGATTGATTTGACATTCAAAAGAGAGTACATGTCTGCGTGTGCGCTCTGCGACATATGTGGATAAAGACTCTGTAGGACTGTATGTGCATGTCATATACTGTCCTAACTTGGCCAATGTCTCAGCTGCATGTTAATAACCATTGCGGGGAACATGTCACAGATTGGTCAGTCTCACCCACTGCAAAGCAGATCCGGCAGAGCACGTGTCTGATGCACATGCAGATGGAACATCACACCTGCAGTACACATATTCATATGAGCCAGGATTCACAATGCTCATTATGCAGGCCGTGGTTCATCTTTGTAAGATAAGCACACAAGTGACCATGATGTTGAGGATATGGAAAGACATAGCTGTCAACTGTGTAGGGAAACCAACTCAAATATATTTTTTCTTCCATTTCAGTACCCAGGAGAGCAAGGCAGACCACATTGGAACAGGTTGCATTGGAGGTGGGAGTGGTTGACGAAGAAGGCCAGGACATTACAGAGGGCCCAGGACCATCCACACAAGCTGGCCATTCATGTTCACCATCATATCAGGAGTGTGAATCACTGCCTTGGCCCTCAACAGCATCATCCAGCCATGTCATGGTCCCAGCCATCATCACAGCTTCAACCTGCTCCAACAACATTGCAGCCATGGCAGGCCACAACCACTCCCACACAATGGTGTTCCCCAACATGGCCTCTCACACAGTGGGGTTCCTCAACATGGCCTCCCATACAATGGGCTCCGCCAACATGGCCACCCACACAATGGGCTCCCCAAAATGGCCCAACACCCCAGCCCTCCTGCCGACATCTCAGGCCCTGCCGCCATCACCTCTGGCCCTGCTGCTGTCACCTTGGGAACTCATGCCGTCAACTCGGGCACTCATGCCGTCACCTCTGGCCCTGCTGCCATCACCTCTGGCCCTGCTGCCGTCGACCTTGGGCCCTGCTGCCGTCACCTCCGGCCCTGCTGCCGACACCTCCGGCCCCAATGCCGACACCTCCGGGTCCAATGCCGAACCTCCGGACCCAATGCCGTCACCTCCGCCCCAATGCCGACACCTCCGGACCCAATGCTGACACCTCCTTTCCCAATGCCATCACCTTTGACCCCAATGTTGTCAACATCAGCCACAATGCCATCAACACCACCACCCCTGACACTGAGGGAAATCATGGCCCATTTCCCCAGGGAGGACATGGCATGCAAGAAGCAACAGAATGAGAGGCTCTAGTTGCTCAGAAGGCAGTGTAGGCTCACACACCCTCCTGGCAAGCACCCGATCTCTTCATTCTGAGGTGAGGAGGCACAACCAAAGGATAGACAGATATGAGGAAAGAGTTATTCGGGACAGACAGCAACTCATCGAATTAGCCGAACACCAGCTCATACCTCTCAGCCTTTGGTTGCACAACTACAACCCGAGACGTCGGCTTCCTCATCTGAGACCTCACCCCCATCTCAACCTGATCCACAGCCACCCAACGTAGTGGCAACCAATGTATTACACCACCAAGATGTGTAAGAGTGAGACGGGCGCGGGCACAGAAGGTGGGGGCCCAGTGCTGCGGAAGAGGAGGTCTTAGGACCGTCTAGGTAGTCCTCCTCTCGATCACTCCTTCCTGAATACTAATTGGTATAGATGTTGACATACTATTTGCTGGCTACAGAGTGTTATGTTTAACATTTCAACAATTGATGTTCAATGTGTATTGACCTTGAGATGAGGTGTTGTAGCTAAACAGAATATTGTTATGATTGATATCTTGTTCTTATCTCTGTAGGTGTTAATAGCCAAATCTCATGACCATGTTCTTCAAGCAGTACAGTACCATCATGTGAGTGAAGACTCAACCCAGTTCCCAACAGGCTATCAATCAGTGTCATTCACCACTGCACATGGATCTGAATTGCAATATATGACTACATATCTCTTCATTAATGAACATGGTGTGAGTTTAAATTATAATGAATAGTGTCCCGGCTTTAGATCTGCTAATCCAAAGCAGTAGTTATACATGAGGGTTTTTTTTTTTGCATTTCATCCCGTTAACAGTATGAAAGCAGATTAATGTATTTCATGTCATCCAAACAAAATGGATGATTGGTTTGACAGTCAGGATCAATGTGCATGTGTTTAGGGGTAATGTGAACCGTGTAATCTGTCTGGCCTTGGTACCACCCATATACCAGTGAGATGTGATATCAGCATGGCACAACTATTCCATGTAGATAGTGATAGTACTCTTTGCTGAAAGATTGTGTTGACAGTGAAGAATGCCTTGTTGATTACACATCCTCAACATATTCCGGGAAGGCTGATTAAACAGGGCAGAATCAATATGGTTATCACTGCTCGTAATTTAGTTAATTACTTCATTAGTTTACTGTAGGGTCCAGAGCAAAAATACTGTACTATAATAACAGCTTATAATTGTGCTAACACCTAATCTTTATGTTTTCCAGATTCCTATAATCTTTTTGGGAATCAGCATTAATGTATGTGTGTGGAATTGATTAGTATCACATGATCCATGATTTTTAGCATCTGTTTAATATGGCAGATGGAGACCATATGGGTGCTGTATGAGCATTAATGGATATTTCTATGAAATGGAGTGTTATATTATGTTCCTATGTTACATCTGATTATGGTTACTGTGGTGTCCTAACCACATGTGATCCTAGTAGATGCTATGCTTTATACGTATGATGTTGACTAACAGTTAACCCTTTTGGTGTCCTTTGATTGCCCACAGCCTCCTACCCTTCCGGTATCCACCCACACCCAAGGTATTAATGCACAGTCTTGTCCATTGTGCCCTCTGTATGAAATAAAGCTTTGTTATACTGTTCTCACCATGTCAGCGTGTTTTCAATGGTTGGGGTATTGGGACATCCACAAACATCACATTTGTGTCACATTCCTATATATGTAAACTAATGAGCCATAGTTACTATGCAATAGTTTAATACATATAATGATAATAATAATAATAAGATGATCATAAGATAGCATATATAATAATAAAGGGTTAATACACATGAGAGGTCCAATTTGTGATAGTGTGGAGTATCAACATTCCCCTGAAGGCCTGATTGGAATATGGCAAGTGATAATGTGAATTGATTGATAGCAAAACACTTAATTGGAGGTCAGCCAATGATAGTGGTTTATACATCTTGGCACATGGCCACCAGCAATGTCGTGGGACTTCCCAGGATGGGCGTAGCAGAGATAGAGGTGAGTTGGCTGTTGCTTCACATGCCTTTGCACACCCTCCATGTTTGTTTTTGGCGGTGAAGAGGCTTGTGTACCTGAAAGAAGCTGTGAGCTATACCATGTAGGGCTAGTGTAGGTGGGCAGGTAATAGCAGAGAGATCAGACAAACCACAGTCCACTATAGAAGGAACTGGCAACCCGCTCCAGCATCTTTGGCATGCAAACCTTGTGGAACAGCACAGGCAGTGACCTAGCTAAATGTGCTGCAGTCCATTGGGTCACAGAGAGTCGGACACGACTTAAGGACTGAACAACAAATAATACATTTTACCCCTGGTACTTGATCTATGTGATGTGGCGGTGTAATTTGGCCACTATTTGTTTTCCCAATGTAGATGTGATGGGCGACATGTATATGCAATCATAAATATATTCCTGGGTCCACATTAGAGCCTTTGTGAGTTTGGGAGGGTTAATACGGCATCAGTTTCATGATTTTGTGTTGCTATTTAATCAGGTAGTGTGTCTTTAATTCCTTTATGCATTTTGCAACATGGCTTTTCACATTGGCATATGCATGACCATTCCAACATATGATGAAATCAAATATTTTTTTAATGCCTATTTTTTTTTTAAGTGCAGAGGTGTGTTTATATTGACTTTTACAGTGTTGAGAAATTGTCTGTAAACCCTTTGCGGGTCCTATTTGGAGGCTGTAATATTTTTCCCTCCATTTGCGGGTTACGAGCTTGGACGCCAGGGTGTCTTTGGGAATTCGTTGCAATTTAATAGCAAGATTGGAACGTAACATTTACGGGCTTGACAGATCAAAGGATTTGCGGCAACGGAGTTCAGATTTCGACATCTCGTAGGGGTTTTCCGACTTTAACCCGCAGATCATTTGCGGATAGCTTTAAGAGGCCAATTTAATAGCCATAGGTCTTGCGGGCTACGTTACGGACTATGGTTTTACACGTTGAGGGAATTTAAGAGGGCTGATAGTACAGCTTGTGTCAGAAACAGTCTCACTATTGGTATTTTTAGTAAACATATATTCCCACACAGAATTGTTATAAATGCAGCACTCTTTTACTGGAATACAACAAGTTAACAGCCTTATTAAATTGCAATTCTGGCAATTGAATAGGGCTCTATATAAGCACATAGCATATTTTTTCCAGAAGTTCTTAGTTTGCTTTTGGATAGAAGTTCACTAACTAAAAACTTCTGTAAAAAATATATTCTATGTGCTTAAATAGAGCCCTATTCAATTGACCAAATCGCAATTTAATAAGGCTGTAAATCTGTAAATTTTTACCTCAAATGAGACAAAATTTAGGTTTTCATTGCAGCTGGCAGTGAGAAATTTTTCTGCGTTCAATATCAAATAATAAAGGACAGAATAAGAGAAGCAATTTTTTTGCTTTATTTTTAAATGAATGTTTTGAAATGACAAATTGTTATTAATCTTGAAGTCATCTGTAAATAAAATATATTGTTAGCTACTACTTTTTTGATGATCAAACCTGGTATTGAGAAGTATACATCAATTAGTATTCCAAAATATGTTTTATTGCTCTACAGCATAGGCTGTAAATGCAGCCCTTGTCTTTCTTAGAAGAAAAGCATGCAGCATGTATTTTTCTCTATTTTTCTGTTTCAAATGATGGATCAAATTCCAGTAAACAAGGACATCTATGACGTACAACTGGGAATCACTTTGCAAATGAATAGGCTGCTGCTAGGCTATGATAACAGTTGGGACATGTGACCTTTCTTTGACCACTGAGTAAGAGTGAAGAGATACTCAAGCCACAATAGTAAAATGAAGCTAATGATCTAAATCTTTAAATTATATATATATATATATATATATATATATATATATATATACATACATATATATGTGTGTGTATATATATATATATATATATATATATATATATATATATAAAATTACCTGTTCAGCTATCTGTCTATCTATCTATCTATCTATCTATCTATCTATCTATATACATGGTTAAAGACATAATAGGGCAGGACTAGAACATTGTTGAATAACATGTAGCTTGTCCCAGATTCCCATCTATGGGTGTATTTCATGATTCCTAATTATTTAAATTTGATACCTATATACAGGAATACCTTGTTTAATGATGTAGATAGGTTCCAAGCAATAGGAGTGTTAAGCGAAACAGCTCTAAATGGGATAATTATAACATGGGGAAGATAGGGATATGGGAACTCATGAAAAAAAAAGCACAATTACAATTGAAATATTAACTTTTTTGGTTTTATATGAACTTCAAGCAAACATAACACTAACACAAACTGAACATTACAGAAATATAAACTTTAAATTTGTGATATTGAAGCTTATCATTCATTCTGGATTCTGTTTTTTTTTAATGAGAATCAGAGCATTATAAGGGGTTTGGCAGACAAAAACAGCGTTATAGCGAGGAGTTAACAGGGAATTATGGGTCAAAATAGCGTTATAGCGAAACAGAGCTGAAAGGGGTAACGTTAAGCAGGGTATACCTGAATATTAATACAGACATACTGGATTTTAAAATTCGCTTCAGAGCTCTTGGTGTTTTGGAATGATACACAAGCATCATATCAGTGTTACTCAGGGATGTCAGCGAAAAACTATGTTATTTCCAATCAGGGATGTGTCAGGCAAAAACAGCTTTATAATGAATCAGTGTTAAATGGGGCAGTGTTAAGCGGGGTCTGCCTGTACTAATTTTAATCGATGTGATGGTCCAAATATTTCTCAGGAGTCACTTCTCATGGGGCATACAGCCAGTCTTCTGTGGAAAACAAGAAATCTTTCATCATTACATATACCACTATGACCAATGACCCTTTTTAAGACTTCATATGCAGTTCTTTAATTACATAGGCAGCAAATATATATATTGTGATGGTGTGCCCCCAGAGGCCAGATGAAAGCCCTGTAAGATATATCCCCAGGAGACAAGGGGTTAACCACAGTTTAAAATACACACTCAGAGGAAAAGGTGTGGCTCCTATTAGATACTGCTGGATTGAGAGAGACTTGCTTGATAGAGCTGGAGTGTTTGCAAGTTGTGCAGGGTCGCTGCCAGTGGCTGTACTGAGAGATGATGAAACAAAGCAAGAAACTTTGAGGAGAGAGCCTGCAGATAAGAGGAACAGAAAGTCCCAGATGGTGACTACTGAAGGAGGGATCGGCTTAAGAAAGAGAGCCCTGGGATACAGAGCCTGAGAGACAGTCTCAACTAAGAGGTGAGAGAGAGAGAGAGAGAGAGAGAGAGACCTCTGCTGCCTGAAGGACTGTGAACTTTATAACTAAGACAGTGAGGGAACTGTAGTTTAGTTATTCAGGGCTTCAAAGAGAAGCTAGATTTTCTTTTTATTTCTGGTCTGTATATTATATGTTGGCTAAAAGCAATAAAGCCTGTTAAACCGTTTAAAGGCATCCTCTATTATAGTGCCAGATACTAGGGCACGGATCCTGAGTGGGACAGGGGATCTGTCGCAATATATACAGTATCTCACAAAAGTGAGTACACCCCTCACATTTTTTAAAATATTTTATTATACATTTTCATGTGACAACACTGAAGAACTGACACTTTGCTACAATGTAAAGTAGTAAGTGTACAGCCTGTATAACAGTGTACATTTGCTGTACCCTTAAAATAACTCTACACACAGCCATTAATGTCTAAAACGTTGGCAACAAAAGTGAGTACGCCCCTAAGTGGAAATGCTAAAATTGGGTCCAAAGTGTCAATATTTTGTGTGTCTACCATTATTTTCCAGCACAGCCTTAACCCTCATTGGGCATTGAGTTCACCAGAGCTACACAGGTTGCCACTGGAGTCCTCTTCCATTCCTCCATGAGGCCATCACAGAGCTGGTGGATGTTAGAGAACTTGCACTCCCCCACCTTCCAATTTAGGATGCTCAATAGGGTTTAGGTATGGAGACATGCTTGGCCAGTCTATCACTTTTACCTTCAGCTTCTTTAGCAAGGCAGTGGTCGCCTTGGGGGTGTGTTTGGGGTCGTTATCATGTTGGAATACAGCCCTGAGGCCCAGTCTCCGAAGGGAGGGGATCATGCTCTACTTCAGAATGTCCCAGTACAAGTTGTCATTCATGGTTCCCTCAATGAACTGTAGCTCCCCAGTACCGGCAGCACTCATACAAGCCCAGACCATGACACTCCCATCACCATGCTTGACTGTAGGCAAGACACACTTGTCTTTGTACTCCTCACCTGGTTGCCGCCACACACGCTTGACACCATCTGAACCAAATGAGTTTATCTCGGTCTCATTGGACCACGGTTCTAGTAATCCATGTCCTTAGACTGCTTGCCTTCAGCAAACGGTTTGCAGGCTTTCTTGTGCATCATCTTTAGAAGAGGCTTCCTTCTTGGATGACAGCCATGCAGACCAATTTGATGCAGTGTGCGGCGTATGGTCTGAGAACTGACAGGCTGACCCCCTACCCTTCAACCTCTGCAGCAATGCTGGCAGCACTCATACGTCTATTTCCCAAAGACAACCTCTGGATATGAAGCTGAGCATGTGCACCCAGCTTCTCTGGTCGACCATGGCGAGGCCTATTCTGAGTGGAAGCTGTCCTGTGAAACCGCTGTATGGTCTTGCCCATCGTGCTGCAGCTCAGTTTCAGGGTCTTGGCAATCTTCTTATAGCCGCAGTCATATTAATGTAGAGCAACAATTCTTTTTTTCAGATCCTGAGAGAGTTCTTTGCCATGAGGTGCCATGTTGAACTTCCAGTGATCAGTATGAGAGAGTGTGAGAGCGATAACACCAAATTTCACACACCTGCTCCCCATTCACACCTGAGACCTTGTAACACTATCGAGTCACATGACACTGGGGAGGGAAAATGGCTAATTGGGCCCAATTTGTACAGTTCCAATGATTTAAGCATTAATGGCTGTGTGTTGAGATATTTTAGAGGGGACAGCAAATTTACATAGTTATACAGGCTGTACACTTACTACTTTATATTGTAGCAGAGTGTCATTTCTTCAGTGTTGTCACATGAAAAGAAATAATAAAATATTAACAAAAATGTGAGGGTTTGCATCATTTAATTTACAGAACACGCCCACAACTTTAAAGATTTTTTTTTCTTTATTGTGAAGCATGCAACAAATAGGACAAAATTACAGAAAAAGTAAATGTGCATAACTATTCACCCCCCTGAAGTACAATACTTTGTAGAGCCACCTTTTGCATCAATCACAGCTCCAAGTCGCTTTGGAGAAGTCTCTATGAGCTTGCCACATCTTACCAGTGGGGTTTTTGCCCATTCCTCCTTGCAAAACTGCTCCAGCTCCTTCTAGTTGGATGGTTTGTGCTTGTGAACAGCAATCTTTAAGTCTGACCACATATTTTCTATTGGATTGAGGTCTGTGCTTTGATTAGGCCATTCCAACACATTTACATGTTTCCTTAAACCACTTTGGGGTAATTGTCCTGCTGGAAGGTGAAACTCCGTCCTAGCCTCAAATCACTCACAGAGTGGTACAGGTTTTGCTCAAGAATATCCCTATATTTAGCACCATCCATCTTACCCTCAACTCTGACAACTTTCCCAGTCCTGGTTGCTGAAAAACATCCCCACAGCATGATGCTGCCACCACCATGTTTCACAGTGGGGATGGTGTTCTTTGGGTGATGTGATGTGTTGGGTTTCCACCAGACATATTGTTTTCTTTGATGGCTGAAACGTTCAATTTTAGTCTCATCAGACCAGAGCACCTTCCTCCATACATCTTGGGAGTCTCCCACATGCCTTTCTGCAAACTCAAAACATGCCATTTTGTTTTTTGCTGAAAGTAATGGATTTCTTCTAGCCTATATGGAGCTTATGGCTTATTGTCGTCCTATGTACAGATACTCCAGTCTCTGCTGTGGAACTCTGCAGCTCCTCCAGGTTTACCTTAGATCTCTGTGCTACCTCTCTGATTAATGCCCTCCTTGCCCGGACCGTGAGTTTTGGTGGGAGGCTGTCTCTTGGCAGGTTTGCTGTTGTGCCATGTTCTTTCCATTTGGTTATGATAGATTTGATGGTGCTGCAGGGGATCATCAAAGATTTGGATATTTTTTTATAACCCAACCCTGACTTGTACTTCTCAACAACATTGTCCCTTCCTTGCTTGGAAAATTCCTTGGTCTTCATGGCAGTATTTGGTTAGTGGTGCCTCTTGCTTAGGTGTTGCAGCCTCTGAGGCCTTTCAAAAAAGGTGTGTATATGTAATGACAGATCCTGTGACACTTAGATTGCACACAAGGGGACATCATTTCACTAATTAAGCGACTTCTGAAAGTAATTGGTTGAACCAGAGCTTTTTATGGGCTTCATAACAAAGGGGGTGAATACATATGCAAATGCCAATTTTCTGTTTTCTATTTCTAAAAATAGTTTTTTGTATATATTTTTCTCATTTCACTTCACCAACTTAGACTATTGTGTTCTGATCTATCACATACAATTCAGATTAACAAAACATTGAACTTAAGGCTGTAATGTAACAAAATTGGTAAATAGTCAAGGGGGATGAATACTTTTGCAAGGCACTGTATATATATATATATATATATATATATATATATATATATATAAATGTAAGACTAGAATATCCACACATAAAATGTTTCCATTGGACTCTGGGTAACCTTGGAGCCAATATGCAAGTTCTATACATGCTTTCACAAGTTTCATTACATTTGTATTTGCCTACAGCTCCCATTTCATTTTTAGATTGTGATATATACTAAATAGCTAAATGTGTGGTGAATTGCTCATATAAGTAGTCTAGTCTTTCCCTTTTCAAGATAAATGAGCAACAAAGTGTTAAAAAGTGTCATCAAAAGAAAGGTAATCTTTTACTATTTAAATAATCATTGATTTGTAAAACTACATATCAGTGTAGACCACATAACCAAAATAGATATTACTTATCCATAACAGGCTCGGATTAAAAGGAAAGTTGTAATTTTATTGACTTCCCATACCCAAAAATTATTGTTCAAACATTTTCCGTCTATTTTGTTCTAGAACATCCCATCGTTCGTGATGGAGCTCATTCTATATTTAAAAGTATAAACAAACTTAATATGCAGTTATGAGTATTCATGTTAGCAGAAGATTAGCAAGACACATTATATACAGCCCTATTAAATTCCCCTAACGTGTAAAACCGTAGACCGTAATGTAGCCCGTAAGACTTAGGACTATTAAATTGGATCCGTAAAGCAAGCCTCTGGCGATCTGCGGATTTGGAGCTAAAAAGCCTACGCGACGTGGAACATGGAACTTCGCAGCCACAAGTCCTTTGTTCTCTCAAGCCCTTAACCGCTACATTTCCAATCATGCCAATAAATTGCAACGATTTCACTGGCGTTCAACCCTGTAACGTGCAAATGGAGCCAAGAAGCCAACGGGTACTAAAGAGCACCCGCAAGGGGGGTAAAGTCCTATCCATAGCACTTTAAATGCAAATATACACAAAGTATTGTACGTATGATAACAGGGAAAGTGATGTTAGGTTTTAAAATTAATAGCACAACATTCTCAAGCTCGCAAATCGGGCCAAAAAAATACTTTATTTCATGTTTGATTTTCGTTATATTGATATTGGCAATCAATGTGTTAATACATATAATGGAACTCGCATGTAATAGAATATCATATTTACGGCTTTATTAATATTGCATTACATCTGGAATGTGGGTCCGATCGTAACACGTAATTGAACTCCGTAAGACTTTGAAATCGAACCTCCATTTTTCTATGATGCAATGATGACGAAATGATGATGAAAATCTCTGTTTCCATTGGCTCCATCTAAACCCCTAACTACGAGTTTGACTAATTGATCACATCCAACGGTCCACAAATGGTTTACGTGTTTGTGCCTCAAGCCCGTAACCCGCGTCCTGTTCTAATTTAATAGCTCTCTAACTCGGCCAAATTTCAAGCTTGAAGCCTTTGCAGGTCTCACGTTGCACTTACGGGCTTCGACTTTAATAGGGCTGATAGTTTGCAATGTTTCACATATTTTTAAGCCGTGCACCATCATGTAGACACACCATCATGTGACACACTTTTCACTTAATTAGAATTGTTTTTAATTCCTGAGATGTTAGCTTTTATAGCACTCAAACTGTTCTTTTAGATGGAGACCAGCTGACCTAAATGGTATATTGTGCTTATGGGGAAAAACTCTCAGGCCCTGAAGGGACAATAAATTACAGGCTTCCCCCAAATGCTTATATACTGTCTTCGTTTCACATTTTTTTCTTTGGGATTGGATTGTCTAAATAAATAAGCTAATGTTTTAGCTGCAGCAAACAGAGTATATTGCCATTTGAGGTGCTTGTAATTTTTGGTTCTTTCAGAAGTTCCACTCACCAACTTGATAGGACTGTTTGAGAGTTAACTGGGTGATAGAAAAGCTCTTATTAGACAGATAAACAGGCATCAATTTTAAACATTCAGAACATTTTCCCTTTGTTTTCATTGCTCCATTTAATGATGTAGAGCAATTGATATATTTTACTTCCCTTTAATGTCTCACATGAAAGTCTGCTAGTATTAAGAGCTCACTAATCCTTGTAAACATTTAGTTCTGTGAGTATCTCCAGGAGCCAGTCTTACCACAAGCTTATTATTGAGCGACGTAGTATAATATTCAATGCGGCACATCTTACTGTCAAAAAACCCCTCATTATTGTCCATTGACTTGAGTGGGGCTTAAGGTGTCTTCTAGTGCTGAAAGGTGTCTGATGGAAAAGCACCAAGCAGTAAATAGAGGCCATAATCCTATAATGAGGCGTGCAGTTACAGTTGTCTCTGGTGAGGTCACAGTCCTGTTTTAGTATGTCTAGTCCTGTGTCACTCAGGAGCAGCTCACACAGTCAGCGTCTTCTTCTTAGCTGGCAGCTGCATATCTTTTTCTTTTCTCTCGCTCATGAAGTCAAAAAGTAAAGTTAAAAATAAACAGGGTTAAAAATAAGTAAAGCCTCTGCTCTCATACATGGTGTACCTGATATTGCATTGCATGTTAAATACTGGCCTTTCATTAAGTCATTACTGTACTTGGCGCTATCGAATATGTGGGCACTATATAAATGGATAATAATAATAATAATAATATGGGGTGAAAAGGCAGCTATAATTATGCCTGTGTAAAATATGGCTTATATGGAAGTAATTTTTTTAAACATTATCAGCCTTATTAAATTGCGATTCTGTAAATTGAATAGGGCTCTATTTAAGCACAGAGCATATTTATTTTACAGAAGTGTTTAGTTAGTGAACTTCTATCCAAAAGCAAGGTCTTCACTAACTAAAAACTTCTGTAAAAAAATATGCTGTGTGCTTAAATAGAGCCCTATTCAATTTACAGAATCGCAATTTCATAAGGCTGTATGACCTTACACCTGGAAACGTATCAAGTTAGCCCCCACTGAGATCTTGAAAAATACAAATACATCTTTGTGAGGTATGATTTGTTGTATACACAATAGTCCAGTTGTTATTATCTTAAAAGGACCACTGTAAAGCACCAGCAGGAGGAGCTAACAACCCAACCTAGGTCCTGCCACAGAACACCTGTCCTCCATGCCCTACATTGGCTCCCTGTGAAAGACTAAATACAAGGATGGATTTAGACATAAGCTAAACAGACAAGGAATACTTTAGGTCCTCAAAGTCTGAACGGAGTCTCAGAATTTCAGATTTTTTTTTAGTTTGTTACAGTTTTATTATAATTTATATTTAAGCAAATTACAAGTTGGAATTCAATACATTTAGTCAGTCACTTGGCTCACAAAAAATGAATTTGCAGTATTATTTCCCTATGATTAAATCTCTTGAAACTGAATAATTTAAAGTTCGAATAGTGCAACCCTTCCTCAGGTGGCATGGATGTGTTATGCATCTTGGAGGGATTCTTGGCACATTCATTTGTTACATCACCTTATTTTCTGTTAATCGCCAAATAGGACCTTTACCGCTTTTCATAGCTTAGAGCGTCACCAGGTCTAAATTCATCAATGATTGCATATATTTCAAGCTTGTCCTACTTACATATAAAACTCTACAGGAAGAACTACCTAGTACTGGTTATTTTAATTATGCATCGGTTATTAATAAAATTCATATTTAATTTCTAATGACAATATTCAATATTAAGTCTAAGTAGCATGACCAGTGGGATGGTGCCCACTCTCATTGCTGCCTCTCTAGTTTTACCTTGCTTTTGGCATTACAGAAAAGAAGCGTATGAGACTGTACTGGACTCTAAGGGCTCTACAGAACCGAAATGACATCCCATATGGCAGGCTACTTAGTGGCTGTCTGTTCTCAGGTGTGCATCCATCATTTGTTTTAGTTTGTATAAATAAACTTTGTGGTCTCTCTAATGGTTTTATGGTAACCCAGAAGTGAAGAGATTAGTGGCACATCTAAAATAAACGAAACTGCACCCTGAATGGGCAGCATCCCACAGGTAAAGCTACATAGAAGCTGCCAATTCTCACGTCTTTTTCTCATTTGTTTTTGTTTATGTTGGGTGTACTACTCTGTACACTATATTCAGTGAGGTCTATAAAATGTATATTGTATCTTTGCTTTTACGGAAATGTTTATGTTTAGTCGTTTAGTCAGATCCGACTCCACGTGATCCTATGGATCGCAGCACGCCAGCCACATCTTGGGTTGTCCCAATCCATAAGGTTTTCATGGCAAAAATAATGGAGTGGGTTGCCAGTTCCTTCTCCAGTAGACCACAATTTGTTTATCCTCTCTGCTATGACCTGCTCATCTTGGGTGACCCTACAAGGTATAGCTCACAGCTTCCTTGAGGTACACAAGCCCCTTAACCACGACAAGGTTGTGAGATGGATGGGGATGGAATATATAGTAAATACCAATACACAAAGAAGAAGTGGCCTGTTGCTATAATAATTTAAAATCTAAAGGTGATTGAGTGGAAGAATCAAAAGCAGAGCGGGTAGCTGTTGTCTGGCCTTTTTAGCTGTGTGTCAGGCATGTAGAGAGAATGAACTGAAGTTATTCTGATCGACTGTGTATGGTGGTAGGTGGTAAATATATCTGAAAAAGTTAAATAAGTATATGTTTTAGGGAGACTAGTAACTAAAGGTATATATTGCATTGGAAGGAAGGACTGTGGATGGAGGAATTGCTTTAGTGAGTTATTTCTCCAAATGAGCAACCAGTAATAATACATTTTCAGCTAAGTAACTTGGAACTATATATTCCCAGTTACAAGAGACACTTCTGGTATAAAGTAGTACATGCAGTTGTACCCTTGTTACCAGTGTATTATAGTATCAAGGGTCCACTGTGCCCCCCCCCCAACATGCCCCCATGGGGCCCCTTGCAGACCGCTCTGGCCTCCCTCAGGCCCCTGTGTTCCCCATCAGCTTCCTATGGACCCTTACAAACCTCTGCGGCTTCCCTCAGCCCCCTTTGGCCCTCAGCACCCCCTGTGGACTCCCTCAGATCCCCGCAGACCTCTGCGGACTCCCTCTGTCTTTTGTGGCCCCCTCAGTCCTTGCAAGTTCCTGTGGACCCCCGCGGACCTCTGCAGATCCTTAGGACCTCTGTGGCCCCCTCGACCCTCTTGGCTGCCGAAGCCCCTCCTGATCCCAGGAAGTGGAGTGCAGCATCGGGCAGGTAAGAAAGTATTTATACAGGTGTTTGTGTATATATATATATAAATATGCATTTGGAAATGTATATGTGTATATGGTAGATATATATATATATATATATATATATATATATATATAGGTGTGTGTATATATATATATATATATATATATATATAAATGTATGCAAAAAAAATCACACACAGCACAGGGGGACAGCCAGGACGTCTGGGAGTGAGGTTGCACGCAAATTAAAGCCAAATTCGCAGAGTTTTGCCAATTAAAATCAGCTAAGCGAGAAAAAAAATGACAATGATGATGATGAAAACAAGGCTAAAGGAGACAGAGGCACTCAAATCACCGCCAGGCACGTACGAGTTAGCCAGGAACATAGGAGATACAAAATATACCATTACAACGGACGGAAAATGCTCGCGAGCCAAGTAACACATAGAAAAAAGCCACCATTTTACAACACTAACTTGCAAATAAGAACATTACGATTCCAAAATGGCACTTTACACTCCTACACAAATGGTTTGGCCTCGCGCACACAGCTTATTTACACTGCACACTTGGCACATTGCTGACACTTTCTCCTCAGGTGATCAACAGTTCAACTGTACATTTTCTGATGCAGGAAAATCAAAAAAGATTGTTAGCTCTTCAGGATTTTGCTTCCTGCATATTAAATCTAAATAGGTAAAGTATATTAATGTATTAATTCATATTAATTTATCAATTCACTGTAATAAAAAAATGGTATATTTGACACTGTAATTATATATCTGTCTTCACGATGAGCGCTGAAGATGATCGTTGCAAAGGAGGAAACTTGAAGTACACGAGGTGAGAGGCTCACAATGAGCGCCGAAGGTCCTCAGAGGAACAAAAGCCTTACATTGTGTGGTAAACGGCATTGCCATGGCTTAAAATTTTATTGCCGTAATTTTTGACGGGCAAGTCGCTAGTATATATATATACATTATCTCACAAACCTGAGTACACCTCTCACATTTTTGTACATATTTTATTATATCTTTTCATAAGACAACACTGAAGAAATGACACTCTGCTACAATGTAAAGTAGTAAGTGTACAGCCTGTAAATTTGCTGTCCCCTCAAAAAAACTCAACACACAGCCATTAATGTCTGAACCATTGGCAACAAAAGTGAGTACACCCCTAAGTGGAAATGTGCAAATTGGGCCCAAAGTGTCCATATTGTGTGTGGCCACCATTATTTTTTTCCAGCACTGCCTTAACCCTCATGGGCATGGAGTTCACCAGAGCTTCACATGTCGCCACTGGAGTCCTCTTCCACTCCGCTTTAATGACATCACGGAGCTGGTGGATGTTAGAGACCTTGCATTCCCCCACCTTCCGTTTGAGGATGCCCCACAGATGCTCAATAGCGTTTAGGTCTGGTGACATCCTTAATCAGTCCATCACCTTTACCTAGAGAATGAAAGGGCACAGAGAGAGACAGCGCACACAGAGAGAGAGAGCACACACAGAGAAAGAGAGCACAAAGAAATAGAGCACAGAGAGAGAGAGTAGGAGAGAGAAGGCACAAAGAGAGAGGGTACAGAGAGAGGGCACACAGAGAGAGAGGGCACACAGAGAGAGGGCACACAGAGAGAGAGGGCACACAGAGAGAGAGGGCACAGATAGAGGATACAGAGAGAGCGCACAGAGAGAGACAGAGGGCACAGAGAGAGATCACAGAGATAGAGAGGGGGCATACAGAGCGAGAGCGCACAGAGAGAGAGTGAGCAGTGAGAGTGCGGGCACAGAGAGAGAGAGGGCACAAAGAGAGGGCACAGAGAGAAAGAGCACAGAGAGAGAGGGCACACAGAGAGAGAGAGCACAGATAGAGGATACAGACAGAGACAGAGGGCACAGAGTGAGATCACAGAGATAGAGAGAGAGGGGGCAGACAGATAGAGCGAGAGCGCACAGAGAGAGAGTGAGCAGTGAGAGTGCAGGCACAGAGAGAGAGAGGGCACAGAGAGAGGGCACAGAGAGAGAGAGGACAGAGAGAGGGTGCACAGAGAGAGAGAGAGCGCACACACAGAGAGAGGGTGCACTGAGAGAGAGAGCAGAAAGAGAGAGAGCACACAGAGAGAGAGAGCAGAGCGAGAGAGGGCACAGAGAAAGAGAGAGACAGAACAGAGAGAGACCGCACAGACAATTGAAGATAACACATGATACCGTCATTTATGACAGCCAAGTTACTAGTAAAAAAATAATTACAAATAAAATAATAAACATTTATAAAATAAAAAAAACAATTACACATGTAAAAAAAAATATTAACACTACTTACCTACCCAAAATAATCATCCAGCTCGCTCTTCTGTCCTGGACTAGTTGGGCTAGTCCTCTTCTATCTTGATTGAAGCTCGTGTCTTCATCTTCTGAGCCAGGAAATGGCCTTCAAAATAAAAAAAAACCTGATGCTCTAAAAAAATAAATAAATAACCTATCTAACGGAGCACTTACTGCTGCCTAAAAAATATTTTTTTTTAGCGTTTTGATTGGCTGAAATAGATGTCAATCATATTTTAGCCAATCAGAATGGGTTTTATGGCTGTTCCCTGCTCAGAAATCTGATTGGTTCAAAATGTTCAAATTATAGTGAGCAGGGTAAGAGCCATAAAGTCCATATTGATCGAGACTCCCTGCACCATAAGGGTTAATTTTAGGTGTCCACCTATATCTAGATCTTTTGCTATGTTTCGGATATCTGTAAATAAAGAAATTAATTGATGTCTTACCTTTAAGAGAAATGCCTCTGCCGTCTTTTGCTGCAGCTCCATGCCATAATACTTGATATCTTTAGGAGACTCTTTTCTGAAAGTAACCTAGATAGTTGGGGTGGGAGGGGATCCAATAGCTTAAAGCTTCTATCACATGTCAAAGGGAATTAGCCTACTCCAATATTCTTACCTATTATTTTATGACCTACATATGGTTAGTCTAATTGTATGATTATTATGTATATTGTCCTCTAACTAATTACATGACATTTTATGGAGTATTGTGGAGGATGGGATAAATACATTTACCTATTATATATTTACTGGCATATGGTAAATTTTTGTCAACAAAAGTCATTAATTATTCTCAACCCATGATACTAGATGGACTACTCGAGAGTTGGCAGAATTTATTACATCAATCTGAGCAGGAGGTTGAACATATTGTTTTGCCTGGTTGTCACTACTAGGATATTATAATTTCATATTAATGACTCAATTTTTGGGCCTAAGCTAGTTAATTAATAATGTACTTTTTTCTATTGTTTGGTAAAAATATAAATATTTACACTACTGCTACTTTTACAGTGTTCCTAGTGATTAGGTTGACACCTTATGTACTTTTAGGAACTTTTCCCATCTCTGATATGACAATTTCATCCATAACTATATGATTTGAATAAAGACATAAGTGTAAACTAGCTAATTGGGGTGGGGAGGTAATAACTGGGGAGGAGGGCACATATCTTATCAAGCATGTTCTTTTACATGTATCACATATAACAAACATCGAATCGTAGCAAGAACTCGCAAAGCGAAGGACGCAGTTCGGGACGCAAATGCAGAGCCTCGCAAAACAAGGGGCCGCATTTGCGGAGGTGGAGGCTCTAACGTCGTCTGCAATAAGCCGAAGGCTCATTGCAGGCCGCAAATGCAGACCCTTGTGAAGCGAGGGGCCACATTTGCGGAGGCTCTACGGCGCCTCACAAGCTGTTATAAACAGCCACAGAAGCGGGACTTTGAAAAAAAAAATATAACACGCAATCACTAAATACGAACTTACACAAAAAAATACGAGCCACGGGACTTTGAAAAACGAAAATTACGAACTTGCAAAAGTACGAACTTAACGGCAGAACCATACACTAACACTATTAGCAAAGACGCAAAATCATCCACACCGCGTACCACATCCACAAACGCCGCCATTTTACAACACTAACTTATACAATGCGGAAGTACACAGCTACACTAACGGCTTCCCCTCACACACGCAGCCTATTTACACTACACACTGCACACATTGCTGACACTTACACCTCAGCTCAACAACAGTACAAACCTACATTGTATGCTGCAGGAACATCAAAACAGATTGTTAGGTCTTCAGCACATTGCTTGATGCATATATTAATTACAAATAGGTAAAGTATTTTAATTTATGATTTCATTAATTAATTGATTATTAGGAAAAAATACATATACAGAAAAAAAACAAAAAACACCACAGTATTGCAATAAACGACAAAGCCCTTCCAAGGAGCGACAACGGTGCTCATAAGACACAAAGTACACCAGGGGAGAGGCTTGCAATAAGCGCAAAAAGGAGATCAGCGCGGACCTTACAATGAGTGCAAAAGCGCTTCTGATAACAAAAAATACACCAACCAAGAGGCTCGCAATGAGCGCCGAAGGATCTCAGACGACCAAAACACTTACTGTCTGTGGCAAACAGCATTAGCTGCCTTACAATTTTATTGCCCCGTCATTTTTGACGGGCAAGTCCCTAGTTATATATAATCAAGGGATTAATGCCACTTATTTAAGTTACAGAATATTTTTTACATAACTACACTTGGTAATTGGCTAATGTTTTTAGAAAGCAAAAAATACAGCCCCAATATAGCTTTTAAAAAGTACATTCAGTGTGTGAAAGAGAAGGCTGTTGTAATTTTTTTTCTGATCATCTAGGTGGACCCCAGAAAAAGACACCTGTCTGGAGAGTCTCCTGGGCCAATCCACTTCCACGCCCTGGATAACTGATTAGGTTTGCAAAGCACAATATCTGATGAAGTTTAAAACACTACATTTCACATAAGAATTAAATGCTACATTGAATTAACTATGTAAACAAATGAAACACAATTCAATAAGCACTGCGATGGAACCACCAGGGGTCTGGTTTCCAAACTACTAAAAAAGTTGCAGAGGCTCTCCTGACCCTTCACTTATTCACTAGAAGAACTATAAATACTTTAAAACCTTGGGTTTTTCAGGACCAAAACCTTGCAACAGACACTCCTTTATAGAAGCTACCACCCTCGGGGGCCTAATTAATTTTTTGTCCCTGCTGTGCTTACTAGTGACCCTTGGGAAGTCCCCTAGCAGCCAATTCCACCATAAACTTGAAATTGGGTCACTGGCCCTTGTGAGAGACCCATGCTATGGCCATGACCACCCAAACCCAAATCAGCATTGCTAGCCATAGGATTGCCTGTACAAGTTGGGTTCAATGGATATTACTTAATGTTCTGTGGGTTGAAGAACACTTGAGTCATTAAATGATTTTAATACATAACATAAGCATTTTAATAACCTAAGCACTCCTTATACCCAACTGCCAAGAAAAAAAGTGACTAGCATTGGCAAATGGCCCAGTAGCCTAACCATATGTATTAGCATCAACTGTTGCCTGTACCATGTTACTTTCCTGTAGACACTCTGATGCATTACCCAGCCTACGTGACTCCTAGCCCATCCTAGGTGGCACTAGCCACCCCCTCCAGATTACTCGGTGCCCATCATTTCCCAGGTTATTCTTCCTAAACTGCTAACGTTGCAGTGATTGGTTAAGCTTCGCCCTCCTTCAATTGGCTCCTTTGCTTTGTTGACTTTCTGTTAATGTTTTATTGTGTGCATTTTTTCAAATTTATAAAAACCCAGGGCCATATACAATTGAGGTTTCGGGAGATCCGATAGCCCGTAAGTGAGGTCGCAAGTAAATTTGCTATTCAATTGGTGTATTTTTGCGAGCTCCGAACGGCTTCCGAGTTACAAGCTTGAAAATTGTCGATGGTTAAACTCGTGACTTACAGCCTTCAAAAGCCTTTGATCTTTTTACTTTTGCGAGGCTAAAATCGCAAATCGCTATTCAATTGCTTAATTTCCCCAAGCTGCAAATATTTTCATACCTGTAAATCCTACGAGTGCTAGAGGGGACCCACAAGGGGGTTAAACACACTGGCAAACAGGACCCCTGGGGGAGGAGCCAGGCTCTGAGGGAGGCTCAGCTGCAGGCGCATGCAAGGTAAGTGATAGATAGGAGAGAGGGGAGAAAGAGGAAGGGGGAGAATAAGCGAGGGGGAGAATGAGAGAGGGGAGAGAAGGACAGGGGAGCGGGAGAATGAGAGAGGAGGAGAGGGGAGGGGGAGAATGAGAGAGAAGGAGAGGGGGAGAGAGAAGGAAAGGGAGGGGGAGAATGAGAGAGGGAGAGAGCAGGGTGGGAGGAGAAGGAGAGAGAGCTAGGAAAAGGGGAGCGAAGGAGAGAGAACGGGAGAAGGGAGAGAGAAGGAGATGGTGGAGAGAGAAGGGGAGAGTGAGGAGAGTGGAGGGAGAGAGAGATGGAGGAGAGGTGAGGGAGGGAAAGAGAGAGAGAATTGGGAGTCGTGGGGCTACACACAAAACAATGTGTGTGTGTGTGGATATATACATATATATATATATATATATATATATATATAGATCATGTTATTGTTGGTACCAGTGTGGGTATCGAGGGCCCAATCTAAAAAAAATAATTTGGACCACCGCCACCTGGAGGGGGGGGGGCAAATTTATTTTTTTGCACAAGGGCCCTCCATTCACTAGATCGATACTGCACTGTAAATAACGGGGAAATCAATGATAGACATTAGAATTAATTGCGCAACATTCTCAAGCTCGCAAATGGGCATGAAATAAAAAATATTTTTACGTGTCATTTCGGGGTTAAATTGATCTTGGGTATCAATGAGTTAATACATATTTGGCCACCCATATGGACTAGAACAGTATTGGCATTCATTGTCATAATTCTTTATTTTGCTGGTTTGCGAGTCTGATCGCATATTGGACCCCCAAACCTAATTGATTGACATGTAACCTCCATGTTTTACTGCCGTAATAATGACAGTCTCATTTTCTATTGGCTGATTCGAAATGGGCAGTTACGGGTTTGTTCAATTGATCATGTTCCCGCCCCTAACTGATAAGACCCGGTGCATAGTTTATGGTTTCGGCTTTGGGACAGTAACTTGGGGCCATGAGCAATTTAATAGCATTGCAATCAGACATTCAGCCATCTGTGATCGAGTTGTGGGCTTGGAATTGAATATGGCCCCCAGAGCTTAGCAATAAAACTATTTACCCTTTTTTGAAAGGGCTACAATCTATCAAGCTATAGTTCATTCTGGTGAAAGGAACTTGGGCATTGACTGAACACCTAGATCTTTCAAATTGAAGTGCCAATTGAACCTTTCCCACTCCAGAACAAGTACCTAACCAATGGAATCCTATCTTTGGCTCGTTCAAGTAGTAATATTCTGTGACAAGCACTACAATGGTCCTTTAACCAAGTTACCCTTGGATGTTAATAACGTTTCTATTGAAAGAATTTGCTCAACCATTCAGTAAAAGCAATAGAAAGCTTATCTGGTTTCCCCTTAGTGAAACAGATCAACACTATAATGGTGGCTCCTACTATTAATTTCATATAATAGTTAATAAATTAAAGTGTGTATTTATTTTATTTATTTTAAATAATATTTGCCCCTCCTTGTGTCTGTTTCTTCAGAAGAGAATACTACTGGGATAATAAAGAAAGTTGTAAAAACTTTTAAATACTATAAACATGGGACTTCACTCATTCTGAATTTGCACAAAGTTGTAACAATGATGTCATAGTGACCATGACAGTTATTTTTTGTGTCAACAATGTAGTTACATTTATTCCAGTAACATCTATTATACACAAATATGATAGCATTTAATCAGAGAACAATAACCAGATCATTTCCACACTGTTGACCGAGCATTAGCTGGCAAGTTTGAACAGGGACTAATCATTTCCAACCCCGGTCTAGTTAAAGATTTACTTATTATATCCAGGATGTCTCCATGGACAAATGTTCTGTAAGAGCTGCGGTTGAAAAAAATCTAGATCCAGGTGGTAACTCTCAGTGTAACTGGGCTCTTCTCTGCAACGTGAATGCCAGCAGCATGTGTTCATTTCAGAAAGAGCTGACAGTCGTTTGCTGCAGTATTTAGAAATGCTGAGCCAGCTGATTGCGAGGTCCAAATTGGCAGCCGGAGAGAAAGGGAGGCGCTGGAATTGGCTTTAAACATTCACAGCTATTATCCCAAAACTTGTTGCATTGTTACAGAGACAAGAGCAGAACCTTCCCTCTCTCACGCTTCCCCCTTCACTACTTCTAAATAGCTTTTTCAACTAAAACATATACAGCTTTATTAAATTGTGATTCGGCCAATTGAATAGGGCTCTATATAAGCACATAGCATCCAAAAGCAAGGTCTTCACTAACTAAAAACTTCTGTAAAAAAATATGCTCTGTGCTTATATAGAGCCCTATTCAATTGGCCGAATTGCAATTTTACAAAGTCGTATTGAACATGTTTTTCTCCACTTTAAAGGTAAACATAATGATTTTTTTTGTTGGTTCCATCTGAAAGAAGGTATTTGATCATATACCATTGTGTGTTTTCTTTTTTTTCAGCTGAGGCTCTCAAAGCATACAAAAACTGATTCAAATATTTAACTGATCTGGGGCTTGTCCCTGTCAGCCAGTGAGCAGTAACATAGATGTATGAGTCATAAATGCTGATGTCCGTATCATATGCTCTGTGCACTTCCTGTTTTAAAAAAAGTTTCATGAAAACCACAACTTAATTGTAAAGCATGCTCTTTTACATGCATGAATACAATGTGTTGTATATCCCTTTGTAGACTAATATAGGCCTTAATACCAAGAGCTCAATGTTTTAATTAGGCATTGATCGTTAATAAGATTTATGATTAAAAAAGCAGTGTTCAATATTAAACTTACTGTCATGATAGATTTTGGGACTCCCCTGAACCCCACAAGCAACCCTGTTATTTGGGATTCTAACACATTGGGTTGCTAATATCAAAGGCTAATAAAATGGACCTGAGATGTGTTCTATGGACTGTGACATTGTGTAAAGTTTAAATAATTTATGTGTGTTAGAATGTGCTCTAGGCTAGTGAACTTTTTCTAACTCTAATAGCAAAAGTGCGATTTGCCACACATCTGGCCTCTGACCTCAGATAGTCATTAAGTGGAGTTATTATATGATGTGATATGCACCATTTGTTGCATATAGGTGGCAGAAATGGTATATGTGATATTCTGATGTATTTGGTCCGGAAATGCAATTCCCATATGTTACTCTACTCCAACGCTAGCATCTCATGTGTGATCAAAGTACAGGCATAAAATCTGAAGTGACCTAACCAGATAATCCCAAGCTCTGTTGTATCTGATGATGGGAGGGGGTTTATAGCCTAGTAACGGAGTGATGAAGTCACAGTAAGAAAAGCAGACCCCTCGTACAGGGAGGTGAATTATGAAAAGGAGGTGTGGCCAAAGAAAGTTGGGGAGGGGAAGATGTGGAGTCTGGCATTCTAAGCAACAGAGTGTCTGATTCTATTTCTTGTATGTTCTAATCCTAACCAAAGGAATCGAAACAAGTTTTAGTCAGTAACCTTAGGGCTGAGCTTTCAATCTGTGATGTCCTGAGTTCTCCTAGGAGGGGTTCTGCTGGGCGCTGTAAGATTTAACACAAAAGGCACAACCCCTCACTTCTGGGTCGTTACACTTGTTTTAAGAGTGGCTGCTATTCTCCATCCACTATAAATTCAATGGGAGGAGGCAGTTTTGTCTAGCACATAATGCTAACTTTTAAGGGACAAATATAGAAAAATGCAATGCTCTAAATTGGCCAAAACTTGCTGTGTTAAAATGGTTGGCAACAAGATTGGGTGTGGGCCGCTTATACATGATTGTTTTTAAATCTTATAATTCAAATTAGTTTTGTAATTTCTCTTTTGGGCTTGTAAATAACTATGAATGCCAACATGTACTGTGACATACTGAAGCAGAGCATGATCCCCTCCCTTCGGAGACTGGGCCGCAGGGCAGTATTCCAACATGATAACAACCTCAAACACACCTCCAAGACGACCACTGCCTTGCTACAGAAGCTGAAGGTAAAGGTGATGGACTGGCCAAGCATGTCACCAGACCTAAACCCTATTAAGCATCTGTGGGGCATCCTCAAACGGAAGGTGGGGGAGTGCAAGGTCTGTAACATCCGCCAGCTTTGTGATGTCATCAGTGAAGAGTGGAAGAGGACTCCAGTGGCAACCTGTGAAGCTCTGGTGAACTCCATGCCCATGAGGGTTAAGGCAGTGCTGAAAAATAATAGTGGCCACACAAAATATTGACAATTTGGGCCCAATTTTGGACATTTCCACTTATTGGGTGTACTCACTTTTGTTGCCAACGGTTTTGACATTAATGGCTGTGTATTGAGTTATTTTGAGGGGACAGCAAATTTACACTGTTATACAGGCTGTACACTTACTACTTTACATTGTAGCAGAGTGTCATTTCTTCAGTGTTGTCACATGAAAAGATATAATAAAATAAAACAAAAATGTGAGGGGTGTACTCACTTTTGTGAGATACTGTATATATATATACTGTATATATATATATATATATATATATATATATATATATATATATATATATATATAAAGAGTAAATAAATAGTACATCTGTGTTCACATTTGAACATCCAAAACAAGTTAAAAACTTGTTTCCTGCTCAGAATTCCAAGAAATACCGTTTTTCTACTGGACAGGGACATGCAAATGTGCCCATAAAGGCTTCACTCTTTAATCCAAATACCATTTCAAATATTGCTCCTTTTAAGCATATGCCTGCTGCATTACACAGCTTTAAGCAAAGCCCAGAATGTATTATGCCAGATAAATAAATATATATATATATATATATATATATATATATATATATATATATATATATATATATATATATACATATATACATACATACTGTGTAATATGTCCCAATATTTTCACTGAGGGTTCAAGTGACATTCATAAACCACAAGGCCCAAGGAATTGTTCAGTGGTTTGAAATCCTGTTTGTATATGAGATGCTACTCCACAGCTAAAATATCTATTTTAGAAGCCCGAAATATCAGTTTAGGAGGCAGACAGGCTATGCTCTAGGAGCATGAAAAGAAGCTCTTGATAGAGATACATTATACTTTGGAGAGATACTTATGAGCCAGCAGTACACATTTTGGGACTCTGGTGTCCAGGATCCCGGGAAGTTTCCACCCTATTGGTCTCTTGCTGAAAAAAATTGAAAGTGGAAAATGTATAGATAGATAGACAGACAAATACCTAGATTATGCTTATTGTTCAGCTCTCATTAACTTTTTATATTTCTTGTGGATAAACTGCTTCTTAACTCCTTTCCGGTGTATTAGTTACACATAAGCCACTGATTATTTTGGAGTCATATTATGTTTCACAAAGTAGACAAACAAGTCAAGTAAGGTTTCCAGCCGTAGAGGCTGTATACAATACACAGGCAAGTGTTTTATATAAACTAAAATGCTTCTCTTTATGATCTTTACTCATATTGCCCAGTACTTTCCCACATGATAGCTTGCCTTTAAAGGGCAAGTTCTACCCGAAAGTAAGTTTATTTTATATTAATAACCCTCTATAGAGGTGATTAACTATTTATGCAAACGTCATGGAATTTATCTGCTACATGCATGTGGAGAGCAGGAACAGAATTGTGTGAAGTGCCTTCCTGTAGGAGTGGCTTCATGTTAAAACTGTGAAACATGGCACCCTACCTGAGAGAAAACAGGAAGAAAGAGGTGGGCTCCAGTAGGTGAGGAACTGTTACTCTAGGGGCTTCTCAGAAGTAAAAGATGTGTACATTGTATATACTCATTTAATTGAATAGGGTTAATTAAGGCAGAATTCTTAAGGCACCTAGTTGAAACATTTATATAAAATAAAAACAAAAAATGCCTAAAAGGGTCACTTTAAAATTTGCAATGTGCAGAGAGGAAACTCATCTAGAGTCCTGATGGCAACTATTTTGTTCTTCCCGAGAAAGTTTAGTGAGGAGTTTCTTACAAGTTGTTTTATATACATTTTAGGGTGCCAGTACTTTTTATTATGCATATACATTAGGCCTTGTAAGTTACTGTAGTAGAGTGTGACAAGATAAATTAATTAAAAACTCTTTAGTATATTGTGTGAGAAAGGGCTGATTGGTTCTTTGGGCAAAACTAGGAATAGGTTTTGAGGCATTAGAAAAATTATGTACTTAATTTTTCACTTATAGCTATAATAATAATATAAAAACATCTAATAACTTTAGTCCTTACTTGCTCCCACCTGACACGGATACCCACAGTTGTATAATCTTTTATGACTAACTACAGCGGATCAAACTAGTAAATCTATGATACATATGTAAGGAAAAGTGCATTAGCATGCCATGTCCTTCAGTAGTCCAAATGCAGAGGATTACAATAACTCCATGTAATAAGATACCAGTGATTAATAAAATAAATAATAGTAGTCAATTACACTTTGTGGCGGTAGATTTCCTCTAAATAACTTCCACGTGAATGAATCATGTCCGGATCTCCCTGGTGTCAGGTACAGTAGTGTCACTGAGAACGTGCATGTTGTTCTATTTAACACCCTTCTTCTTACTAACCTATTTTACACATTTGGGACATAGTTATTATCCAGCTACTGTTCAGTGCAAGTAGATGATATACTGTCATCAATTGTGACATAATTTTCATGTGACACTACATAGGCCTGACTCACACTTTCTCACAAGGAAGTTAATTACGCTCATAATGAAGCACTAAGTATTCTCAAAAAAATAACTGGATCATTTTCTACATTGCTATGAGTACACATGGTAAATGCATTAGGGGAGCTACAAATCATTGAGGGAACCATGAATGCCAACATGTACTGTGACATACTGAAGCAGAGCATGATCCCCTCCCTCCGGAGACTGGGCCGCAGGGCGGTATTCCAACACGATAACGACCCCAAACACACCTCCAAGATGACCACTGTCTTGCTAAAGAAGCTGTAGGTAAAGGTGATGGACTGGCCAAGCATGTCTCCCGACCTAAACCCTATTGAGCATCTGTGGAGCATCCACAAACAGAAGGTGAGGGAGTGCAAGGTCTCTAACATCCACTCCAATCTCTGTGATGTCATCATGGAGGAGTGGAAGAGGACTCCAGTGGCAACCTGTGAAGCTCTGGTGAATTCCATGACCATGAGGGTTAAGGCAGTGCTGGAAAATAATGGTTGCCACACACAATATTGACACTTTGGGCCCAATTTGGATATTTCCACTTAGGGGTGTACTCACTTTTGTTGCCAACGGTTTAGACATTGATGGCTGTGTGTTGAGTTATTTTGAGGGAACAGAAACTTTACACTGTTATACAGGCTGTACACCTACTACTTTACATTGTAAATGTGAGGGGTGTACTCACTTTTGGGAGATACTGTATACTTGTAACATAAATCAATGACATCAGTGATTATTCCTGGCAAATACAAACTCCTTACAATGGGAATAAATGTAACCATCCAGGAACAACACAGTACAAAGTCAAAGTCAGATATACAGCAACAGCCAGAGATGATATGATCATCTAATGTTATTATCTGATATACTATTGATATCTAATTTCAGCTCGAAGGATATATCTAATGTCTCAACAGAGGAGACCGAGGCCAAAGCTGAGTCTGAGCCACATGCAGAGTCTGACTATGATCCAGTGCCAGGGCCACAGCAGGATCCCTGGTATGAGGAGGATGAGCAATATATGAAAGAGGAGACACAGTTTCATGAGGAGGTATATGTGCCAGAGGAGGACTCAACTTATGAGGAAGAAGAACAGATCATGTGGTCAGTGGGGGAATCTGCAGGCCCATCAGCTACTAGGGTGGAGTTCAACCCCACTGGCTCTTCTTACAGATATACTTGCTGCCTGAGACCTCCTTCTGGCAAGATCCAAGATCTGTCCTCCATCAACAGCTCCTTCATCAACATCTCTAGCACTGTGACTTCAGGGTCATTCCATGAGACCGCCACCACCACAGTACTTCCTCACCTTGCCACCATCACAACCACCAATGCAGCCATCACAGGCAGTCACTAGCTCTTCACCCATAGGGCAATCCACACCAGTGGAGGAACATATATCCAACCAAACCACATTGTATAGGCAGCAGGAGGACATGGTACATGGCCTATTCATAAGTCACACGACTGTTTCACGCACTATGAATAACATGTATCGGGAGATGAGGAGAAATTACACCCAGATGGAGGCATACAAGGCCAGGCTGATGCAAAATCAGAACAATCAAACTGCAATCATGAAGATTATGATGGGCCTGCAGTAGAAATCATTGGCGCGTACAGCATCGGGCAACCCAGAGCAGTTCCCAAGCTAATCACTCCCTGCCTCAATGCTTTCACCTCCACCAACAATTTAACTTGTAAATCACCTTCAAAAATTGTTGGAAAGGGACCCATAGTATGTGTGGTCTGTGTGTTTCCATGAAGTTTTCATCAGTAGACAGGATTCATGAGAGCGTATATGCGCATTGAGGTGTTATGACTATATGGGATTATGCAGATGATAGTTTTATCAATTTGACTTGGTCATTTGTAATGATGATATTTATTGTGAGGGTTCACATTAAATGTACAGCTAATACAGAATTCAACTTGAACACCTGTATGATAAACAGCTATTTAACCACTGGTAGCACATATGGTGTGGATGGGATCAGGTTACTCTGTGAAGGTTATTATCGATTTCTCATGTTTTACAAAGAAATTTCATTGGGACCAAAAGGTTTTTAACATTTGCACTACACTTTCTAACCCCACTTTTAAACTTCTCATTGAAAAATAATTCTAAATAATTTCACCTGCTTTATAAATAATGACTTGCTTTTCCTACAAAGGGTTACATCTTTGACAGTACTACAATAGCCCGACAGCCAAGTAGCAATAGTTTCATCCTGATAGTAAAACCTGTGTTTGATCATTGCATGTTTCTGCTTGTTTGAAATCCGTAGGGCAGGTTTCTCAAAAGGCTTTCTCTTTATGGATCGAGGTATTTATGGCATGGGTTGGACACCACCATATTAATATTCTCAGAAATATTTTTATTTGATGAATAATGCATGAATTAGTAGGGATGACAAGAACAGCTCATATTTATTTGTATGCTTAGCACTGTCACGCAAAGAACCAGATTGAGTTATAAAAAGGCATATAAGAGATTATTGTATAATTAAAACAATAAAAAGTACTTTATCAAATACATTTCCCCCCAAATGTACTTTTTTACACTAAGTTCTCTTTTTACAAGCTTTGCTATATGGTAAAATGAGCACACAATCAGTGTTAGGCTTTGCTACTTGAATAAAAGCACACAATCTGTTTGTAATCTTCCAGTGTGGTCAAAAGAGCAAACAATATACCGTATGTTAGTGTTGCAATGCACTACTAAGTTTACAATTTTAGGCTTTTCTATGTGAAAATCACTTACAATCTGTGGTTGAAAATTTAAATTTGATTTCAGGCTTTGCAATGTGGTAAAAAGAGCTAACAATTTAGTTTAGGCTTGCAGTGCACTAAATTAGCTTACAACTAGTTTTAGGCTTTTATTTAAAAAAAAAAAAACTTACAATAAGGAATAAGTCTTGCAATGTGTTAAAATTAACTTACAACTAGTTTTTGGTTTTGCAATGTGGAAAAAAAAACTTGTAATCAATATTTTGTCTTGGAATGCTGTAAAAAGAATTATAATCAGTTTTAGCCTTTTTTTGTTGTAAAATGTGCTTACAATCAGTTTTAATCATTGCAATGCTGAAAATTCATACAATAAATGTTAGGTCTAGCCATGTAGTAAAAGAACTTGTAATTAATTTGCATATAGCCCTATAAAACCTAGGACGGTCCCTGTAGATTAGAATATAGGGTATCCCCTGCACTGGCTCTTAGTGCAGTTTGCATCAATTTCCAGGGACTGGTGGCAATAATTAAGGTTGGTGTCACTGCAGAAACTTGGGGCTAGCTTTAGATAAGGTTACCCCAGGAACAAGCAGATGGTTTTTAGTTTGTACGTTTGTGAGTTTTCAATCTTGTAAGGCGCTTCTGTAAAAAATAACTATCTACATTTGATTTGAAGCTCAATCCTCTATTCTTTGTATCCTGTGTTAAAATAGTATTTTGTTTTATTTTTTGGAATACAGTATGTTGGGGTGTTACAAATAAAGGATAATAAGAATAAGAATTATTGGAAATGACAGCAGTTAGGAGAATGGTGTGGGTTACGGTCCAGGTCAAATCTAAAAAATCCAAACTAGAAAGCACACTAATAGAATCTCATGGCCCATTTGTCCTTGCTGAAGATAGGATGGAAAGGACTTCCGTGATTTTATAGCCACATCTTCCCCCCTCAAGATTGACGCTATTAATATAGAGTGCCATTTCTTCCATAGCCATTGAATGATGTACCCATTGCCAATTTGAGTTTTGCCTCATAAAGCAAGGTTCTTGGCAGCCCACTTGTAATAAAAGTGCCACTGTCGGATGCAAAGTGCTTTGAAAGTGCCAGGGTGACATAACCCTATAAGCTAACTCAGAAGTGGGCAACAAGAGGTCCAGGAGCCATATGTCACTCTGATGAAACAGTGCCCTCTTACCCATAGAAACTTGTTGAAAAGAAGTTTTAATAGAATATTTTGTTCACAAACACCATTGGTGCCACCGTTTAGTACCCTTTGCACATATAATTTAGTTATAGTGTGCCCTTAATTTCCCTAATTCACTGCTAAGATAGAGGACTGCATATGAAGTGAGATTGTGGAAGGGAGGAGCATTTTGAAGGAATGGAACAGCTTGCAGAGGAAGTTTCAATCTGCATTGTTTCTATGGCAGCTAAAACTGCCCATGCTCTCAATAATGGAACTAATGGAAATGTCATTAGGTTACACCGTACTGAGAAATAAGCAAACAGAATGAGCTGTGAAAAGAAAATTGATCTACACAGTAAAGAATAATTACACATAAAAGTAAAAAATGTGAAGACTTCTTAGATATTTTATATTCCAATAAGTATTTTTTTAAAGCCAGGTTTAGATATTTAGAAATTTAGAAAAAAATGGTGGTCCTTTAAAGGTATACCTAAGTTTCCATGTGTTTCCCTTTTTTCTAATCTAACATTACATTGATTAATTCTATACACAAACAGATGTATTTTATTTAAAAACAAACCTTGTTTTCCACACCCCCAGAGCTTTTTACAGTGAACCTCCCAATAGAAACACTGCATTTGGGTATGAATTTGAACCCTTTACTAACCTTTAAGCCAACAGCAGCACAATGCAGAGATCTACACAGCAATGCCTGACTCCTCATTGCTTCCTTGTGCAGAGGACTACACATCCCAAGATGCCTTCCTGCATAAGTACACATCCCATGATGCCTTCCTGCACAAGCTACCATCACATACTGATACAAATTATTAGCTGCCTGTGATTGGCCAAAACAAATTATTAATGTTATGCTAATTTTAGCAGGGATTTCCAGGGATGTAAAATCTGAAAATCAACTGCTTGCAAACTTAAGAGATTTAGCAAACTTTAGGGTAAATATAATAATGTGTATTTTTGTATTTTTTTCATGCAAAAAAAATGTATTCATACACTGCTCCTCTATTAGATGCATTCATAATCCATGAAGCTTAAATATGCCTTTAAAACATGTCTTTTAAATACATGATATAAAGGGTGTGTGATATTTATTCGTCTAAAAAACATAGTGTTTCAATACCTGAAAAAAAAAACTCTGGGGACATTGAAACACCTGCAACCTCATTCATTTCGGGGCCGTATCTCCATCGCAAATAACCGATTTTCTGCGATTGAGTTGCGGGCTCCAGTAGATCTACTTTTACTCTGCTATTTCAATTGGCCGGGTGCGAAAGTCAGGCGCAGGTTGCAAGAAACGGAAACCATTCTCTCTGTAGTAGAATTTGCTGGCTTGAACATGATCGTGGACGCAAGCCCGTAACTTGTGGTTCAAGCCTGAAAATCGGAGCAATTTAAAAGCAAATATAAAATCAATACAGCACTGTAAATTATGGGGAACACAATGGGTGACAGAATTAAAAGCAACTCTTGCGGCCATGAAAGATCAATGGCTTGGAGGGAAGTAACTTGCGATTTTACGAATCGCAATGGATCACAGCTTGCAGCAAGTAACCTGATCAGAGCCCGCAAACGGAAGGTAATTGAATAGCAAAGTAGCTTGCCACCTCCACTTGTGGGCCCGTATCCCAAAATCTCAGCAATAGAATGAGGCTGTTGGTTCTTTGTAAGAAGGGTTATGATCAGTTCTCGTAGTGGATTCAGTGAGAAAGAATATTTCTATTGCTATTTCTTGTACCACCTATAATATTCATTAAAGTTTATATCTCAATTATACAATTTCATATTGTTACTAAAGGACCACTGTACAATGGAAAACATATACAAGAGAATAATTAAAAAGGGAAAACGTTATAAATCTAGTTTTTAATTAGAAAAAAATATAAATGTCTGCTAAACACTGTGTGCATCCATGATATGCTGGGGGAAGTTATATTTGTTAGAGGGGAGTTTACATTTCTGGAGAGCTGTGCTTCCATTTCCTTTTGCAAGCTGAACCTGTCCAGTTGTTAGGGAATTAAATAATATTTTGTTACACCAAATTTTGATTATTTGTTACTTAATGTTTATACAGTATTGTAAAATCTTAAGATATATTTGATTTATTGACACAATAAAATATGTATACTTGCTGTTATATTTATCTACGCTAATAAAAAGATGTAAGCCCAAAAATGCACCACTGATGTGTGATCAAAATACAAAAACAACATATTTTAGTATGTGTTTAGAGAGCTCACAAATCCATTTAAAGTGACACCTCACCGGTTCCTTATATGGGCTCTCATTCAATTGCGATTTGGCCAATTGAATAGGGCTCTAAATAAGCACATAACATATATTTTTTTTTAAGTTTTTAGTTAGTGAAAACCTTGCTTTTGGATAGATGTTTACTAACTAAAAACTTCTTTAAAAAAATATGTTATGTGCTTATTTAGACCCCTATTCAATTGGCCAAATTGCAATTGAATGAGGGCCATGGTATATAGCTCTGGGTAATAATAACTTATTTATCAATTAAATGTTACTCAAATGCATTTTCTACAGTAAACTAACAATGAAGTTTGCAGTTTGTAGGTAGTCAGCAATTCTGATCTACTGGTAAAAAGAGATTTATACTTTTTGTTAATGTGAGATCATTGCCATTAATTACTGAGTAGTCCATGAGGCATTGGGCTCATTGCATTGAGTGCACATACCTGCACAACTAAAGACTTATTCAATTGCCCAAATAGCAATTACATGAGCCTGTAATGTAGCCTGTAAAAGTTACAGATATTTTATTGACTACATTTTGCAACTCACAATACATTTGCAAGTTACAGGCTCAATATCACTGCGGTTGTCAAAAACATAACTCCGTCCTATCTCCACATTTGATGTTTCAAGCCTGCAAATGTTACCAGTGCTAAATATGCAAAATCCATAATTAATTGCAACAATTCAACAAGCCCGCAATTGCCTTCAAATCCTGTAAATGGCAAATGTATATAAAAAATCTATGAGTACAAGATAGGACTCACAAGTGGGTTTAACACCTGTTCATAACAAAGTAAAATCAAATAAACACACACTACTGTACTTTAAGATACTGGGAAAGCGATGAAAGTCATTTGAATTAATTGCACAACAGTCTCAAGCTCGCAAATCTGCAATAACATTTTTATTTTTTAAGTTTTATTTCCATGTTATATTTATCCCATGAATCAAGGAGTTAATACATATCAGGCCAACCACATGGACTAGAACAAATGACTCATTAATTATTATGGATTTCTACATTTCTGGATTGCGAGTCCAATTGCAAATCGGACTTCTAAACACTATTTAAATCTAGTCTAAACTCTGTGTTTTACTGACATCATGATGACGTCATTTACTCTCATTTACTATTGGCTCTGTCTAAATTGTAATTTATGGGCTTGCTTAATTGATCATGATCATGCCGTGAAATGCTATGTACGGTTTCATTGTTTGCGTGTTGGGGCTATGAGTCTGTAATTTGCGGGCATGAGCAATTAAATACATCTGTAACTGTAGCAAATTTTTAACCCACATATGGCCTGTAATTATGGGTGTGGAATTAAATGGGGGCCTATGCATGCTCCCTGGTTCTTTGTTTCTAATGTAGGAAAATGGTTTGTTTTAATAACATTCTATTGATGAAGCAAATTTTTGCCTATAGGTTTAAGTTATACCATATTTGGAACTTCTGCTTTGGTTCAACTTCCGCTCCAATCACCAGATTTCTTGCTCATCCTACTGATCAGTAAATATTTGAAGATCAGCATGTTATTCATGTTTGTTAGTTTGGGAAAGCTGTTGACTCATGTCTGTTCACAATGAAATTGCTGAAGGGAGGTGATAGACATGATCTGTGATCTTCAGTTCAAACTCCAGTATTGCCCAAGAAATGTCCTGGATTATTCTTGGAACTCAAAAGAAAATACCAGAAAAAGACTAGAGAGCATTTCATGTTATAAATTAGCCAATTAACAACCCCATCCCACAGCTTACTATTAAACCAGTTTGGTAGCATCATCCAACCATGGGTGTGATGTATATTTTCATGCATTGAGAGGAACTAAGAAGGAAATGGCAAATACCACTGTAGACTTGGAATATCTTCATGTTTGTGAAGTATGGAACAGACAACATCAGCATCTCTGTAAGTCAGTGACATAAAATCATTTTTATAGAAAATCTTCATTTTAGTAGACATTGCTAGTGCTGAGAGAGCTGCCATGGCAGTAGTACTTAACCTCCCCCTCTTTCCACTACCAACATATATTTAAAAAAAATAGCAGAACACAATATTTAGGCTTAAAACCAGCAGGCATTGTGAAAGATATAAACATGGAAATGCAGTGTATATTAAAATAAAACTTTTACCTAAAATGATTTTATGCTTATGGCTTACACAACTGCTAATACTTCACAAACATATAAATAATTATAAACCATCCATTTATTAACCAAAATACATTGCACTATCCTAGTTGGTTTTCTCTTTATCTTTTAAGGATAACGTAGAACTTAAAAATAGTAAATAAAATAAAAATATCTTTAAGGTAAAAGGCAAAACTCTAAACCTAAACCTAACCTAACCCTAAAACAGACAAACCAATTTACAATAAAAAAATGCAATTTGGAGTTGTTTCTTCTCACAAAGACCAAACCGTGATGATTAAATTATAATATGGTCTATATCCTAAACTGACTGGGCTGTTGAGAGTGTGGGTCTCATTTTTAACATCAGTTCATTTTCAAGTATAATATACTAATGGAAAAAAAAAAACACATTTAAAGAGGTTATAAATTCACCCTAAATTGCCCCTCCATTAAGCCACGACCAAATGCTGGTTCCACCCCCTGATTGCTTTGAATTTACAGGGAGAATTCCATGTTGCCAGTTGTCAGCTAATACCCCTGGTTCATGGACAAATATTAATACTATGATATCAGGATTTAGATGGTATTACCATGGGAATTCTAATGTAAAGGAGATTTGAAATGTTTTGGAAAAATCATTTTGAAATTTGGCACCCTATTTCCTTTATTGTTATATACATGTATATACATTTTATATACCGTACATCTCATGAAGCATAAAAAACATTAGAGACACTTTACTAGGGAGCCCTGTTAACATATAAATTGAATTATTTGTGTTATGTTCAACATGAATACCAAAGTAAAAGTATTATGGATGGGATTAACAGATGAAGACATAATTGCATAAGTAATCAACAAAGCTTTCTGATAAGTGAGAGTCGCTGCTATAGGAATGCATAAGGTAGGAGGCTATGATACTAGTGACTTTCTCTATTTTTTGTGGATCAGAAGTTTGGAAACCAGTGATGGACAAAATATAAATGTCAATTTACTGATAGATCTGGTGACAGGCAGATCTAGAATCACAGACTGCACACCATTTTCAGCTTCATGGAAATGGAAATGTCACTATGCTGGGAGAACAGCAATCCAGTTGACTATTCTGTTCTAAGTGGAGGAGCGGAAGAGATAGAACCACACACATATATATATATATATATATATATATATATATATATATATATATATATATACCTTGTACAACATATTTAAATTTGACTTTGAGGAACAGTTGACACCATGTTCATCAAATGTGTCTTTTTTTCAGAGCTCCAGTGAAATTAAAAGTGTAATATTTCCCTATTGTTACTTTAAATGGTGCATGAGAGCTCCCATAAAATGTGAGTAGTGAATTCAATAAATTATTACCTGAACAGTTTATGTTTTTCTCTCTTCTTTTTTCACATCCACACAAGGGCCCTCATTCAATTGCAATTTTGCCAATTGAATAAGGCTCTAAATAAGCACATAACATATTTTTTTTAAAGATGTTTTTGGCTAGTAAACATCTATCCAAAAGCAAGGTCTTCACTAACTAAAAACTTATTTCAAAAAAATATGCTATGTGCTTATTTAGAGCCCTATTCAATTGGCCAAATCGCAATTGAATGAGGCCCAAGGAGAATAAGGGCACAAGAAATCTCTGTTTTTTTAATTGTAAAATATTTTAACTTATTAATTCACTAAGTTTTATTTTAGCTAAAAAAAGAAAATATAGTTTACATGGCCTATATAACAAATAAATATGAATTAATCAAAATATGAATAAATGTAATGATAGAATAAAAAAAAGGAGAACATATATTAATTAATTAATAAATAAATAAAAGAATAGAGACAAAGATATAAAAAATAAAAAGTTTACAATAGTAACATTTTGCACAATAAAATGAATATATATATATATATATAAAAAATATATATATATACATATACACAAAAAAATATTAAAAAAATAACATAATTTAATACTTTACACAATTATAACAAAATAAATGTGTTAAGAAAATTAATATGTCATGTATTACTTAACATGTCATCTAATACTCCAAATGAATAAAGAGTATTAAATGATTGTCAAAATTTGAATTAAATCATGGGAACCAAAAAAATTAATTTTATGTTTTAAAATACTAAATAATTTTTCCATTATAAGAATCTGATTCATTCTTCGGAATAGTAAAATGCAAATCTCGGAGTTCCCATCTAGAAGTAACAAAAATATGCCTTGTAGCAAAAAATAAATTGTAACAAAACTTTTGAAAGATAAGAAGGCAGATTATATGGAAGACATAATAGACAACGACAGTATCCGGTTTAATTTAAAAACATTTTACACCATAAATTAAAGACTTTTGGACCATACCAAAAAGTATGTAACAATTAAACTTCTTGGTCACAATCTCTAAAACTTTGAATAGAAGTACTTGGAAACATTTTATTTAATTTAGTATTCTAATGAAGTTTCTGTTAAAGAAAATATTCTATTAGTGTGTACTATGGGCCTCATTCTATTATCGGCCGTAAATCGGCCGTAAGGCTGCGATTCCTTGCGGGGGTTCAGTTTACTCGCGATTCTATTATACGGCCCCGCAAGGATCTCCTTTTACGGCCGGCCGCATATCTTGGAACCGGCCGTAATCTGTGAAATATAAAAACACAAAAATAAATTCAAGCCTGCACTGTACAGCTCTGTAAATGCTAGGGATCATATTGGGGGACATGAGGATTAAAAGAAACCCACTCTCAAGCTTGCACATCTGCCCAAACCCGAGTTCAAATTAACTGTTTATTTGCCGGCTGCGGCGTGGGTGTGTCTGAGGTGCTCCAAGCACTCTGGACTTTTTACATGGATATTTTACGGATATTAAAAATAAAATATTTTACGGATTTAAGTACAGGATAATTATGTGCTATTTTTTCTAACACCTAAAATCCCTTTATAGTCTTCTCAAAGTGCAGGATGGCTTTATTTGAGCTATTTTATGTGCTTAATTGGTGCTAGCGAGACCTTTTTCCTGCAAGTAACTGCGGCTCGTTTTTAGCCTTGCAGAGAGGTTTCCCGGAGCAATTGAATTGCAAATCTCTTGCGGCCGTTTTAGATCAAAGGCTTTCCTCCGGCGCGAGCGGCCGCAAGAGATAGCAAGGCACCGGCCGCAAGCCTGCCGGAGCCTACGGCCGTAAGGGAATAGAATAGCAGAATAGCTTGCGGCCGGTCCTTGCGGCCCCGCAGCGGCTGCGGCCGATAATAGAATGAGGCCCTATATAGGGCACCCTTAATGTTGTAAAATGTTTCTATTTTTTGTCAACTGGCTGATAACAGTACATACCATAGGTGCAATAGTTTATCTACATCTATGTTTCTCAAAGTATGTTCCACTTAACCTTGGGGTTCCATTTTGTGTGATTAGGGGGTCTAGAATACAAGTACCCCAATAACCTTCTGTGGCAAGCTTGGGGGGGGGGGGGGGGGGGGTCCTGGAAAGGGGTTACAATGTTCTGGTGAAATTTAATTCCTGGCAATTTTGTATTCCTGAAGGTAGTTTTGACAGTGAGCAGCCATTTTGCAGTACTGAAAATAAGTTACACATTTATGTGTATTTATACTGCTCCTCTGTTTGCCAAAGTAAATATATAGGTGTTCATTTATAACTGAAGTTTTCCAAGTACATGTGCCTTTTATTTTTATATCTAGTGTAATCATTTTTTTTATTAATGGAGTTACCCACAAAGATAATGAGCTCTAGGCCCCTTCAAGTGAAGTCACTTTACACATTACATGCATCTCACTCCATGAATTTTCTTGACTCCTGTGGCTTAGGTTGTCCAGAAGACCACTGCAAGGTTGAAGTAAGCAGCTAATATTTATACTTTATACAGTATTTTATTTCGTTTTATTGTTTCAAAATAACACAATCGTCTAAAAGATAGTTACAGTATGTCTCATAGGCACTGATTGGAAGAGGGAGATATTTATTTTCCAACTTCAGAAATGATAGGCAGAGAAAAGGTTATTCACATGTATTTATGATATGATCTGATATGTATATTTATATAAGCAATAACATAAATCTATTTCAAGAGCTTTTCAGATATATTGACAAAGACATTATGGATTTTTTATCACAAGACAAAGAGTTCAGATAAAGGAATATCCAACCCTAGAATACATTTAAAATGGATGGTCAGACCAGCAGTCATTTTGGATGTGAAAATAAGCAATGGCATGGGGCTAAATTTGTTGTAAAATAGACATTTTGAAAAAAATAAGGACATTTAAAAAAAAAAAAATATATACTGTCACCTTATGTACTCTGCACCATCAGATAGAGAGTGGAAAACATGAGGAAAAGTTGTCCTGATTGGTCAAGAATTTATATACATATTGTCATTTTAGTTTTTGCCTGTATAGCCATTGAAGACCTCCCACGTGTATCTGATTCTAGTTCAGCTTTATTGATTTACTAGCGAATTGCCCGTCAAAAAATGACGGCAATGGAATTGTAAGGTAGCTAATGTTGTTTTGTGTGTACTACTGAAATATATAATCCAAATGAATAAATGAATATACTTTACCTATTTTGAAGCATTGTGTTGAAGAGCTGCAATCTATTTTGATGTTGCTGCAGCATTAATGGTGTGGAGGTGCTGTGTAAGCGTGGTGAATTTGTGCAGTGTAATAGTGTGCGTCCGCGAGACCAAACCGTTAGCGAAGTTGTGTAGTTCCGCATTGTACTAAAATGCCGGCTAATGTGTGGTATGCGTCTATAGTGGAATATCCATAGGTGTTTTGTGGTGTTTTGTGTGTTTCTTGTGGTGTTTTGCGTGTTTAGAGTGCTGTAGCCTCGTTTTCGTTTTGTTCGTCTGCCATTTTTTCTCTCGCTTCGAGAATTTTTTAGTGTCTAAACTCTTTTATTATGAGTTAAATGAAGGTGTAACTTCATTTTTTGAGGTCCTGGATGCTCCCTCTTGCTGTAGGTAAGTTTTTTATGTATGTGTTGTGTGTATTTATTGTGTTTTTGATTTTTTCATGTCCGCGGGTTGCGGACGATTTTTGCGAGTCCGTAATGTGTGTTAACGTGTCTCGTATGTTGTTTGAGTTGCGCCGTAAAGTTTGCGAGGGTTGCAGTTGCTTCGCGAGGGCCGCAGTTGATACACACACAATATACACACACATTATATATACACAAACAATACACACACACAATATACACACACATTATATGTATATACACACACACACACATTATACATACACACACACACAATATATACACACAATACACACACACACAATATCTATACACACACACACACAATACACACACACATTATATACATACACATGGTGTTAATGATCAGTGTATAATTAGTTTATATGGCAGGTCTCAGTGATTGCACATGTTCCTCAGACCCCATTATCTCCCTGTCACTCACAGTCAGCTACCCAGGCCCGGCTCCTCCAGCTCTGAGGCCTGCTCCAGTCCGCGGATCCACGGTGTTTCCTGTTCCCCAGGCCGGCCCTGCGCGGGGCATTGTGGGGAGGAGGTGGCTGCTCCATCCCAACAACTGGATTGCCGGGCCCCGGGATGGTGCGGCTACTGGCAGTGGCGGCGTCTGGCGGGTTCGGCTAGTGGCAGTGGCGGCATTGTGGGGAGGAGGTGGCTGCTCCATCCCAACAACTGGATTGCCGGGCCCCGGGATGGTGCGGCTACTGGCAGTGGCGGCGAACCGGGGCATTGTGGGGAGGAGGTGGCTGCTCCATCCCAACAACTGAGGCCCTTGCCCGCAGCCCTCGCATAGCGAGGGCCGCGGCTCGCTGCGCGAGCAGCAGCCCTCGCATAGCAAGGGCCGCGGGCAAGGGCCTCAGTTGCTGGGATGGAGCGCCGAAGGCTGCGGGCAAGGGCTGCGGGCAAGGGCCTCAGTTGCTGGGATGGAGCGCCTTCGGCTTCGCAAGCGTGAGCAACGGCCCGTACGCTCACAATTATATATGTGATATACTATTTGCTTGTTATGCCCTTGCAGCATCTCCTAAAAGCTAGCATTGCCACCAGAGCCAGGTATACCTTTTTGGAGTGAAGTAGAGGAGCCCCTGCAAGTGCGTGCGCAAAGTTTGCACAAACCCATTTTTCCCTTTTCTGTGTGTGTATATCCCTCTCTTGCTGTGTGAGCAAATCACAGACATTTCCGCCATCTTTACAACATACAAAATCTGAGCTATTACTTGTTAATTAAATGCTTTTGATTGTAGGCCATATTATTTATATTTTTCTATAGGAGGGCAGCGAACATAAGTCGCACAAACACATATCATGCATGTCACTTGTATCACACATAAAAACGGAGTAATTATGAGGTAAAGGGCCACTGCACAATGAGAACAGAAACTGTTTGAAAAAAATGAGTCTAACTAAGAACTAATGTTGCCACAGCAACACACACCTTCCTCCCGCAAGCTCTTGGTATCTCATTTTTATGATCATTCACTCCTCCTTCTAAGTCTGCCCTAAGACTGCTACACTAGTCATTTCATAGCCAAGCATAATGTTACTTTTTGTAACACACATATACTATATGTTCATCTTTGTAAGTTAATGAGCCTCTGCCTCAGCATTTATCATACAACCTTTGACCCTGCCCTCTCTCTCCAAGATCAAATATTAAAAGTACTACATGAGTGCTGCTGGCACTGGGGAGCTACAGTTCATTGAGGGAACCATGAATGCCAACATGTACTGTGACATACTGAAGCAGAGCATTATCCCCTCCATTCAGTGACTGGGCCGCAAGGAAGTATTCCAACATGATAACGACCCCCAAAACACCTCCAAGATGACCACTGCCCTTCTAAAGAAGCGGAAGGTAAAAGTGATGGACTGGCCAAGCATGTCACAAGACCTAAACCCTATTGAGCATCTGTGGGGCATCCTCAAATGGAAGGTGGGGGCGTGCAAGGTTTCTAACATCCACCAGCTCTGTGATGCCATCATGGAGGAGTGGAAGAGGACTCCAGTGGCAACCTGTGAAGCTCTGGTGAACTCCATGCCCATGAGGGTTAAGGCAGTGCTGGAAAATAATGGTGACCAAACAAAATATTGAAACTTTGGGCCCAATTTGGACGTTTCCACTTAGGGGTGTATTCACTTTTGTTGCAAATGGTTTAGACATTAATTGCTCTGTGTTGAATTATTTTGAGGGGACAGCAAATTTTCACTGTTATGCAGGCTGTACACTTACTGTTTTACATTGTAGCAGAGTGTCGTTTCTTCAGTGTTGTCACATGAAAGATATAAAATATTTACAAAAATGTGAGGGGTGTACTCATTTTTGTGACATTCTGTATATATATATATATATATTGGGATTGTGGGAGGGGCCATATCCCGCTCCGCCTCTTTAATGTGAGGGGCTTTGTCAAACCCCACCTCTTCTATGGGAGGGGCTTCGACCTTATCAGCACATCCTGTTCACATCCCTGTGCTCAGTTCAGTCCTGAGTCCGCTCCTGCAGGTTGTGTCTCTGCACTCTCTCATTTTTCTGATTTCCTGGCCTCATATGGCAAGCTCCAATCACTTTTTGGGCCTTTTCCTATCATTATCAAAGGCAAATTGTCTACTCCTTCTAAGCTATCGAAGGTTTAGCCTTCGTGTTTAATGCTTTGTTCTGGCCTAATCTCCCAAGTTTCTCGACTTTCCTATACATTTTTGAATTCGCCAATTTGCGTCCCTTGTCCATGTCCAAGGCTACGCCTTTTAGGCTTCGTTAAGTCTGCTTTGCAAATTTTGGCACAAATCTACTAGGTTTTTACTTACCTGTACCTTTGGGGTGGGTTTTACCTGAATCAGGGTGGGTTTTACCTGAAGTCGCTAAAATTACGACACTCATCCACCATTCCATAAGTCCTAAACCTCACCTCATTCACGATTTCCATACAAACCATTCCAGCCTTCACAGGCTTACGGCGTCTACGCTATTATATGAACCATACCGACCTCGTTAGGAGAGGGACCCGACCACAAATATTTATTTATTTATATATATATATATATATATATATATATATATATATAAATATATATATATATATATATATATATATATATATATATATATATATATATATAGCCAGGCAGATAACCTGGAATTGTGGGAGAATCCCTCTCCCTCACCCCTTAAATCGGAAGTCTCCTTCCTCTTACCTTGCGCACAAGCTACTCCTGCCTCACTGTGGCTGTGTTTCTCGAGTGCCTCTTCCGCCTCTCACACTTGCTGTCTGCCTCACACATTTGCTCCTCTCCTTCCTGTGTCCCCTTTTTCTCCCCATCCCCTTTTTGCCCTCCTGTCCTCCTCCCTCTCTCCCTCTCTCTCCCTGCTGATTTCTTGGCCTTCGACCACCCGGCTTTTGGCATTTTCATATGGGGGACCACACTGTCTGGAAATCAGGTGGAACAGAGTCTATTTCTCTGTTGGTAACACAACTCTACACATACCAGAGAATTTGCAGATGTTAAGAATAGAAATTGCAGGGTTCACTCCATCACTCCTAGCCACTTATCAAGGGCAATACGTGACTTTGAGGGCAATAGTTTTTTAACCTATTACAGCATTCCCCAAATACTGCTCAAAAATCACAAATCAGATCTACAGTTATGGATACCCTCTGTCATCCATATGTTATAGAAAGTCAACCTCTGCAAAGACTAGGGTGGGTCAACCTTTTATAAATATCACAGATTATTCTCAATAAAAGCAGAAGCAGCCTTAGCTCAGTTTATTTTCAAAGCTAATTGGGCCATGTTAGATGATACGTCTTATCTGTCTAAATTGCAACTTAACTTCTCATACAACGGCTTTTTGCCCCCACCTTCCACAACCTGGCACTAGCTCCCAGAGATCCCACACAGTCCCCCACCCTTACCACCCCTCTATAGACAGAGCAGGCTACCCTTCTACTTATCTCAGGGCTTCTGCCCTCTGTAACAACTTTAATTCCCAATGCTGCAATCACAGCAGTTGCCGCTTACTCCACATTTGTAAAACTAAAAATACAGCAATTGTAAAGCCTGCACTGAATATATATGGCCTCAGAGACTTGCCAAAGAAGCATTACTATCTTCAGTAAACATAACCCTTTTGCAACACTTATTGTCCACATTTCCTTCCAAGGATACAATTCACTATATCATTACAGGTCTCGAAGAGGGCTCACACATGCATCATTACCACACCTACCATATCTTACTCATGCAACAATCTCTCCTCCAAACTAGAAGCAGATGTAGTGTCTAATATTAGTCAAGTCATTAAAGGCTTTCAAGCAGGTTCCTTCTCAAGTATTACTGCTCTCCGAGAGTCATACACTACCTTAATAATTTTCTACTCCTTGAGCCAGACATACTAAATCCCCAGAACTTGAGCAAAACTCTTCCTATGTTCTCAAACCTAAATAGTCCCATCTTCTAGGACACAACTTAAGGGCCAACTACTAAACTAGAATGTCTAGGTATTACTCTTGAAACTTCTCTCATGTAATCTGACATTTCATTGAAAAAAGTAGCCATCATCCGTTCTATTATTACAGATGTAGTCTCTCTCCCTCTATGCTCAAAACTACACTACAAAGTTTGTTCGGTTATTTTAATTTTGTTTCCATAATCATTCAATTGCAGATCATGTATCAGTCATTTGCTCTCAGATCTCAGGCAGTTCAAATATGTAACCTGTGGCTTAACCACAACTAGAAACCAACAATCTGTGTATTTTTACTTCTATTCCTAGTCCCAGTTAATTATAAATTACATAAGCAGTATCATTACATTCTCTCTAATTCACAACTTTGTAATCAATCCCTCTCTGGATTCCAAACCACTCCAAAATAAGACATTCATTTCTTAAATTTGTATATTATTGATCACAAACATTATGACCCTTCTGACCATGCATTTATTAGACTGGACAAATATACCCTAGGAACTAATCTCAATATAGAGAGTAACAAATAAAACTTAACTTTTAATAATGCAGTTAAAATACCAAAGTAAAAATCTTGAAAACCTGACACCACATTGATATTATTATAGGTAGTGGGTATGGATCAATAGGACACTGTATTTAGAAGCAATAAAGTTCAAAGTGTTATCACAGAATAGATAAATCACAGTGTTAATGATAAATAAAGTGCCTAGTGAATAAGGTGCTATCTAAGGAGCACCAGTATTCAAGGTATTAGGTCAAAACTAACACCCACGTCCCCTTTCAGAAACAATACTCAGTAATCCCCATTCCTATTAGTTCCCTGTATTTCTAATATTTGAAGGAGATATAGGTCATGAGTATTAACATGGATCGCTGGTCTTGCTACTCATGGATCGCTACTCATCACCTATACCTCCTTCAAATATTACCTGTTCTTTTATTATTTTTGTATTGATGAACAAATATACTGTTTAAATCTCAAATTGTATTATCTTTATTTTTGGACTCTAGTCAGGCTGCCATGTTATTGATTGTAACTTACCACACCTCAAATCATATTGACTTCCTTTATTGTCACTAGTTGTTTATTACCCGGAGTCCTGCACACAACTTTAAGACTTTGCCTGCAATTTTAGAGGCTAAATAAACCCCAGTCTCTTTCCCTTGGCTATGCCCATTCGATCAGACCCTCCTTTCGATACCCCTGACTTAAGGCCGCCACATCATACATGACGACCTGCCACACTCCAAATCACAATTTCTACCTTCATTGTCCCTATCTGTTATCACACGGAGTCCTGCACATATACAGTATATATGTACATATATTGTCAAGAGGGTGTTTGTGTATTGGTGCTGTTACCCTCTAGGACTGGACAAGGACAGGATAAGGATTCAGTTGTTTGCCAGATATACTGAGGCCGGGAGTGATAGAGGTAGTCTGGACATAATAATAGTGTATCCAGTGCCAGATCTACCTTTTTGGAGCCCACTATATTATAAAACAGATATATACATAATCAGCTAGGGCACCCTACATTTAAATAAGTATACACATATACAGCCATGGTCCTGTTAATTCAAATAAATATGTACATATTTACATATTTAGGTCCGATATAATACTATATATGTACACATATTAAGCCAGGGTCTACACATATTAAGCCAGAGTGTCACCTGGAATAATCATAGTAATACAGTATAAAAATATTTAGTCAGTGACTCATACAAACAATCACATATTCAGCCAAGGTCTCCGATAGACATATACAGTTAATAAGCCAGGGACTATTATAATTTAAATATTAAACCTCAGTTGTCCATAATTTTATTCATGTATACATATTTTGCAAGGGTCACCTATAAAATAATCATATGAATGTATACATATACAGGTAGGTTCACCTATAATCATATGAATGTATACATATTCAGCCATGTTCACCTATAATTATAAACACATACATATTTAATCAGGGTCATCTAAATTCATAATTCCTCCCGGGTACCCTTTTTTTATTTCCTAAATTATATTCAGCAAGGACTCCCTAAAATCATATACAAAACACATAAATATTTAACCAGGATACATTATAATTAATCAAATGTACACATATTCAGCAAGGGTCGCCTATAATTAGTTTACAAACATATAAATGTACATATAAATACATAAAAAAATATGAAGCCAGGAATACCTATAATCATACAGTATTAATAGCCATTCAGACAGATTACCTATAATCAACAAATAACCTGCCTCCAAGAATAAATGCTATTGAGGAGCTACTTTCTACCAATATTTCCTTACAAAAAAGACAATTTAGTGAAAAAAAAGAATACAGTATAAACGTACTACTTCTGTTCAATTGGTGCAGTTCCTGCCCTTTCTCTACACTCTGCAGGAAACGCAGGGGAAGAGACAGTGGATCAGTGGATCATCTATACTGTTCTCTAGTTTCAGTCTGTGAATTGCAACATTTAGTTTTTAAGCCCAAAAAAATGTTTTAGGGGGTTTCTAAGCTAAATAAAGACAGGCGCCTCTTACAGGGAGGCGCTCATATACAACTGCCTAGTTTTCCTAATGGGTAATCCAGCCACGAGTGCACCTAGGATGAATAGCACTTAGTCTACTGCAAATAGGTAAAGTTCTATTTGCAACTGTCACTGTTGCCATGGCAACCCACAACACCACAGTTTTGATTTGAGGGAATCCTGAGAGAAGGGCTGTCAATGCATAAAACTCTATAACACTTTATATTATTGTGTATATATTGCTATTGAATGTCAAGTTTTCTTTAAACAATCAGGAAAGAAACATATTCATTTAGTGCCAGATAGATAGCTCTTTAACATCTTATAGTACATATAGGTTTGTTCATTCTTTGTTTGACAACTGATTCGAAATTTAAAAGCATGCTTCAAACATTTGGTTCATGCACATGCCTGTGACATGATATCTGTATTTGTCTCTATTAATTTCTTACATTCACTGTCAGCTTTTCAAATACTTGTAAAGTCAGACCCTGAAGGAGTGTATCAGTTACACTTTGAAACTCTGCAAGTTCCTGTAGTGTCCCACATTATTAACCAAATACCATATACAGTGGACCCTTGTGTATTTAAAATTAAAGTAACTGAGAAGAATATTAGATCAAAGGTACTAAGAATTTGTTTACAGGACATTGCAAACAGATACTGTATACTATAGGGAAAGAATTATACCGTATGTGAGGAGCAGTGTGACTCATAGGGAATTAAATGACTGAGCCTGATAATAATAAAGTGAAAAGAGATACATTATATTGAAAGCATCTTACTGACTGAACATCGGATTAATCTATCATATAGAGAAATAACATACATTGTATAATTCACCAACATTATAACAGCTGATATGGTATCAATTTGATATAGGTAATTTTAGAACCAAAAGCCAATGCTGATCACTAAATAAGACTGTAATATCACTTTAATCTTTAGAGACATATCATGATATTGTGGAGTTATATGACGGGATACACTTGAATTACATTTGTTAATTACTAATCTTTTAAGTAGGTATGTTTCTTATAGAAGAAGGAATACGTTAGATACAACTTTAGATACATTACTAAGATTAATTTAATTAGACTCCACTTCAACTACATTGGAACCTGCACCTATTTTGGCTACTCCCTTAACTGAAGAGATAATTCCCCCCCCCCCCCCCCCCCCCATACTACACCCACTCTTTTGCTTTTTTTATCACATATAATAGTTGTCAATCTGCGAGTTGTTGTTATGCTTGGAGCCCGCAGTGCCGTTGAGGCACACGGGACTTAGGCTGCAACGAGCCTTGCGAAGCGTATGACAAAAATACTGACACTTACACCTCAGCTCCACAACAGTGCAAACCATTGTGAGCCTCGCAATGAGCCCCGAAGGATCTCGGACCACCAACAAAATGAATGTCTCCACCAAACAGCATTACCTGCCTTACAATTTTATTGCCGTCTTTTTTTGACGGGCACGTCGCTAGTCTTAGATAAAAGACAGTGTTGAGGTACGAGAAATAATGGGATAAATAGAAGAAACAAACTGTTGGTGTTGTTGGAAATAAGAAAATCAGAGTATAAAGCGATCCCTGGAAGAACAAAAGGGTGCATGATCTAAGCTGGAAGGGGAGCCAAGAGGAAGGGGGATGAAGGTGGAACTGAGAGGTGATTTAAGGACTTTCCTCAGCTTCCTCTTCTTCTTTGCCTTTAGAAACTCCAACAAGAAGATAACAGCTATGGTTATGGAGTAAATTCCCAACCTATCTTGGAACATATAAATGTATTTATTTGTTCTGTTAACTGTCACAGCAGCAAACACCGGTGCCTGAACCTTGTGGTTTATCATATGACCAGTTATGTGTCTGTCATGTTGACAGCTGTTTAATAAAAGTGGTTGTGGCCTTGTTTTTTCCAAAGGCAGTGTAGTTTATTGAGTAAAGGGGAAAAGGAGGTGGTTGACTCTAGTGACCTTCTCTGCCATGCTTGGAAATGCTAGTAGGAGCACAATGTAAGATAAACCATCTGAGGCAGATGGCATAAAACAATGCACACATTGTGGTCAAAGACAGACAAGCTGAGGAGCAAGCAACAAGCTGGGTAATCCAAGAATGAGACATATCTTCTTCAAGCGGCCAACTAAGTAGAGGCAGAATAAAAAGAGGAAACAGAGGGGGATATCTGCCTTTATCTAAATACAACAAGATCAAGCTTAATAACCTTGAAGGTTGACACCAACATATAATTTGCCTCATTAAATTGTCAAAATTGTAATTACTAAAGCCTGTACAGTTGCCCGGAAAAGTTACTGCTATAAAATTGTCCTCTTTTAGCTACCCGCAATCGATTCGCGGGTTACAGGCTGAAAATCCCTACGGTTGTCAAAATCTTATCTCCGACCCACCTAAGCCTTTGATCCGAAAGCCCACAATTGCTAAAATCACAAATCACTATAAAATTGCTACAATTCCTCAAGCCCGCAATTGCTTTCAGGCCCGTAAATGGCAAATGTAGCCAAAAATCCTATGAGTACTAGAGAGGACTCGCAAGGGGCTGAAACACCTGTTCGTAACACTATAAAAGCAAATAAAAACTCAATACTGCACTTTCAAATACGGGAAAAGCGATGTAAAGCACTAGGATTAATTGCATGCCAGTATAATTTTAGGGTTCTATGTCTGTGTTATATTAGTCGCGGGAATCAAGGAGTTAATACATATCAGGCCACCCACATGGACTTCAAAAATGTCTTCATTATTTTTTAGAGATTTTTACATTGCTTGATTGCGAGTACGATCACATATCAGACCTCTAAATGCTAATTGATTGACGTTTAAACACCATATCTTACTGATGTCATGATGATGGTCTCATTTACTATTGGCTGTTTCTAAATCAGTAGTTACGGGCTTGTTTAATTGATCATGATCATGCTCTGAAATGCTACTTATGGGTGCATGGTTTACGGTTTTGGCTTTCGGCAATGTAGTTGCGAGCTTGTTTAATCTAATCGCTCTGTAACGGATACTAATTTAATGAGGCGCAATGTATCTTAAAAGGACATTGGAAAAAAAATGTTGTTGTTGCTTCAGAAAGAGGGTATTTGATAATGTGTCACACATTGTTTTCAAAGAAAGGTCCCAGAGAACAAATACTTATTCAGAAATGTTTCTGATTTAGGGGCTACCAGCCAATGAAATCTACAGACATAAGTATGCTCTCTGCATATCCTGTTAGTTTCAATAAAGTTTAAACAGGTTTTAGTTATTATTTTTTCTTGAATAAAAAATCCATAATATTTGAAGTCTGCTCTTTAAAGCTTGAAAAAGAGTTGTGTTCCGTATAAATCTAAGTTCCATTGTTTTTTCAGCAGCTATGTGTTTTAAAGTGTATTACAAGCATTGATTTTATGTATTCATTTATTTTATTACATTTGTATATAGCGCCTTCACACAAGGCTCTTTACATAGTTATAAAAAACGTTAAATCAATTTTGCAATATTAGGATTGCATTTGCAGAAACCATAATATAGAGCATACAGTGAGTTTTGGGTTTCTTGCATAAAAGGTGCAATGGGCCATAGGCAAGGTCAGGGTCATGAGCATAATAGGTCAAGAGGAGAGATCAGAAACGGAACCAAGGCATTATTTAAGTATGATTTAATATGATAGAAGCGTGTCTTTCTATTTTTTCCCGACATGTTTAATGACCAATGTATCTAAGCCTCAGGATCATGTACTACATGTTTTCCAATACGATATACTTTCTCATTCAGCTTCTCTCATTCTGCTCCTATTTTCTTGTCACCTTTCTCTCCCTTCTGCTTCTCTATGTTCCTTTTGCTCCTTTTCCAACATTCTTTTTTGTTCTTTACAATCTCTGTACAATCTTGCTTTACCCTTCTTCCACCCATGTGTGTATTAAGTGAATGTGGCCTGTAATTTAAAAAAAAACAGGAAAACGAAAATGATATTTAAAAACAATAAAATACATTTCCTTTAATTGCTGATCAATTACCGTATTGGCCCGAATATAAGCCGCACCCGCATATAAGCCGCACCTATGAAATTCAAGAAGTAAAAATAAAAAAAAGATAATACCCCAATATAAGCCGCAACTTACCTATAGTACACTTACACCCATAAAACGGCAAATGTAAAAGAAAAGAGACTGTTGCACAATTCTAATGTCATTCATTGCTTTACAGACGTCCCCTTCTCCTTCCTCCCCCTTGGAATATCTCCCCTGGCCTCTCCCTCTCTTGGACTATCTCCCCTGGCAACTCTTTCCTTGGCCTCTGTCTCTGTTCTCCTTCTTGGCCCAGACCTTTCTGCCATTTCCAGGTTTCTCCCTTTCACCATCCACCCTTGCCTCTTTCTAACCAATGCCTCTCTGCCTCTATCTTACTCCCCTTTCACCATCCCCCTGGCCTCTTTCTAACCAATGCCTCTCTGCCTCTATCTTACTCCCAGACTTCACTCCCTACTCCTCTTCCCCCGACCTCTCCTATCTCCCTCCCGACCTCTCCCTCCTTACCTTACCCGGTCGCCACCTTCTTCCGATTAAGCAGGATCATGGTGTTTCACAGGCAGCCGCTCCCTGCACAAATCACAGCGTACTACTTCCCTCTTGCAGTACGGCAAGATGGCGACACCCACAAACACTTCCTCCGTACAACACCATGGCTACAAAACAAGCCTCTCAAGCCCACAAATCGGCAATTTTTGTTACGGTCGCGAATATAAGCCGCAACTGTAACTCAGAAGCCCAAAAATCGGGAAAAAAGGTGCGGCTTATATTCGGACCAATACGGTAATTTAATATTCTTTAGAAGTCAGAATGTTAAAGTATACCTTTATTCAACCAAAAGCAGGGTTGGATTTTATCTGCTCTGCTGCTCTAGGCCACATGTTCAAAGCCACCCAAGAGCAAGAAAACCAAAGGATGATAAAAAGCATCTTACATTGTGTGCTTTATCATATTCTTTAGTTTTCTTGTTCTTGGATGATTCTGAACATGTGGCCCAGGGCAACAGAGCAGATAAAATCCATTCCTGCGTTTGCTTGAGGAAAGGGAGAGAAATGTGATTAGAAAATGCATAGGAATGAATGAAAGAAGTTGAATCAGAAAGACAAGGTATGTTGAGGAAGAATGAGCAAAAAAGACAACATAGTGAGTAAATAGGGTAATATATATTGTGACAAATAAGAGAGGTGACAGTTAGACTTTTCTTGTAAGGAGAAGAGAGATAAAAGATCAGAACACTTTTGCTGCCTCCCTACTCTCCAGCCTTATTGACCATTTGGGAAATCCTTCTTGGATCCCAGCTGTGCAAATTATTTTGATGCTATCCAGCATTTGTAAGCTCTCAGAATGCAGACAATGATTCACAAACTTCCACTGAATAATGTATGTTTTATAGGAGATTATCACACATTTACTGTTATGTGAACAGTAGACACATTGTTTTATTTCTGCACCTGATACAGAGGTGACATAAAACACCTGAAAGCTTGTGCCTATGATACTCCAATGGATTTGTGCTAGACTTTCAAAATGTTTCTACATTTTAAATTATGACAACTGATATTCTTGAAACAAATGCTTTTAATATTGTATTTTATTTTCAGTGCACATTAATGGTGAGTGCTCAAGATTATTTTTTTTACTAAAAGGACCACTATGGTCACAAAAATATTCTCTTTTAAAGAACTGCACTTGGAAATAGGCAACATGTTTTTAGAATGTAAAAAATAATACACTCTATATTTTTTTACTTTTATATACGGTTGTGTAATCTATCAGTTGTTCATCCCACGTCCCCAAAAAAGTTTGGTATTGTGCCCCAGATATAAGTAGTTTTTTAACAATTTGAACTATAATGCATAGCTTTCTTTATTACAACAAAGCAACGTCAAATCATAAAGAAAGGGAAAGAAGTTAAATTTGCCTTAGAAAAAACAAAATGGCATAAACCTCTCAGTGACACAAATAGTGTCTGGGTAAGTTTAAATGGCCAACTACTAAAACATTTCCAAATTCCTAACTATCTCAATTATTGATGATGTCACATGCTGTATAATACAATACTACTCAACATAATAATGTTAGCTAGTGGAAATGGTGACTATATGGGTGAATCAAGCTCACCATTCCACTCCATCGATAACAAGCTTCCTAGGAGCAACAAACCTCCTTCTAGCTGAGAAAATATGCTAATTTACCAAACTCCTAAACGCTTTCTCAGTCCCTACCATAATAATTCACTCACACACAAAATCCATGGAGCTATAATGAAGCTATTTCTACTTTAGTGTTGCTATCTATCAGGGGAGAACATGGCCTCCAGCATGTTTCATCAAACTGAAAAGATGACTTCATCAGGGATAGGAGTTCAAGTATGTAATGTCTTCTATTTATATTTTGTCAATATCAGAAATAGTCCTTGAAGTTAATGCCATGCTTTCTTAATAGTTTCCATGGATGTAGAAGTCACCAAGGAAACCCACGTTACATTACTACATTGCTTACCATAAGCAATGTCTACCATTTAAACCATATTCATTGTGCATGCAGACTGAACCCCTATCCTCCTTATTGTGATATTCTCTTCCCCAACTCCTCCTCTTTTACTATGTCCCTGTGCCTCCTCCATCCCATTAGCAATGTAGCTTGATTAATCACTCTTCACTGCCCAGAATATTTGCATGGCCTTTGTTGAATACAGTATGCTTCCCAGTTGGCACACACCTGACTTAGGATATGCTCCATCTTTATCTATTTTATTTTGGGAAATGTGTAGATGAAGAAAAGGAAGTAGAGGTTGTCACAGTGTTTTCATATTTTCCAGTTGTTAAGCATTCTGAGAAAATATGTTTTTAATGAGAGATAAAGAGGTTTAGTCAGTAAATGCAACTGCAAACCCACAGAGCAGGGGTGTAGGAGCCAGAATAATTCTGGGAGAGATACAGCTCATGGTATACACAGGCCATAAAATAGCTTATTTATACTACATACAGACATAGAAAAATCTGGGAAACAGAGATCATCATCAATGTGTCACACAAAAATAGAGGTGGGATTTCAAAGTCCTATGGGCTTCAAAAAAGTTGTGATCAGACCCACATTCTATTCACAACGCAATATTAATAAAGCTGCAAATATTCTATTCTATTACATGCGGGTTACATTATATGTATTAACACATTAATTGCCAGGATCGATAAAACACATAAATCAAGTATTTTTCTGGGCCGATTTGCGGGCTTGAGAATGTTGTGCTATTATTTTTAATACCTAACATCACTTTCACTTTTATTATTTGTACAGTAGTGTGATTGTATGTACATTTGAAGTGCTACGTATTGGACTTTAACCCCCTTGCGAGTCCTCCCCAGCACTCGTAGGGCTTTGGGCAACATTTGTGTGTTATGGGCTTGCTCGCGAGTGACTTTGTTGCAATTTAATAGCATGATTGAAATTGTAGCGGTTATGGGCTTGACAGATCAAAGGATTTATGGCCGCGAAGTTCAACATTGCTCATCCCGTAGGCTTCTTTCGCAGCAAACCCACAGATCGGCAGCAGTCTACTTTATGGGGCTAATTTAATAGGCATAGACCTTACTTTCTACAATACAAGCTACGTTTTAAAACGTAGCCCGAATATAATAGGGCTTCTGGTCTGCAAAATAGTACTTGCAATATAGCTTATAATATGTTACTGGCAGACAAGTCATCAAAGGACAGTTGTAGTGCTCATCCAATCCAGTTTCATTTGTGTGTTTAATAAAACAGTACTTGAAGAAAATAATTGAATTTAGGTTTTAAAAACTTACATTAAGACCTGTTTATCTCCACCCATTATAAGGGTGTTGACAGGGTGGGAACAGATCTGTCTTATTATGCTGCTACACACTATTTGCCTGTAGTGGTCATTGTGAGAAAAGACTGCTACTGGGATTGCCTTATGGGCAGATCTGCCCTCACACCTTGAACACATAACAGGGGGTGGAAAGAAGCAGATCTTTTTGAGACTGCAAGTCTAAAATTCAACTGTACATTTTAAAAGCAACATCTATTTTTTTTTCCGGTTACGGATTTTAGTGCTAATCATCTGTTAAATATAGACAATTTAACTCTATGGTATTTTCATGAAAATTCTAAAAGAAAAAATGGGAACTACTCCATTAGTAGTATTATTAACCAAAACAAAAAGCAGTTACAAATCTGAATACATTTTTGAGCTCTAAGGCCCTTACTTGAAAAAAAGCAAACTCGCAATGACAAATTATTAAATACCATCATTCTTATGCAATAAACAAAAATATTTCCATGTAACTTTAAGTGCAGATTAAGGGCCCTATTCTATCAGAAACGCGTAAGTAACATGTAAAATTTTGTGGCTGTGGGTGTTTTATTCTCTAACTGTCTAGATGTATTCTATTGCCGCAAGCTCGCAATTTACATCTTTCAGCCTAAACACGTAATCCCAGCCCGCACTCATAAACTTCCAGGGGCGTGATTATATGATGCTCGCAAATGTTTAACAAGCACGTAAAAACTTAATGACAGCCCAAGAAACCAACAGGAAGCCTAAAACTCAGTGGGAAAGGTCTTTAAAAACTTTTCAAACTTGTAACAATTTGACTGTGTTGTAGCTGAGCAAGTTCACACGCAGGTCTAGGAGTTGTTGGGTTGGAGATTATCAGAGAAAGAGAGAGAAGGAGCTGTAATGTCATTTTTCTTTGCTTGTTTCACTTATAATAATTATTAACACTTAATTTACACCAAACATAATTCATGACATCACATAACTTACAGGCATAGATTAATACCTACTCATAGTTATACATAGAGTTAGGGCAAGGCACATCCAGTGCCTTGCAAAAGTATTCAACCCCCTTGACATTTTTTGTGTTTTGTTGCCTCACAACCTGAAATTAACATGGATTGTTTAAGGATTTGCATCATTTAATTTACAGAACATGCCCACAACTTTGAAGATGTTTTTTTTTTAATATTGTGAAGCAAACAACAAATAGGACAAAATAACAGAAAAAGTCAATGTGCATAACTATTCACCCCACTAAAGTCAATACTCTGTAGAGTCACCTTTTGCGGCAATCACAGCTCCAAGTCGCTTTGGATAAGTCTTTATGAGCCTGCCACATCTTACCACTGGAATTTTTGCCAATTCCTCCTGGTCTGACCACAGATGTTCTATTGGATTGAGGTTCTGGCTTTGACTATGCCATCCCAACACATTTACATGTTTCCCCTTCAACCACTCAAGTGTTGCTTTTGCAGTGTGTTTGGGGTCATTGTCCTGCTAGAAGGTGAACCTACGTCCTAGCCTCAAATTACACACAGAGTGATACATGTTTTGCTCAAGAATATCCCTGTATTTATCACCATCCATCTTTCCCTCAACTCTGACCAGTTTCCCTGTCCCGGCTGCTGAAAAACATCCCCACAGCATGATACTGCCACCACCATGTTTCACTGTGCGGATGGTGTGCTTTGGGTGATGTGATGTGTTGGGTTTGCCCCAGACATGGCGTTTTCTTTGATGGCCGAAAAGTTCAATTTAAGTCTCATCAGACCAGAGCATCTTCCTCCATACATTTTGGGAGTCTCCCACATGCCTTTTCGCAAACTTAAAACGTGTTTGTTTTTTCCTGAAAGTAATGGCTTTCTCCTGGCCACTCTGCCATAAAGCCCAATTCTGTGGAGCGTACGGCTTATTGTCATCCTATGTACAGATACTCCAGTCTACTGTGGAACTCTGCAGCTCCTCCAGGGTTACCTTAGATCTCTGTGCTGCCTCTTTGATTAATGCCCTCCTTGCCCGGTCCGTGAGTTTTGGTGGGCAGCCGTCTCTTGGCAGGTTTGCTGTTGTGCCATGTTCTTTCCATTTGGTTATGATAGATTTGATGGTGATCCTGGGGATCATCAAAGATTTGGATATTTGTTTTAAACCTATCCCTGACTTGTACTTCTCAACAACATTGTCCCTTACTTGTTTGGAGAGTTCTTTGGTCTTCATGGCAGTGTTTGGCTAGTAGGGCAACTTGCTTATGTGTTTCAGCGTCTGGGGCCTTTCAAAAAAGGTGTGTATATGTAATGACAGATCATGTGTCACTTAGATTGCACACAGGTGGACATCATTTCCCTAATTATGTGACTTCTGGAGGTAATTGGTTGTACCAGAGCTTTTTATGAGCTTCATAACAAAGGGGGTGAATACATACGCACATGCCAATTTTCTGTTTTCTATTTCTAAAAATGAGTTTTATATATATATTTTCTCATTTCACTTCACCAACTTAGACTCTTTTGTTCTGATCCATCACATAAAATTCAAATTGTGTTAAAGGAGATATTATATTGACAAATTGAAAAGATAATAATAAAAAAGGTAATTTGGATATAACAAAAAAGTAATTATTGGGAAGTTGAAAAGAAGTTTGTAAATCATCACAATCAATTTACTGTTAGTATAAAAAGGATAAATTCTTGGAAAGTCATTAGTTTCCCACTATTGAAATATTTTTTGTCTTTACCAGGAATAAAAAATAGAATTTTTGATAACTGGGAATAAGAGTGATTGTTCTTCTGAATGATTCCTTATAAATCTATAGGTAGACTGTAAAGATACAGAATGCTTAGTATCGTGATTATCAATAGATTTAATATATTTCTTTAAAAACATTTCCCACGTTAGATAATGTATATCAGGATGCAAAAAAAAATTTACACAAAATTAGAACACACTCACACACAGCACAGGTGGAGACACGGGAAGCCTGGGAGTGAGATTGCAAGCGAATTACATTGATATTTGGTGTTTTTCACCACACGAAAATCAGCTAACCGACAAAAAATAAGGAAAAACGCAAAAACTCTGAAACAGAATGAAAATGACGCTCCCCGATGCCAAGCACGCAGGCACGACGAAGAACCTAGTAGCACTTACACGAACATTGCCAGGCACGCAGGACTTTAAAAATAGAACAAACTGCAGTAGGCGCGTGCACACAGCGGAGAACCCAGTGGCGCGCCCAGCGCTCTTCGCGGGGCTTGCAATGAGCATTGCGTGAGGGAGAGGAGCGCCAAAGGTGATCATTGCAAAGCAGGAAAGTTAAAGTACACGAGGGGCTTGCTCACAATGAGCACCAAAGGTGCTCAGACGAGCAAAAGCCTCACATTGTGTGGCAAACAGCATTCCCAGGCTTAAAATTTCAAAAAGGTGTAGATAATTTTCTCATTATTTAACTTGTGCTGACAGGGAATTGCAAATAACAATTAATGTTTTTAAAAAGGAATCTGAAAACTGAAATAATTTTAAGGTTAAATATAAATATGACCAATTTATGGTGTCAAATATAATTTTATGTCAAGAGTTAAAATATTCAGAATGTGTAATTGTGATTCCCCCTTCTCACACGATATGAGCTGGGGATTCCCTGGGGATTCCCTGATCCCACGTGCTGTCCCCGGGGATTCCCCATATAACTATAACTGTGGGGGGCCATATAGACCACCATGGCATCTACAGTAAGATGTAACGCCCTGATATGGACATTCTTTAAGGAGCAGCTAAATATTACCCCCACCACAGAGGTCCTGTAAGACCTCCATGACACCTAATATTAACCCTATCCCACAGAGCTCCTTTAAATGATCACCCCCATGTTAACACTTTGTGAATTCAGATTAGCTAGATAATTACCCATTCATAAAGAAGCAGGGTACCATCTACTACTTGATTCTGATTGGCTGAAATATGATTGCCACATATTTCAGACAATCAGAAGATGCAGAAAATACTATTTAAGCCAGAAAGCATGAGAGCTTCTCCTAGACAGAGCTCTGGTAGAAAATACATATTTTTTTCTTTTTGTTTGTTTTTTTTGTGGTGAGTTTTTTAGGTGGAGACCCTTTTCAACGGACCAGAAGATGGGGATCAATGGGCTTCAGTCAAGATTGGAGAGGACCAGAATCGAGTAGCAATATGGATAGCCGCTTATCCAGGGATGAAGATTGAGAACAAGGGTCATCATGGATCATCTTTGGAAGGTATCAAAGCGTAGGTAAGTATATTTTAACTTGTTACAGGTTTGATATATTTTTTATCTTTTGATAACTTATAATTTTTTTTAAGCATTATTTTAGAATATATTTTATTTTCAGTAATTGTTTTTATGTCATTTTAGGTGTCATAGGGGTCTATAGGGACCCCCATGGTTATAGTTAGATGCGGGATCCCAGGGAAAGTGCGTTAGAATGGGGGAAATCCCCAGGGTTTATAATGGGTATTAGGGAAAATCCCAGGGATCCCCAGGATCACTGTAGATAGAGGTATTGGGGGGGATTAAGGGGATCCTGAGCTAATTTTAGATTGTCAGTAAGTTTACGAATTGTTAATTATTTTTGGTGCTTTAGGGAAAGTACTATGTACGGTATTTTTTGATTTTAGCTCAATAACAGGACCCTCCATTCTTTTGCAATGTGTTACGTTTTTATTTTACTTAACCCCTGTTAAGCGCTGCAGGATATGTTGGCTCATTGCAAATAAAGGATAATAATAATAAGTAGTGGGTGTTGGGTGGCTGGATATGACTAATCAAGCCTTGTATCTGACATAATAAATGTTGATAATAGATTTGAAGTGTATCTGCTTCACAGAGACAATTTTTATGTCTCAATAGTCGGTTGAATGCATACTTCGGATTTTTGGACAATCTGAGGAGATATGTGTATCACTAAGATTTTAGAATGTGATGGGCTTGTGGTACATTTTAATGGGACTGCTACACATGGATTGCAATTTTTGGACTTTTACGCCATATACCGGGCACTTCTTGTAGGGCTAGGTTTTCTGTGTTTCAAATAGGTTGGTAATGGAATGAAATAGAGCCCTTTCTTGGTAAACAATTTTAAAACAATATTAAGTAATGAAATAGGATGGGAATTTTTACAAAATAAAAGTATCACAATTTGATTTTGGAATGAATGCTATATTTGCTGATATGAATTCTGCGGGAATGGCTTTGCCTTCTAAAATAAAATAAGTTAAATAAATGAGGTAAAAGTTGAAAACTATTTTTTTTAAAGAATATAGCTGAAAAGCCATCTGGACCTATATTTTTGGATATTTCTTTTTTTAATGTTTAATCATTTTAGTACTTTTTCAGTATTTTTTTCATATGTAGTTTGGGAATTTAAAATTTTATTGTGATCTGTTAATTTTGGTAGAAATAACTTTTTATAAAAAATTAAATTAATTCTTGATCAATAGGAATAGTTTGATCATATAAATTACTAAATTACTAGTATTGTTGGAAAGTAGATACAATTTTTATGGGATCTTTTTTTAATTTCCCATTGATTTGTTTGAATTGAGCCATAGAAATAAATTGTAGTGAATTTCTCAATGTAGTTGTTCACATATTACTTGGTTTATTAACATATTAATACAATTTACAATTTAGATTGTCTCATAGCTTTATCAGCATCTTCTGTAAGGATCATGTTTAGTTGTAGGGTTACTTGATTTATTTGTTTAGCTGTTTTAGTTTTAATACGATGTTGATATTGTTTCATTAGATAATTATATGGGGTTTTGAAGTGATTAAGAATTTTGACATTTAATAAAACTAACTCTTATATAAAATCCTAACCAAAAACTGGATTAATATTAGAAAGAGAATTAAAATGTGAACACATTTTTCTAATATAATGTGATAAAAAAAAAAATCAGTTAAGGATTGTTCATTTAAATCCCAAAGTTTGGTATTTGGTAATGAAGAAAATAAATAAAAAACGATATATATCATAGAGTGGTTTGACCATGTACAGTGTGCTATATCACATTGAATTGTATGATTTATTAAATCATAAGATAAGAACATATGGAGCCTCATTCAATTGTGATTTGGCCAATTGAATAAGGCTCTAAATAAGCACATAACATATTTTTTTTAAATAAGTTTTTAGTTAGTGAAATCCTTGCTTTTAGATAGATGTTTACTCACTAAAAACTTCTTTAAAAAAATATGTTATGTGCTAATTTAGAGCCTTATTCAATTGGCCAAATTGCAATTGAATGAGGGCCATAATCAATTATTGAATACGATTTATGTGGGGCTGAAAGAAAAAGTATATGAAGGTAAAGTAGAATATAATTCTCTCCAAATAAAAAATAGAAATAATCTATCTAAGGCTTTTTTGAAAATGTTATAAATTCTTATTTGAATATGATTTTTTGTTAGTGTTAGATTTATCGAAGTTATTATTAATAGTAAAATTAAAATCACCACTTCTAATTATTTGACCTTCATGGTTTAATTCTAAAAGGTGTAAAAACATTATAATACATTTAATAGAGTTAATATTAGTGGCATATGTTGAAACAAAAGTATTATTAGAACCATTAATTGTTGTAAATAATACAATACATATATCTTATTTATCTTTATGAATCAAAGGCATTTGTACATTTAGATAATTCTAAAACAATATTGTAATACTATTTGTTAGTATTAGAACATGTATAAAATAATGGGTGTTTAGAAATAAAGTATGTCTATTGTAATAATACTAGAAGGATTAAAATAATTTTAATACGTAAATGCTAAAAATGTTTTATTTGAGCTTTTAAACAATTTACATTATATGAACTAAAACTAAACACTACACTTTTCAAAGAAAAACATAGCATTATTATTTTATTTTCAAAGTTTTTAAATATCAATTTCATCTCAATTAAGTATGAGAATCTGTCTGAGAATTAGAGTTGGTTATTGGCGAAGTGAATAAAAAGATTGCCAAAAGAAGCTATATCTTGCTGAAGATCTGATCTTAGATTTTACATTTAGGAGCCTCATTCAATTCGAAGCCCGCATCTCGCGGTATATAGGCTGCATGTCTGCGGGCCCGCTGCAGGCTCGCACTCTGTTAAAATTCCGGTGCTATTCAATTGAACAAGCCCGCAAGTTACGGGTTGAAAGCTGAAAGCGTAAACCATGCACTCGTATGTATCATTTCAGGGCGGGAACATGATCAATTAAGCAACTACCCATTTCGAAACAGCCAATAGAAAATGAGACATTGCTCATTTCATCAGTCTAAGATGGAGGTTACATGTCAATCAATTAGCGTTTGATGGTCTGATATGCGATTGGACTTGCAAAATACAAAATAATAAAAATGAATGCCGATACTGTTCTAGTCCATGTGGGTGGCCTGATATGTATTAACTCATTGATTCCCAAGATCAATATAACCCCGAAATGAAACATAAAATAAAATAATTTTTGATAGCCGATTTGCGAGCTTGAGACTGTTGTGCAATTAATTCTAATGGCTTTCATCCCTTTCCCCGTCATTTACAGTGCAGTATTGATTTTGTATTTGCTTATACAGTGCTATGGATATATCTTTAACCCTTTTGCGGGTCCTCTCTAGTACACATAGGATTTTCTTCTACCTTTGCCGTTCATGGGTGTGAAAACAGTTGCTGGTTTGAGGAATTGTAGCAATTGAATAGCGATTTGCAATTGTAACTCTTGCGGACGTGAAAGATCAAAGGCTTAGATGGGGTGTAAGTTACAGTTGTAACAACCGCAAGGATTTCAAGCCCGTAACATGTAGCCTGTTTGCAGCTCGCAAAAAAACGACAATTGAATAGCAAAATAACTTACGCCCTCCATTATGGGCTCTAGTAACTTACAATTGCTCAATTGAATGAGGCTCCAAATTGGTAAGTTGTATTTTATTTATAAAGATTTCTTCATCAAATTTAAACAGAAAAACAGTGTATAGTATGTATCTATGTTGATTTATTTAATCAGATTTGAGTCAATCAGGCAATATGTGGAGTTAAAGTATTGCAATTACAAACAGTCTCCATATTAAATCTGTTGAAATAGATATATTTTAGAGATTTTTTGCTAGTTTAGACTCACCCAACTGTAACAGTTATTTTGATATTTAATATTTGTTTTTCGGCTTGATCATATAGATAGGAAGTTTGATCTCAAACTTTCCTATTTTCTCTGACTTCTTCACAAATGAAGCTCCTTGTTATTCAATTTGCATATTGAGATTATTAGTCTATGCCCAACGGATTTGCACTTGCATTTTGCAGTTGGTATTTAGATAGATAGATATATAGATGTCTTTCAGATGTTGCCACATTAGCTATGAATACAACAGAATCTACTTGTTCATTCTTCAAGAACCTTTTATGGTTTTGTTTGGGTTCAACACCAATTTATATTAAGATGTTATGGTTTTATCATTACTAAGTTTGGACGATTTAAAAATTTTGCAACCACAAGGCAGTGATTTTGTAACAAAGATCAATGTGGAATTTCTAATAAATTGGAGAGCTGTCATTCATAGAACGGAAGAATAGTGGAGTGGAACAATATTTTGTTTTTGTTGCGTCACATATCATTCAGTTGGGGGGAGGGGGAGGAGGCAACATAGAGAGGCCAGAAGACTTTGTTAGATAGTTAGATCCCAAGTAAAGACATTACTTCTACCAACCTCTTTGTCACAACTACATCCAAGTCACAGTTTTGCGCTTAGTCTTTATTACACTCTAACATCCAAGAACTCTGTAAATGTTATTGATTTGCCCTTCAAAATATCTCTACAAATGCTAATTCACTCACTTATTCCCCACCTTAACTACTGCAGCCCATTCCTAATTTGCATTCCCCTAACTTAACTTTGCCAAATCCAATTAATCTTAAATGCCTCTGCAAGATATCTATTTCACAAGCCAATCCTCAGCTACAGCTGCACTCTGCCAATCCATTCAGTAGTGTCCCTTATGCTCAAAGATTAAATCACAGCTATTATCCACCACTCACATATCATATCCATTGGCAAATTAAGTTTTTATACTGCCCTGGGCATGTTCCAGTTTGTGCACCGCCTAAAGACCCAAATGACTACTATTTCCTAGTCCTTAGTTTACACACACAAATATAGAAGATTATGTATATATGGGTCTATGTAAGCATAGAATAAGTCAGAAAGTGCCAGGTCCACTTATAGATAGAATATTCCCTACATACAGACATGTATGTGCATATTCCAGGACATTGCAAAAGCAACTTCATTCAGCCAGCTGATCCCTTAAAAAATGCTGCACTAGGACTGGGCTATGTGGGCCTAGGTTTAAACACACCCATGATCTATCTGATCTCCAAATACTTTCCTGTCCCTTCCACTCTGCCAAAGACTTACACCTCTTCTCCTGCTTCCCACCTACAAGGCTTTTGTTATGCTGCCACCAGCCTAGGGAAATTTTCTACACTGCTCTGTCTGACCAATACTTCACAGAAATTAATCTACTCAGACAAGCTTACAACAGTGTGCCTTAACATGCACCAAACTGCTGTCTCCATCACACTCTACACTCATTTAAATTGTAATCATTCAAAATTACAGGGCCCTTAACTCATTCTGCACCAGTATGTGTAACTTGGTCTTGTCTTTAGTACAGTAGACTTTCAGTTAACCAACACCCATGGGGATTGCGGATAAATGCTACACACTTAAAAAGTTTATATTATTTTCCCTTTAAGTTCTGTTAAATTGAAAACTGTATAACATTTTAACCTAATAGTAATTAAAAAAGGGGAACAGTGTTACAATGTATACTTTTCTTGAGTATTAACTCCCAAACATCACCAATAATGTTGTTCAAGCATGATATCAGAAATTGTGATGAAATAGTGCTTGGATGCATTCTGGGGGGGGGGGGGGGGGGATGTGATCATTGGGAAACCACACCTGTGTCACTGTAATGGGCTGGAGTATTCCCATAGAGAATGTATTTGATAGTAAATAGGGATAATTATTATAGAAGGATATCATACTTCATTCAGATTGTAGGGGTCATGTGCACCAGGTTCTGAAAAGATGTTAAAAATGATGATATAAACATCACATTTAACATAGAAAGCGTAAACACTTGGCCATTACAGCATCACATCTCAATTAACTTAAGATTAGTGACATGCAAACATATGCTTCTAGCAGTCAAATGCATGAAGGGATAGGTGTACAGGTAGATCATCTACCTATAAAAGTATAGGATTGTTACATAAATGTTATTTTTGTTGGTATCCCTAAACATTAACCATTACAAACAAACATACGGAAACTGTGATAAGGGTATAACAAAACTTTATTCTATACACAGAGTACAGTCATAAATGTATTAGACTGTGCATTAATATCATGGGTGTGGGCAGATCCCGGAAGGACAAGAGGCTGTCTGGAACAAAGGAGAAACCTAAAGGGTTATAGGCAATACTGTAATATAATTAATAATAATAATAAATAATAATAATACATAACATCTACTAGGGTCACATGTGGTCTGTACACCACAGTAACCATAGTCTGATGAATATAAATCTCATCAGACATCACTCCATTTAATTAAACAAGTGCATAAACTTCTAGACTATGTAATCCAGTTCCATTACACACAATAAAAAAAAATCTCAAAAAAGGTGGTCAAAACCTAAAAAAGGCAGAGGATGATAAAAATGTAAAACAAACCTGAATGTACAGTAATAAAAGCCATAGCTATAATAATATACCAATTAACCTTATCTTCATCTGCAGTATTACTAAACATTAGTTAGGTGTCACAATACATCACTAGCCATGATGTGACCAGTCAGTGGTCCAAGAGTACCATCACTATCTCTATAGGATATTGTTTAGCCACATTGATATATCACATTCATCTGCTATACAGGTGTTATATTCTAAAATGATTCTGATGATAACATGATGTCTGAACACTTACCCATTAATACCGAGAGAATACAAGAGGTGAGCAGCCATAATGTTTGTTATTTACACTTAAATCAAACAAGAATATCTGTTTTCATATTGATATTGAGGAGAGGATGACATGCTTCACTAATGCATGTTATTAATGTTTGTTTTGCTTAACATGCCATTGTGGGACTTTGCAAGTCCACCACCATATCTTCATTGCTCTAAATTAATGAGAGCAACCATTTCTGTGAATAGCCATAAGCCTGTAGTATGAACTTCACAACTCACCGTCAGTCAATTTTTTTTTAAATAATGCAGTAACAGTTAATGTATGTCATGATGGATTAAATAAAATACTACTACACAATGAACCCACTATTTCTATTGAATAATAAAGCAGGTGTTAAAAAAAAGCCAGCTTTATCTTCAACCCTAGCCACCGGAACCCACAAGCACTTGACCAAATACATCTATTCAATGTGCTATAACCACTTCTCAGGTCCCCCACCACCCTCACTTATCCTGACATTGCAAAAACACAACTTGACATCCAGAGGTGCTCCTGTACAGCTGCATGGTTATGAAGGGAGTTTTTAACTTCAGCAGACTTCCGCCATTACAAATGTATTCTATATTCCCATCTCTATGCCCTCGATCTTTCCAAACAGAACTACTTCTCACCACTATCAAATCTGTCCATCAACCCCAAACGTTTGATCACCACATTCTATATCCTCCTCTGACCTCCCCCAACCCCCACTGCTTCCTGTTTAACAACTGAAGACTGTGCTATCAACTTTAAAAATTAAATTCAAAATATCTGTAATGAACTCTCTTCTTAAAGTGGTACTAACTCACCTTCCCCTCTGCAAATCAATTGCACCCTGCCCTCGTCTTTCACCAATCCCATATCCATTATGGACTCCTTTGACCTGGTAACTAAAGATGAAGTCCCCAGTCTGCTATCAACCTCTTGTCTTACAACTTGTCCATATGATCCTATTACATCACAGCCGATGCCTCCCCTTCTCTACCACACTAATCCCCTGCTCTCTCACATTTATTCAACTTTTCCCTACACACTGGCATGTTTCCATCATCTTTAAAACATGCCATAATTACACCCATTCTTAAGAAACCCTCATCTGACCCTGCTTCTGAATCCAACTTTTGAACTGTTTGAGCACCAAGTCAAAGGGGTCACTTCTCCGTTATAATTGTCCAGGATCTCTCTGATGCTTTTGACACAGTTGACCACCCTCTTATCCAAATTATCCACTCTCTTGGCACTGCTCTCTCCTGGTTCACTTCATACCTACAAGTTTAAACATTTAGTGTGTCCTTCTCTGGCACCTCTATTCACCTCGCCCTTTCACCACTGGCGTACCACAGATTCAGTCTTAGGCCACCTCCTTTTTTCCATTATACTTCAGCCCTTTGTACCCTAAAACATTTTTGGAATTTCAGTATCATCTATATGCAGATGACTCAAATCTACATCTCAGCACCTGATCTATCCCCCTCTCCTCTAGCACAAGTTGCCAACTGGCTCTCTAGCACATACTCCTGGATGTCCGCATGTCAACTTAGCTCCTAATCTTCTCACCCTCCACTCCTCACATATCTCTCACTGTTGACATCTCCCTGGCCTATTGTCTTAGGGTTCCACTGGATCCTGCCCTCTTTCATTACTCACATACAATCAATCACAAAATCTTGTAATTTTTAACCAAAAAAATATAAAAATCTCCAAAATATGTCACTATCTTACACAAGACAGAATGTTAGTTGTTATTCGCTCTTATCACATCTTGCCTCGACTACTGCATCTCACTCCTTGCTGGCCGCCCCAACACCCATCTGTCTCCACTCCAATCCATAATAAACTCATCCTCTAGACTCATCTACCACACTCAATGCTCAGTGTCTGCAGATCCGCTCAGTCGATCCACTTAGGCCCCAGAATAAAATTTTAAATCATGACCCTAACATATAAAACTCTCAACAATGCACCCTCTTACATCTCTGCTCTCGTCTTAAAATACTCTCACAACTGACCTAGTCGCTAACAACCTTAAACTCTAGATATCAATACACATATCCAGCCCCTTCTGGATCACAACCTTCTCTTGGTGAAAAGGCTTGTGTACTTCAATGAGGCTGTGAGCAATGATGTAGGGGTCAGAGCAGAGGTCAAATTCAACGCAAGCCATTTAACACCATAGTGATCCAAGTCTATGCTCCAACCGTGAATCCTGAAGAGGCTGAAGTTATCCAATTCTACAAAGATATTTAGCACCTCCTAGATATAACACTAAGAAAAGATGTTACTCAATATTGGACATTATAATGCTAAAGTAGGGAACCAAAAGATACCTGGAATAATTGGCAATTTTGTAATTGGGAGTACAAAATAAAACAGATCAGAAATTAGGAGAATTCTGTCAAGATAGATAATTCTCTTGTCATGGTAAACAGCCTCTGAGATGACTGTACACATGGACAATATTGAAGATATCAGATTGACTATATACATTGTAGCCAAAGATGGAGGAGCTCTATACAGTAACAAAACAACAAGACCTAGAAGAAATATCAACAACCTCAGATACGCCGATGATACAACTCTGATGGCTGAAAGTGAGGAGGAAGTAAAGGACTTATTGATGGCGAAAAAAGAGAGACCAAAAGCTGGCCTGCTGCTCAACGTTAAAAAGATCATGAAAAACAGCACTCATTTACTGGCAAATTGATGGGAAAGAAGTGGAGGCAGTGACAGATATTATTTTCCTGCGCTTAAAGATCACAGCAGATGGGGACTGTAGCCATGAAATGTAAACAAGTTTGCTTATAGGGAGAAAAGCTATGGCAAGTCTGAAAAAGTGACTAAAAAGTAAAGATATTATGCTATCAGCAAAGGTCATCATCATCATTAAAGCCATGGCGTTCCCAGTAGCAACATACGGATAAGAGATCTAAATTTTAAATTAGTCTGAGCACTGTAGAATTGACGCCTTTGAATTGTGGAGTTGGAGAAGACTGCAAGAAGATCCAATAAATCAATACTTCAGGATAAACTGTTCACTAGAAGGTATGATCATGAGGCTGAAGCTCAAATATGTTGGCCATATCATGAGAATTCCCTAGAGAAGACTCTCAAGCTGGGAAACATTATAAAGGGGATGGCAGAGGTGGAGATGGATAGACAAAGTCAGAGAGTTGGGCACAACTGAAGGACTAAACAAGTGCATATACCAGCCAGGCACTTCTGTAAGAAATTGCAAGTGTTTGGACACGTCCACAAGCTTTTGTATCTCCAATGCCACAGATGAGTGCTGCTGGTTAGCTAACAATAAAGACATTATGAAATTATTTAAAATTTATGCATCAGAATTAAATGTATCTGCCAGTTATAAGCCAATCGGAGGATATAAAAACATCCCAGGATGTGATCTACGAGTTGGTTTCTGCTGATAAGCTTCCTGAAGTGAGCAAAGACAATGCACAGGAACTTTCTAGCTGCACAATAGGAATGTGGCATCTAACAACTGCCTGTGCTTTAATAAAGTCGACTACAAATGTTGTCAGTTTACAAAGACACACTCTGGAGAAAGTAGCAGCACAATCAACTGAGAGAAGAAAATAAAACCCTGCTGTAAAAAAAAAAAAAAAAAATTGCACACAGGTTAAAAATGTTCTGTTCATTTTTTACTTTCTAAAAATATTTCCCCATTATTAGTTTTAGTTGTCCAAAAATAATACAGAACAAAATGACAACATGGGGTCCACTAGAGGAGCACTATAATCAATTGTTTTCTATATAGCAATTTAAAATTATTTTGCTGCAGTGTGGCCTCCAACTGCTAGATGGCGCTGACAATATTTTGCAGCGCTGACGATATGTGAGCGATGTCGGCAGCACCATCTAGCGGATTCTCACAGCCACTGCAAGCTGCTGGTGCTACTATAAACGGATAGGTAGGTAGATTATATATATATATATATATATATATATATATATATATATATATATATATATATATATATATAATCAGCTTTAAAATTTTAATTTTTTGTGGGATATTTTTTTTTTTTTTTTACAGCTGTCAATTTTCCGCTCACCTGCTTCAGTCTGTTACTTTATCTATTTGCCCTTGCTAACAGATAAGCTAAATGGCAGATGTAGATGCCAAATTCCCATTGCCCAGATTTAAGTTTTACCGTTTATTCAATTGAGGTATAGCTCTTCAAAAAATAGGTTTGTGGGAGTGGGCATATATATAAATCATATATATATATATATATATATATATATATATATATATATATATATATATATATAATATATATATATACACACACACGATAGTTACTAGATAAATGTATGTCCATATAAATGTACAGTATATACATGTCACTTGATATAATGAGGTATCCATGTGGAGCTCTATAACTCCCTCTACACTACCTCTCCAGTGTATATCCCACACTAACTACTCTACACCTCACTCCTCAGCACATCCCACCACCCTTTCCTCCAGCTGTGAGCTGTGCTCTATTCACAGCTCCTCTGCCACTGGTGAAGTTCGCATTATATCCCCACCCCTCCATAGTCTTGTTATCCAATCACAACGCAGCTCCACCAACACCTCTTAACAAGCCTATGTAAGGCAGTGGGCGAGAGGAAATAGCAGAGGGGGGTTACTGCACCGTCCATGGTCTCACACATTCATGTACAAAAACTACAGTATTTTCTTTGGTTTAAAAAAAATAAGTACACTGTTTCACCCTTTTGTGGAGGAATCCAACATTGATATTACCCGATATAACAGTTGATAAAAAAAATTGTTATCATTGGAATCCCTTCTAACAAGAAATGGTTTCATCCACCCTTAAGTGATAGCGGTTGCATCCCGCCTTCGTTCGTTAGCCACACCCATATTGCTGAAGGGGCGTGTCTTAGAACGTTAGGTGGGCGGGCCCTGGTCTCGAGCGCTGCTGCAGGGAGAGCAGTGCAAGTGCATAGCCAGAGAACTGCAGCGGTAGCAGAGACAGCAATTGCAAAGCAACAATAATGTGACTGATCAGCAGAGCAGAGGTCTGAGGGGCATCAGGCACATACTGGCCACCAGACACCAGCAACCCCATGGACGAGAAACGTTCTGCATGAGAAACTTCGATATGGCTGCCCAGTCAAGGTAATAACAATAATCACTATGTGTACTGCAGCAAAAGTTGTGTATCCCAGTGATCCAGAGTTGGAGTCTGGTAGTACTAAGTGTACCTGCCCATGGCTGTCACTATCATTACTACTAGCCCTGCTTGTGTGAGTGACAGATACCATATGTGCTGCACTAATGGGGTGGATATAGGTATGCACTTACAAAATGCATATGATCATGTACACAAAGGCAATATAATGTATTAAAAATAACCTGCTGCACTCCCCTAAAGTAATTATAGGGCACAGGCAGACTGTTTTCACTGTGCATTTCTTAACAGGGGGAGGGGTGTGGGTGGAGATATCTAGCAGTTATTAACCCCTTATGCATAATGGTTTTAAATGACATTTTTTTTTGTATAAAACCAGTTTAGCATATAACAATTTGCTACTTTTGTTGCACCTTTTCCAAAAGATCATATATAGTTTATATCCATAGGCTTCTATTGCATAGCAGGTGTGTGTGCATTTACATGTATAGTGCTGAGCATGCAATGGGTGTGATAAGCCAGGAGGGAGGGGGGCACACAAATTATTAACTCCAGTATAGATGTTTTCGTTTTTTTTTTACTTACCCACTTTAGTTTTCCAACTAAATTATTACACAGACAGCAAAATGATTCATGCTTTATGATAAAGGCTGTTTACTAAATACATATACATTTACTAATATAATTCATAATTATATTGTGCCAAATTTGGTGTATGTCATATGTATTGTTTGTATGTCCTCCAGGAGAGTTTAGTGGGGTATGTTTTACACCCCTCTGAAATCTGAGGGATCTTTATTGCTAATTTTAGTTTTTTAAATCGCAAGCCAAAGTAAATGTAATTCCAATTTAATGATCTAGATATTCAAATCAACCATATTGAACATTATAGAATTACATGGTGCTTGTTCCTTTGCTAGTTATTTACCCCAATTTTATTTTTTGGCTTGATTCATGTGAACCGTTGTACTTTTTCATACTCTGAAAAAGTAAAGTCATTTTAATTTTAATTTTTTTTCACATTTCAAAAGTATTTTCTGTTACATTTTGCATACGCTTCATGTTTGAATGTATGGGTGATCATATATGTTCCCGTTTTATCCTTTTAATACTTGACATATGTAAAAGTGTTTGAGGCCTGTGTAGATAGTACAGATCAATGGCTATGTTTTTTTTTATATTTGTTTTATTTGTTAAATTCCCTACTTGAGGGATAAATAGGATGAGCCTGTTTTTCATCTGGTCTGTGAAAGTACGTGGGTGGGCATTATCTATGGTTTGTCCTCATGATCCACAAAAATACCTAACTGCCATCAACACTGGTGATACCACTTTATACATCCAGCCATATGACCCTGGCCATACTGTCAATGGTCTTTAGTTGGGATAAGCATGTAAAAACCCTTTTACTTTATGCAAATGATGTTTGCATATGTCATTGCCACAAAGTCCTGTGCATCCATTAGAAGTCGGTGGTGAAGAGCTGCCATAGCAGCTGAAGAGACATCAAGCACTGTGGTCCTGACTCATAGACTGCCTTGCTGACCCAGCAACCACAAGTGTGAGGCCTTTTATAGAGCGTGCAGCCCTTTCTAATGATATCTCCTGTGACCTCTCCCCCCTTCTAGTGGCCTAAAAACTAATTGGCAGTGGAGCTTACCAGAAAAGTTTGGCAGATGGTATGTTGCTTCTGTGGGACCTGTCAATCACTGGCTTATAGCAGAAATACTATGGTAAAACAAAAAAAAAAAAGCTCTACTTTTAAATAACAAAAAAATAAAAATGGGCATTTATTAACTGATAAAAAATTTTTTTTGGTCTAATGAAGGAAGCCAAGAAATCCACTTACTATACCTGTCGGTAGTTGGAGCCAAGTTTACGCCATGAGTTAACTTGATAACTTGGTCAAAAGTAAAGGGACGTGACAGGTTTCTGGATTTCACTAGGGATATAATATACCTATGTATCTATTGTGTACTTTTATTTTATTAGGAAGTGATTAAAAGCTCTTTTTTTCTGCCTAAAATCTTACAAATAATTCCTAATTGGTTTCTCCACTCTGCAGCTCATGAAGACAGTGTACGTCTAAAGGGTGTGCAGCGCCTCATAGTAACTAATCAGTGGTAACATTCTGTAACGTACAACTTGAGAGGTTACTGACAGGCTAATTTGAAACATTTTGCATTGTGTGTATTTGTGAGCTACAGAAGTCCGACCCAAGCAGGCACAAATGTCAACATTGTAGGCAGAAAAAACAGCTCTTAAGCATTTCTTAATATATTAAAGTCAATAAAGGAAAATAGATAAACATGTATATTCATAGTTCTTATGAAATCACTTTATCTGAAATGACTAATTAACTCTCACTGTGGCTGATGAGCATGAATGGCATGCCCAGTTGTGGTATAGATAAGATATATGATCAGACTTCAACATTTAAAGGTCTCTGTGATCAGTCTGATTCAACTGGGCATGCCCTTCATGCTTATCACCCTTCACTGGAAGAGTTTATAACTTCCAATAAAGAGTACCTTTAAAGCTGTGTGTTTGAACACTTTCGCTCAATTATTTTTTTAAATTATATATATATATATATTTGATATACTACAGAATATTTCTCCCTGTGAAGGGCACAAGTAAGCTAAAAGAGGTTGCTCTCAGAGTAGCTTATCATGGCTATAGAACTAACCTATTAAGGTTAGTTCGTTCTCTGATGAGCACCTCTGACTTAGTTGTTTTTGTGTGTGTGTGTGTGTGTGTGTGTGTATATATATATATATATATATATATATATATATATATATATATATATATATATATATATATAATGTATATGTGTGTGTGTACTTTTTTCTGTTTTCAGGGAAAATCCTCTAACACACCTGTTTAACACTCTTGTAGTAAGTCCAGTGTCTGTGTCCTTGGATGCTGCATGTTCTCTATCTATATGTCACAGAGCTTCATCGTATCTAGGCCCCATGTTACAAACACCTACCTTTGCTCCGCTACATGCTTCATAGAATGGTTAATGATTTGAGTAAAGTCCTGTTTGGAGCAATATTGTGTGCAGAGATTTCAAAACTTCCTGAGGTCTCTTCGTCATGTTTAATATCAATGTAGTTCAAACCGTAAGATCAAAGCGGTGTCACAATTTACAGGATTGACTCTTGGATGCATCGCACAAATATGTTGTTTCACTATAACAAATAAATTGTCCTAAAGTAATAATTGAAAGGACCACTGCAGTTCAAGAAAAAATGCACTTGTTTGTCACTTTAAAAAAACGAACAGCATTTGCAGCTGTGTAAGTCAAGGATATAAAGTACAGGTATTTTTTTTTTTTTTTTTTAGAAAAATCTGTATTTTTGAAGATTCTGAGTATAAGAATCCATGTTTTTTATATCACATCCTGAGAGCTGGATAATGGGTGTGTATATTTGTAGTTATCAGTTGAGGAAAGGGGGGCAGGGTTCTGTTTTGTTAACTGAATGATTGAAAACAAACTCTCCCTCACTAACCAGGAAGCAGAACCCTTGCATCATTGAATGCAACCATAGCTCTCCAGAAATGTTAACGCCCCTCATACACACAACTTCCGCCAAAGGATTCTGCATCCATCCACGGTCCAGAAAAAAAATCTATTATTTTTTTATTAAAAAATAGCTTTTTTTCCCCTGCTTAATTGTGCTCTTCTACTCAAAGTTTTCAAACATGTTTTGTCAAATACTGTTTAAAAAAAAAAAATAATAAATCTGGTGTATGCGGTGCTATGGGCCTATTTTGTAGCTCTGTCCATTCAATTTAAATGTAGAGATACTTATTGTTACACCTGTATTTATCACTTTCCATAATGATTATACTGGAACTTCTTTTAACGAATGTGAATACAAAGCAATTATGTCTTAAGGAGAAAAATAAGTCACATGAGAGATCAAAGCATGAAAAAACTAGATTTTGATATAAAATATTGGGCTGGGTAAGTGATTTAATCCATACAAAAAAATGTTTCTGTACATGCTTTTGAATAGGCCGTCTGTTCCCTATATCACAATGTCTGTTTAGCAGTTGCATGAATGCAGTATGCTTATTTGGGAAATGCAGACTTGCCATATTGTAGCTGACTTGCACAAATATCACTGCATGCAGCGCTGCAGAATCACTGGGTGGGAGTTACTAGGAAACCAAATATTACACAATTAAATGCATACAAAAGTCCACATAATTATTTGACTCATCCCAGGCAAATCTAAATTTCTACATTTGGGCATCACAAAAATCTAAACAATCATCTTGCTCATCGGTAGTCAGGCTGCCTCTAGAAGGACCATTGTAATGCTCTTCTAAGTAAAGCTCATGTTTGTTCAGCAAAAATGATTAAAAATAGTATGTTGTTTACATTCATGAAAGTTAATATTTTTTTTTCTTGCTTTTGAAATTCTCTCCACCTACCTGTGCCACTCAGGGGGCGTGGAGAGCTCTGTCTGAGCCTGGACTAAAAAAAATGTGACCAGTCTAGGTTTTGGTTTAGACTGAGCATGCTCAATAAAGGGGGTGGAGCGATAACACATACAGTAATTGGCCCGCCCCATTATACCACTGGGCAGCTTCAATGAGGTCTTACCTTGAATATGTATGTGAGCAGCAGGGCTGGAGCCAGTGGAATGATAAGATGGGGCCCAATTGCATCAAAGCCCAGCCTGTTTGATGCTGCATGATGGTCCAGCCCCCCAGGCAGAGCTGCCACTCCTGATAAAGCACAAGGAGGTGGAGAAAACCATTGCAGTCTAGGAGGGAAAAAAAGACAAGTAAGAAAAGTATTACATTGTTATTCATTTAAACTGCATACAGTTCTTAATTGCCTCTGCCCAACAAATAAACACACAAACTTTACTTGTTAATGCAGTACAGTGGTCCTTTTAGTTTGGAAGACATTTATCAAGACCTGTATGTAATGTGACTACAGCAGCTTTTTTATATAAGCTAATTTTGATAAATACAATTCTTGCAAGCTGCTAAGACCTCTCTATCTTGTAAGAAATGAAAAATGGCAGGATCTTGTCATAAACAGATTATTTGTATAACTGCATTAAATAAATCCAGAGTGCAATCTCCTACCCCATAATGAACCATGGAAGTGTTGGTTTTTATATGGTGGTTGGTAGATCTGTTGTGTGATGTCTGAAATGGAGAGCTACTAGGAACCCCAAGCTACATGTTGGTGACTTCGAGATGTAACTACACCAAGAAATTCAACAACGTACAGTACTAAAAGAAAGAGAAAACGTTCTTGGAAGCATTGTTGTAGAAGGAGGCTTACACCTCAGATCCATCATGAAGTCCAAGTGTTCTGCAATCCAGGCAGCCATCATTCATCTCATGCGGATCTCAAAGAGTTTTAGCAGAGGTTATTAATCTCCCCTGCATTTCTCCTTGGGGTGACTAGATGAGCCTTTTTTTTTTTAAGATGGAACTGTCCAAGTGGAGGAGGTTAGCATGGAAGTTTACAAGCTACAAATACTTCAAAATAAAGCCATGGGACTTTGAGAAGTTTGCCTCTCTTTAATTGGGAATGGGAGGAAATTCAACACCACAGAAAGGCTAGTGGATTTATAGAACTGTCTCTCAGTAGATGTAGTAGAGGCCTATTTCAATGACAATCTGAGGAGTATATGTAGTGGATTGTAGGATCGGACAAAATATATAGATATCAGAACACTATAGTTAAAGAATAAAAAACACTTGTTTGAGAAGTATGTAATAAACTAACAATATTAGCAATTGTGTAAGCTATGGACGAAATATATTTTTTAGAGAAACTCAATTTATGATGTCTTAGTTTAGGAATAGAGGAATCCATTTGTCTTTGTTACATCACTTCCTGAGAGCTGGATCATGAGTTTTTTTTTTTTAATCTGTAGAGAGAAGAGGCAGAACTAGCTATATGACTGTTTTTCCTAAAACTATGCTGTTAGTCAGACTCAAGTTTCCAACTATTTGTATTTTTTGCATTATAAGAAAGAATGTTGCTAGGAATCAGACAGGGAGCCCATTCATAGAGCTACATATTACTTGTGAAAAATATTAGGAATTGGGAGTAAACATTCTAGGGATATTTCCACCCCTGGTAGGGCCTCTGCATAATTGCAACATTGTAGCCATTCTGTGAAACTATTAGAATTTTCCACTGAAACTCTTCTTTTGCCTTGTATATAGTGTTTCCCAGTGCATTCAGAGTATAACAAAAACATTAGAATAAACTGTGGTTTGTGAACAGGTCAGTCAGGTCCTGCTTACTCCTCTCTTGTCGTTAGGAAATACATGCTACCATTGCAGCCAGGGCTGGATTAACAATTAAGCAAAATAAGCACATGCTTAGGGAACAGGGAGCACCTCAGAAATTTTAGGTTGTTGGATTTACCATGGACCATATGATTCAAAACCGCAAATGGTGCAGCTGAACCAGGGTCCACAAAAAGGGGCTCCCACAATAAATGAGAATTGTGTATGTGTAATATATATATATATATATATATATATATATATATATATATATATATATATATATATATATAATAGAGGTTGATGAAATAATAAGAATCTGGTAACGGTTTATTATGTTTATATTTTGAAATAGATATATCAGGAGGCACCAAAATGTTTTTAAGTGCTTAGGGCCTCTAAAGGTGTTAATCCAGCCCTGATTGCAGCAGCATTGAGAAATCATAGAATCAACCAAACCAAATGAGCTCTGGCTAATGTGTTTTGCAGACACTTGGCATGCTGTCATGTTTCGTCTGCCTCAATTTGTGACATTTAGTAATGTGGTTCAGAAATCCAGATATGTGAACAGAACATAATGTTCGGGCTGCCGTTAGATAATGTCTGAAAGCTAGTAAATAAAACATTTTGGGGATTTTGATCCATTTCCTAGTATTTCGAAAGGCAGAATGAATGGTAAAAATGTCACTACATAGAAATAGTGCAGCTCTGTGTTTTTTTTATGTGTTGGAGGTGGGTAACTGAAGATTATTCCTTGAGAGTTTTGAGCATAACTAAATTGGAAGAGGGTGATGTCGGCAGGTAGACCTGAGTCTAAATCGGGAGCCCCAACCCCTTTTTAGTGGAACTCTACTGCTAAACTACATCTAAATGAATTGGTTGAACAGAGTCATTTCTCTGGACCTCTGTGTCATTTCCCTTTCTATGACCATTTGATTCCTATTTTTATATTAAAGGTATATCTATGTCTATATGTAAAAAAAAATATGGATTGCGGAGCTTGACTTCATATTTGCAAATGCATTGGATCTTGGGGGAAAAATAATTTTCTCAATGATCCAAATTGGGTATTGTAAAATATTCATAATCGGTACACAAGCAAATGTTGGGGTGTAGAAAATTATACATTTATCTACCTGACCAATGATGTCTTAAGGCATTCGTGATCTACTGGAGCAAGTAGACGGTTGGTGGGAAGGCGAATAAGGAGGAAGATATACTAGGTAGAAAAATAACTAGTGTGTGTGTGTGTGTGTGTGTGTGTATTTTATTAGAAAAGAGAGTGTTCTGGAGATGCTTTTGAATTGACGTGGTCTGGATTTAGTTGGAGACTGTATGTGAGGAAAGTCCATTATGACACCATGTTGTCGCATACCTCTGCTATTTCAAAAGCTTATTGTAACCAATGGTTTTATTAATAACTTTTTCCACAAAAATGAATCGCAGCCTGCAAAGCACATAGAGGTATGAAGTAGTACTCTGGTGTCATCACTTGCATGGTGTATGTGTATAGTCAATGGATTAGTTGAAACTCTGATTATCTATCTGCTTGGGAGAAAAGACCTCTGAGTTGGCAAAGCAGAAATGGACCACAGACAACACCGGCCTTTCCAGTATTATTCCAGTATTATTTTAAGATCTTTCTCAAGGAATGCTCACTGATGGGAAGGTGTAGAGGATCTAAAATAAAGTGAACTTTGAATTGGATTTATATTCGTTCAACGCAGCTTGGTGGTGGCCTCTGGTAATTTAAAGGGACACTGTCATCCCAACAGGAAGTTGCTTTCATGTTAAAGCACTACATATTGTACTAACACTTTCTCAACAGTAAATCTTTTCTGAAATATTTAGCTTTGATTTTAAGGCTCCTTTGTGTTAGTGTGGTTTGGTATGCTAATGTGTGTCCAAGAGTGCTTGATAAGGGTGGGGGAGGGGTCTCGCTGCCAGAAAACATTGAGAATCTTTATTTTGGCCAGACAGAGACAGAGAAGACTGTAATTCAAATAAAAATGTGAGGAATTCATTTGCATATAATTGAAGCAACAGGAATAATGAATTTACCAGGATTGATTCACTTTAGAAAAAAATGGGTAACACACCATAAAACCAGTTTTTAATGCTCTTAAAAGAATAATCTAAAACAAATATCATGATTTTGTGGCGACCAAGTCCAATGAAACTCCAAGAGTAAGGGATTCTACATCTGAAATCCGAACTTTGGTAGATGTGTTAAAAACTTACTTAGCAGGGAGTAAAATACATTATAATGGAGTCTGGTTGGTGGATATACTTTGTGATATGTCTTGAAAGGTCCAAACTTTCTTTTGTCGAAAATTCAAAACAAAAATATGTTTGCCTTCTTCTGTACTCAACATATAACTTTTATATTATGTAAACTTATGTCCTCTGTAAGAAATGTGTCAACAGTCCACCATCAAAGAATAACATGGAAAATATGAGGTGTGCATTCAGTCTTTTTTTCAGGCCTGTCAGCTAAAATAAACTACTTGACAATCTAAGCCTATCTCTGTTATGGCTTGATTGTAATCTTGGATCTTTCCATGCATGTGCCTAGGTTTATTTTTAAATGTCCTGATCACCACTGTAATTATAGATCCTGCACCAATCTACATTACAGCACTCGGGCATGAATGAGATATATGAGGTCATAAAATTCCTCATGTTCTACCTCTGTAATGTAATCTTCCAAATACAAGGATGGAAATAAATCTTAAAGAGTAAGACCAGCAACATTTTTCAGCTCCTGGAATGTAGCCCAAAGATTGATGTTTTTATATATTTAGGAAAAGTCTCCATATGAACATTGTGTTCAGTGATTATGTGTACAAATATGTTTTCAAAGTTCTGGTAAAAGGTTCATTGTAAGAAGACACACCGGTTTTAAAAGATGGCCATCGGGTTATTTATAACTAATACATAGAGCTCTTGAAACCTCATAGCGGTAAAGCAAAATGTGGCTTCATCCACTTGTGAGAGCAGTAGTCATGCCCCGCCGCATTTTATTCTTTTATTTAAACATGGTGTTTATAGCATTTGTAGTCATAGAAATGTTGCTTTGGAGCACGCCTCTTTCAATCAGCAGAAACATCTAAACAATCCTTCTCAAAATGTTGTAATCTTACCCTAATCTCCAGGTGCATCCTCCACCCCCTACAAGTTCACCTTCTGAGTGAGAAATCCGTGTGTTTCCAAGCCAATCACAGGTCATATCCTAGGATGTTTTTTCTAAACCATGCTCAGGCATTTTATATTTGAACTAGATAATGTTTGACCTATATTTGACACACTATATGAGGAAAATGTATTAAATGGCAATTATAGTTGTATATAGCATTAGTGCATTACATGGTAGTGGACACTGTAGTCCAGTGATAGACAACCCATTAAAGGGATGTGTATACAGCCACCAAGGGTGCTTAAATTATTTTATTTTTTTGTTATCCCTTTGTTTTACATGAAGCAAAAAATGGTAAACTGACTGTAGGTGTGTATATTGTGAGGATATGTGTTTTGATGCCCAAGAGATTTGCTAGTTGTAAAGAGATAAAATGGACTCTGTTTTGTTAAAAGAACATGCTCTCCTGACGGGCTGGATACCTCGCCAGGCCTCTTGGGGTCGGTAGGAGGGCCACGTGACCTTTGCAAGCCCGGGAGTATGTTAGAGTAGGAGTGGCTAGCTGGGGGGCAGAGTCACCTATAGGATTGGCGCCAGTTTGGCCATTATGCCCCCAGCTAGCCAAGAAATTAGATCCCACCCACCCATCCCTAATATTTGGAGCATAGGTGTTAATTTATTGTAAATGTAAAAATCATGTGTTTATGTATGGAAAATTGGAAAATATGTGTTTAAAAAAAAAAAAAGGAAAATAAAGTAATATAATAAGTCAAGTATTTTAGTTTAATCAGTCTACGTCGTTAGCAGTTGTATATGCCTTCATTTCAGGCTGAATTATGATGTGTCTGTATTTGTTGTCACAGCGGGCGGTGGTGAGGGGAGTCGCCGGGACAGTGGTAAAGTGGGGGTGATCCTACCCTACGGGGGTACGGATGCTCCATCACGGTAGGCCCTGGACGAGGGTCAGGGCGCAGAGTGTACGGTCTCTGTTTTCAGGCTCCTCCCCTCTCTTGTTTACGTATATTTAATTAATGGTATTGTTATTATTATGTGAATTTGGGTTTACCAATAAACGCTGTGGCCAGTATTTCCCCAATAAGTGTCTAATTATTTATTAAAGGGTTTAGGAAGTATTTTGTGCCTAACAAATTATTCAGGGAACAAGTTATGCCCAAAGTGTCATGCGTACATACCCACTGGGCCTTTCACAGGTCATGCTCTATAGAACAGGCTGGGGCTGCATGGAAAGGGTCTGAGGGCCACCTGTTACCCACCACTACTATAGCTCCAAAATAGATCTCCTGTATAAATAAACACTCTAGAGCAGGTCTCAACAAATACTAGGCGCCAGGTTGTCGTGGTCACTACAAAATCCTATCTGGCAAGGAGATTTTGCAGCCTATGTCCTTTGATTGTAGTAATACAATGCTTGCTTCTTTTGGAACTTGCAGTACTTGAGTTCATGGAACTGCTAGTTGGTTGCTCAGATTACATTGCACTGACTGCTAATCCCTGCCCCCTCCAGCTGAGGATGGGGTGAGAGGTAAATGACAGTACAGTGTGGAACAGCCGGTGTGAGGCTGGAGGAGGAAAACCTTCCCCTGCGCAGCTAGCAAAACTAGGCACAGAGTTAGTGGGGCAAGAAGACTCATAATAAGTGTGAGTAGATCTAAACACAGACATAGGGTACAGATTAAATCAGGTAAGTGACCCAATAATGATGAGGTGCAAGGCTGCAAAACAATAAGCAGCTTTTATTATTCTACAGTACATTTTTTTTTTTTTTTAAACATAAATAGTTGTTTTGTGATAGTACTGCAAAATGTCAACCGAGTGGTAACATACGGTCTGAGATTTAAATATGTTAATTTAATCTTTGGGTTTGGTGATAAAGTGCTACAAGTCTAAGCTTGCAATATGCATTTGGCAAGAGCTAATATTTTATGATGTACTAATATAGACAGAAAAGTCTGAAGTTTGTGTGTGTGTATATGTGTGTGTGTATATGTGTGTGTGTATATGTGTGTGTGTATATGTGTGTGTGTATATGTGTGTGTGTGTGTGTATGTGTGTATATATATATATATATATATATATATATATATATATATATATATATATATATATTCTAAACTACAGAGTCTACAGTGACCCTTTAATAGTATTGTCTTGATCGCACTGTCCTACTCCGCACTACCTGAACTTCATCAGAACTATGAGATGGTGAGGCATTGGGAGATTTACTCCTACATTCTAAACCGTTTTGCAGGAAGGAACCAGTGTTGTGCAAAAAATGTCTTTGGGAAGTGTATAACCACAGAACTGTACTGCAGCATCTTATGTTCATTTTCTGTTTGGTAAAGCTGTGGCCTCACTATTTGCTGTAAGGATCTTGTTTTCCAACTGTGTGTGTTTCTACCCACTATGTGGGAAATAAAATATTCACCAGGTTTGCAGCTTAACCCTTTCCCTACTTTGCTTCCCTATTTTACACTTTTTAGAAAGAAAACTAAATTATTATTATGGTTTGTGACCTTGATTATGAAGACTTTGTAAGACTGGGAGTCAGATTTTTCCACCAAAATTTATTTATTTTATATTAAATGTAAGATAAGATTTACTATCGCTGTAAAACTTGTTTAATTTTAGTTTTCGCATCCATATATGAAAAACAATAATTGTGAGCGATTTAAAAAAAAAAAAAAAAAAAAAAGGGTATATTTTGTAGTAAAATGAAGGATGATGACAAGAAAAGATTTTAGAGGGGAAAGAAATATGTAGGTTTCAGATGTGACAATCTGAGAATATTACAGATTGCAAGATTTATTTGCACCCACCCTTTAAATAACTATATAGATGTTGATACTAGAAAAAAAGGCAGCATGGCAATAAATTAAGCAGGATATTTCCACTTTGTCATTATATATATATATATATATATATATATAATAGATAGATAGTATATATAATTTAAGCATTAAAAATGTTATTTGTCCTTTGAAGGAAATTGAACAATAATTAATAACGGTTTTGGGTGGATCAATAAACTTCATCAAGTGAAACAAACACTTAACTGCACCGATGTGCACATAGTGATTGACAAGATAAAACTGAATGACTTTGTCAAATTAATGTCTATATTCACGATAAAAATGAAGATTACTATATTTTTAGACTACTTGATTTCCATACACCGAAGACGTTCAAAAGCACTTTTGGACCCTTTTTAAGGTCTCAGGGCTGCATATGAGGCGCTTCAATTGAAAAAGGTTGCATGCCACTGAATTAGTATGTGATAACCATATCATCGGGTTCCCTAGTGGTTCGGATTCGGTTCCTTCACCTCTGTGGCCTGAGTTTGATTCCAGTCAAGGAACTAAGTTGTCATACCACCCTGAAGCCATGCAGGGTTTGGACTTATCAGTACTTGGATGGGAGACCATCTAGGAATACCAGGAACTGTATGCTGTGGCCCACTGGAGTAGCAACTGGCAACCCACTCCAGTATCTCTGCCATAATTACCAAGTGGATCAGCATGCTGTGTTACGGTCCATGAGGTCACAGAGAGTCTGAGATGACTGAGCTGCGCAAACACCAAAAAAACGCCATATGTATGCACCGATGCAGACAGTCACAGGGATAGTTTTAAGCCATGTTCCTGCAGAAATTCATGCAACCTTCAACAAAGGTTTTGTGTATACCTCCAAGAACCAGAAGAGTTGTTTCTTACTAAATACTATATTTGTGACATTTCTGCCTAATTATGCTCTTACTCCATTTGCAGACATGTTTTTTCTTTTCATTATGCAGCAGCTCTTTAAATTAGGTTTTTCAGTTCTGTAAAAAACACATACTGCAAGCATGCCCTCTTGAGTACTTTCATCTACGTTTATAAAGCTGTCATACAATCAGAATCCTGTTCTATCATTTTGTTTCTTCAGCTGAACTTGACTCACAGTGCATAATGGAGCAGCCTTTGATTGCGAAACAGTTTTGTACACAATGAAAAAATAGTAGAAGGGGATAAGTTCACTGGATTGTGGCACATGTAACATTATCTAAATTGACAGAATTTGATTACATTTAAAGGGCCACTTAATTCAGTACAATTTGGACCACATCACAATAAATATCTCCTAAAAGCATGTTGAAATACTTTTTTGAAATGTTTAAATACATGCATTTTCACTGATAAATCAAATACATTAAATTTGTGTTTACATGAGTCTCTGACGTGCCCTAGTCAGACACATGCTGTGGCTCTGTGTAATGAGCAAACGAAAAACAGAGGTTAACCCTGTGTAGGGTATGGAATGCTGAAGTCACCTAAATTGGTCAGTTATAGGTTAACTTTTGAGTGCAGGAAATTTTTGTTATAAATACGTATCCTTGCCACAGGAGTCAGTAGGCAGGAAAAACTTGGTTATGTAAACAGCCTTAAAACATTCAATTTCTTAGCTATTATTAATGCAATTAAAAAAATCATTGTAATATACAATATTAAGCTCTTTCACTCCATGAAGAGCACTTACGGTGAGGTAAATCGCCCTTTTAAAGGCCATGCAGATTATTGAGATGCCAGATCCACATTTGTAGGTATCAGGGAATTAATTATGCATTTAAATATAAGAATAATTATTAATCCTAATATTTTAGGATCCATGTCTCCCAGGATTTGTCAAGGCTTGCATATATTTCCTATAGGTATTACCAGGTGAAAATCAGTTTAATGTTTTTGGGATGCCGTATCATATGTATGATTCAAAAAATATGAAAAAAAAAATATGCTTCACATTGCACTAAATAAAACATTAAATGAAGCACTTTGCTCTTTTTCATATAGTAATGCAAATAAAATAATTTTTATTTTAAATAAATAATGCTAATCCACGCTTTAGTTTATATAACCTTAGTGCAATAAGTTTAATTTTATATTTTCCCCAATAACATTTGTTGTTTTTCAATTTGCACATCTGCAGACAGATAAAATGCTAGTGTGCTTTATCAGTGTACTTTCGTGTGTGTTTTTTTTTTTTTAACATTTTGAAGCCTTAGTCCAGTAATTTATTTACGGTTTAATTTTTTATTTTGGCAGCCTTTCTAAAGGTGGAAATCTATCAAATAAATGGTCATGGTTTTTTTTTTTTCTTTTTCTTTAGATAGTAGGGTTTTTTTCCACTCTGGGGAAATTGTTTTGCAACATCTGTTGCTTACATCGTGGGACTGCTAAATTAAGACATGTCCTTGAGGAAAGGAAGCATATCCTTGTAAATACCATGGCTTGTTTTCTATAAAACCATCTCAAGCTGTTTGCTTCAATCCTGAGCTTCTCTTACCGTGTGCTCTGGGCAGAGTTTACCAGCGTACCTACATTTATAGCTTTTAAATGCTTCTTGGCACCATACAGTTTATTTTACAGATCTAGGTGGAATGTGCTATAGCCATAAACAGACATTTTTAACTCTTTTTTTTTTTTTTTTTTTCAGTATAAACAACTTTTTATATTTACTGTAATTAAAGGGGCACCATCACTCAAACAACAAGCTGGTTTTCGGTTAAAGAGCATTAAAAATGGTCTATACTCTGTATTAGACATTTTTCTCTACAGTAAATCATTCATGAGTTATACAGCATTGTTTATGCTATTGTGCATGTATTAAGCCAACCTGCAGCTCAGAGTGGAAGGCAGTCAAGCAAGCCAATAAGCATCCAGTAGGCTTATCTCCCCTCCAAATGGTCCAACCCTCTGTTTAGTGTATGGACCTTTTTTGGGGGGGGGGGGGGGGGGGAGGGGTGTCTGATGTGCCATCTCCACTGGAGACTGGGCAAACAAGGGGATATTCCTACTGGTGGGTGATCCTTGAGTCCAGCCATACCTTGTGAGAGTAATCCCCTTCCCCAACATAATCATTTAGGGCCTCATTCTATTATCGGCCGTAAATCGGCCGTAAGGCTGCGATTCCTTGCGGGGGTTCAGTTTACTCGCGATTCTATTATACGGCCCCGCAAGGATCTCCTTTTACGGCCGGCCGCATATCTTGGAACCGGCCGTAATCTGTGAAATATAAAAAGTCAAAAATAAATTCAAGCCTGCACTGTACAGCTCTGTAAATGCTAGGGATCATATTGGGGGACATGAGGATTAAAAGGAACCCACTCTCAAGCTTGCACATCTGCCCAAACCCGAGTTCAAATTAACTGTTTATTTTCCGGCTGCGGCGTGGGTGTGTCTTAGGTGCTCCAAGCACTCTGGACTTTTTACAGGGATATTTTACGGATATTAAAAATAAAATATTTTACGGATTTAAGTACAGGATAATTATGTGCTATTTTTTCTAACACCGAAAATCCCTTTAGAGTCTTCTCAAAGTGCAGGATGGCTTTATTTGAGCTATTTTATGTGCTTAATTGGTGCTAGCGAGACCTTTTTCCTGCAAGTAACTGCGGCTCGTTTTTAGCCTTGCAGAGAGGTTTCCCGGAGCAATTGAATTGCAAATCTCTTGCGGCCGTTTTAGATCAAAGGCTTTCCTCCGGCGCTAGCGGCCGCAAGAGATAGCAAGGCACCGGCCGCAAGCCTGCCGGAATCCCCGGCCGTAAGGGAATAGAATAGCCGAATAGCTTGCGGCCGGTCCTTGCGGCCCCGCAGCGGCTGCGGCCGATAATAGAATGAGGCCCTAAGTGTATAGACTCTTTTAGAGGGTATTTAAGCTATAATAATAGTTGTCCATTACATAGTAGTTCTCAGCAGTTCTTCTGTCCCCACTGGGTAGATGGGGAACCGGTGATCTTCACATAATATATAATTAACACTGTTGCCTTGAAATAAATATTTCTGTATTTTCAGTAACACTGGCAAACCCTCTGTTGATAACATTGTAGACTGTTAATGTGTGGTTGGTCAGTGTGGCATCTAATGCACTGTGACAATATCAGTGTGAATACTGATAATGGTAACGGCAAGACTAATTTTTGTGAAAAAAGTATAATCTTCTGTCTTCAGGCAAGAAACATTTTCACGGACAAAGCGGAGTTCCAAATGCTATTTAAAAAATGCATTTCTTATAGTCCAGGGGAGTGGAGTCCTGGGGTGTAAAAGTAACGTTAAATCTAGTAATTTGCACCTAAAAAAAAGAAAAAAAAAAACTTTTTCAAAATATGTCACTTTATCTCATAAGACACAACCAAAATTCAAATACTCTCTCTTATTGTGTCTTGCCTTGACTACTGCAACTCTCTCCTTTCTGGTCTCTATCACCCGTGTGTCTCCACTCCAATCCATAGTGAATGCCTCCACTAGATTGCTCTACCAGTGTCTGCAGCTCCTCTCTGTCAGTTACTCCACTGGCTTCCCATAGCCTCTAGAATAAAATGTAGAATCATGACCTTACATATAAAGCCCTCAATAATAATGCCACCTCTTACATCTCTGCTCTTGTCTCTAAATACTCTCCTAATCGTCCTCGTCACTCTAATGACCTTCTTCTTTCCTCCTCTCTTATCACCTCTTCTCACTCCTGCCTTCAGGACTTTTTCTTGTGCTGCCCTTATTCTTTGGAATTCCTTGCCACCCTCCACTAGGCTATTTTACCTCAAATCATTCAAAATCTCACTAAAAACTCATCTATTTAAAGAAGCTCATCACCTTCAGCTTTAATGTACTCAATATATTGTACCTCATCCATACCCTCTAGACTGTAAGATTGCAATCTTATTGGGTGTTTTAGAGACTTGTTTGCTTGTTTTTAATCTCAATAACAGGGCCATCCATTTTTTTGTAATTTGTTAAAATTGTCTTTGAGTTGTATCTACCCCGTTTAGTGCTACAGAATATACATCACAAATAAAGGTTAATACTAATAATAATTGTCAGGGTGCGCAAATCTAATTTCTTAGGCTGCCCTAGGCCCATTCAAACACATTCCTGCATAATTTTCAGTCTGAAAGTTAATTCTTGCCATTTTCAAATGACTTTAAAGTAATTAGGTTAAATGTTTATCACTATGTCAATAAATAGTAAGGGACATGGAAATATTTTTTTCTTTGTAACATTAGGAAGAGGTTATTTGATAATGCCAATAAACTTAAAGAAAATCACACTTTTCAAAGGCTAGCTGTTTTCCATGAATTGGGTTACTTGGTACATATGAGTTTATTTGGATTGGATTTGCCCTAGGCCAGCATAGAAGATCTACAGATTAAAGTATTCTCTCTTGTTCATTTAAAGTACATTTTAAACTGGTTTTAAACATTACAAAAGTAGTTTTTTTGCATGAACAAAATATGCTCTTTTGCATACTTGAGGAAAAAAACTCTTGTGCTACTTGTAAATGACCAAGATTAATTAAACAACTATTTTTGTATGTAAGCTTTCTAACCCTTTTTTTTTTTTTTTACTTTTTGACTAAGATTTAACTTTTTTTTTTTTTTTATCGTTTAATACTGGTGTTTTTTTGTGCTAAAATTTCTACTTTGCTTAAAAATTCAATTGGCCCCACAATTCATGTTGCAAGTTGCTATTTAAATATAGTTCTTTATTTTTTCTGGATGTGGTTGCATTTACTTACACTTTAAAGGAAAACGACTTCAAGGAACAGGGCACTTGTGCAGTATAATACACTGCAGCTAATATTGTTAGTTTAAGTCCTGGATATGAAAAACATTTTTTGGGGGAAAATCAGTTTTTTTTGTGTTATAATTTCCAGAGAGCTAGAGTATTACAGCCTTATTAAATTGCAATTCGGTACATTTTAAAAGTGCTCTATTTAAGCACATAGCATATTTTTTTACAGCAGTTTTTAGTTAGTGAACTTCTATCCAAAAGCAAAGTATTCACTGACTGCTTTTGAATAGAAGTTCACTAACTAAAAACTGCTGTTAAAAAATATGCTATGTGCTTAAATAGAGCACTTTTAAATTTACTGAATCTCAATTTAATAAGGCTGTTAGTGTTTTTTTATTTATCAATGGAGGGGAGGGAGTTGGGAGAAGTCAGTGGGTTTGTTATTTAACTAGATGTGACTCAAATTGGTCCTGTAAGGGGGAAGAGGTGTGGTATCATAGGCAGACCATGTGAATCAGGAAATGCAATCACTGCTCTTCAGAAATGTGTCCATTTTTTTTTTCTAATTTAATTAACTTTTATTCCTTCTCCAACATGTATTTTTTCCTCTTATATTGCTCCACTAATATTTGCATCTAGTTCCTAGCGGAGGTAAACCAGTGCCCTCCAATATGTAAATGGTTGTTTCTTTTAAGACAAACTGTGCCTTTGTAATAACCAGAACTGCTGTAGTTCCTAAGATTCAGGTTTGCTGGTAGGAAAAGGAAATGGAAAAAATAACTTTGAAAGCTCATAACACAATCTCTAGGACAGCATGGCTTCCTGTTGGCACACATTGATTTTAATGGCCTTATACGTTTCCCAAGAAAATAAAATGAAATGAAAAAATACTCTCACTGCATATTTACAGGACCACTGCAGTTCAAGGTAAAAAACGCTAGTTTGTCAATTATGTTCCCAACTATTGATATTCGTAGCCGTATAAGCCAGGGGTTGGTAAGTTTGGTCCTGGAGGGACACACACGGACCTGGAATTATTTTGTGTGCCACAGGTGAGTCAATCAGGATGACTGAAGAAGTGACTGACTCACCTGTGTGCAGCGGGGATGTCCTCAAATCCAGGCATGTGTGTGGCCCTCCAGGACCGAACTTGCCCACCCCTGATGTAAGTCATGGGCATACATTTTTTTTGAGAAAATCAGCCATTTTGTAGACTGTTTATAGAGTACAGGAATCCAGTATGTTTGTTTGTTTGTTACATCACTTCCTGAAAGCGGGATGATGGGGATGTGTGTTTGTAGTTATAAGTGGAGGGAGGGGTGTTGGAGGAGGAACAGGCAGAAGCCTAGAGTTATTGTTTGATTACTGGATAAGATTGAAATTGACACTACATTCCTTCCCCCTCTCCGACCCAGAAGCGGGGCGTTGCATCAAAGGATGGACTTTCAGCTCTCCAGAAGTGTGTGTAACGTTACAACTTCCGCTCTGTATCATGGGTCCTTCAGGGTCTAGCAGAGGCATCTAACTTAATTTTCTTATGATTAGAAACTAGCTGTATGACTTTTCCTGATTTAATTATGGTCTTAGACTCGGAGCTTTTAAACATATATTTTGGTTTTTCATTGTCCTTTTTTAAATGGACTCTGCAAGACAGAATGCAAGGTAGGGATGTCCTAATAAATGTTTTTGGGGTTAGTAAATAAACCTTTTTTTTTTCTATGCAGTCTTTTGAGAAACTATTTTGCCTTTTATGAGGTTTAGTTCAAGAAAGCACAAAAAACACAACCTGCATTATTATGCATAGTATTCTTTACTGTATGTTTCCACTTTCTTTCCTTAGTTGATTCTGTTGCTTTCTCAGGCGCACTAGTCCTTGCAACCAGAGATTTCCATTAGTCCATATGAAAGCACTGACCATTTTATAATTCTTTACCCCACATTACAAGTGCGTTACAAATTTCTACGGTCGCGATACAAAGTGTTAAAACAATTGAACGTTTAATAGAAACATGAAGCTATACAGATATGAGAGTCCACCATTAATAGGTGCTACGATTTGTAATCGGCAGTAAGTCATTGCGGGCTTGAACAGGATCGCGTGCGCAAAGCCGTAACTTGCAATCTCGGTGCACTGTAAATGCAAATATAAATTCAAGACCGCTTAAAATGACACTGTAATCCTAATGTCACCCATTGTGTTCCCCATCATTTAAAGGCACGACATTCTCAAGTTTGCACATCGCCACAATACAATACTTTATTTCACGTTGAATTTCCGTCCAAAGTCCTACGGAATTACCTCCAAGCCTGTGACTCGTTATTAAAGCCTGTAGGACTTTGGAATTCAACCTCCATTTTTGCTCTAAGTCCTACAGGCTTGGAGGTGGAAGCTCGTAGGACTTTAGGACAGAAATTGAACATGAAATAAAACTATGTATTCATGCCGATTTTGAGAGTTGGAGAATGTCGTGCTATTAATTCTAAGGCCTAAAATCACTTTCACTTTTAATAAAAGTACAGGATTGCTTTTTTATTTGATTTATAGGTGCTACGATTTGTAAGTCAGCCCTTTGCGACACCTCCTTGGTACAAGTAACCTGTGGTTGGAGTTTAGCCATTTACGGGCTTGATGGAAGGGTAATTGGAGCAATTGAATAGCGAATAGGGATTTTTAGCGGCTGCAACTCTTGCATTTGCGAGCCCGTATCTCTAAAATGTAGTAATTAAATGAGGCCCAAGGTCTCCATATATTGCCATTGTGCCACTAGAAGTTTCCGGCCCTTACCCCTTTCTCTGTAGATTCCGCTGAAGCATATTTAAACTGCAATACCAATAAACTAGTTTGTATTATTATGTTGTTTTTTTTTTTACATTGTAAATATTAAACAGCTAACATGTAATAAAACTCACTTTAAGTTTTTATTTCTAAAATACAGGCAAGCTTAAACATTATTAAATTGCCTGAAGAATTCCTGTTGCCAACTGTGATTACAATAAGTACAGCTATTTCCTAGGTTCTGCTATAATTTTAGTATTTTTTTTTTTTTTTTAAGAAGACATCCAAGCTCTGGGCAGAGTGAACATTTTTGTTTTCCTTTAAGAACTTCAAACTTTGTAAAGGCATATTTAAGCGAGCTGGATTACTACATTTCTGCACTCTATAGACAAAAAGCAGCTTATGTCTATGCAGCACATCTCATAAAACATTTTATTTTTATTAATATCTAAACATCCCTTTAATGATTATGTTGACACCTCCCAGGGGGTGTCTAAACAGGCATCTAACCCCCCCCCCCAATCAATGCAGCGTCGGGGGAGCAATATTAACCCACTGTTTACCTGCTCTTGCTTGCTCAGCCAATCTCCTTGCAACTTCCTGCCACATATCAGTGATACACTACATATCCCAGGCTGCTTTCCACCACAAACAGGAACCCATATTTAATTCAAGAGTTTCAGCTAACCTGATTGGCCAAAACAAATCATTTTAAATTTGAGGCCAAGTTAGCTGTGTTAAGCCTAATTTGCAACTGTCAGAAATTACAAGAGATGTTGTTGACTTCAATGTGTTTTAAATGTTTATTTTGAGATTTTTTGTGTGCATTTTTTTTTTGCATACACTACTAATTATCCTTCATCAGATGCATTCATAATCCAGCAAATTTAGATATGCCTTTAATATGTAATTTATGAAGTGACTATAATCTTACAGACATGACATCCATGTTAAAGGACTACGATCTACATTTTATTATTATGCACCTTATTTGTGAAGTTTTAAAATGTCACATGCTAGTGTCTCTTTAAGGAACAGTTTTTAGATTTAAAAGGACCTAGAACACAATTGTATATTTGTTGCATCTAAATGATGGTTTTTAAAATTATACCACTATCTATTTTTTTTCTTTTTGCAAACAAAACTCTCAAAAGCAGTAAACAGCGGACTCAAATAGTTAACTGATCTGGGGCTTGCCCCTGTCAGCCAGTGAGCAGTATTATAGCTCATACTTGTTTGCTAATGAAATCTCCAGATGTATGTATGTTGTGTGTATTTCCGGTTCGTTTCAATGAAATGTATTCAGGTTTTACTTAATATTTTTCACACAAAATTAATAATGTTTAAAGCATGTTCTTTTTTAAATGCATGAAAAAATGAATTGTGTTCCGTGTCCCTTTAACTTGCATTTTTATAAGCGGAGCAGTTTTTTTAAGTCCATATTCTGTACTAGCTTCTTCCTTAGCAGTTATAAGATCTACAGTGACTGCTGTGTTTTATCCTGCACTCTGAGTTCTCTAATTTAGTTATGTGCAATTTGGACATGTTTATATAAGTTCAGTTCATGGGAAGTATTGTAAATGAATCATGTCTGTGAGATGTGCAGTTCATTGGAAAGGGAATATAGACTCGCATCATATAAACATTCCATGCAATGCTTCAGCATTTGTTGTGTGTACCTCTAGCTGTAATTTGTCAAAGGTCATTTTTTGGCAAGAGCACCACCGTTCTGTTCCAAATAGTCTCAACAAAGGTCTACCCCTTGTAAATCTTGCCCATAATGTGGATATAGTACTAAATGTACACAAATTCTCAATGGCATGTAATGGAAATGCTGCTGAGAGAATCTGTCTGTAAGTGGCTAGTACATCTATCATACCAAAAGAAACTGTGTGCTTGAGCGTCTAGGGGCAGACCTTTGTTAGGACTATTTTGAAGGTTTCATGGCGTAAAAACAGAGTGTTTAAACACTTGATAATAACATATTTAGATATTAAAATACCTACTCAATTGTTTATTTGTATATCAAAAACAGGGAACCTTTCATATTCCTTTAAGTGCAGATGGAACCTGCCCACTAATAAATGCTGCAGGGCACTTGGTGTTCTTATTGTTTGTAACACTGGCTTGTTCCTGGAAATAGGGAAACCGATCACTTGAATTTACTAGCATTGTAGTCACAATCAATCCAATGAATCCTACTGAACATGCTTGATAGCTTATATAATTGTAAGACAACTGAGTAGGTTACCATTGAGAATATGGTTTATTTATACTGGGTATTTCCATCATTTACTTTTTCTATTATATATATATATATATATATATATATATATATATATATATTTTTATTATTATTATTTTTTTTTTTTTTTTTAACGTCCATAGAAGGCCTAACTGGAATGTCATTTAAAAAAACACTAAAGAAAAGTGTAAAACAGTGGTATTTCAGTTATGCATCCTCCTTACTTGGTCTTCACGTTTGCCCACTACAGAAATAATTTAAATAGATTTACTACTAGTGAATCTATTTCAGTCTTTTGTGCATGCAAGAGTAACCAACTAGCAGTAAGTAGCTTTTAAGACTTTCTGGTTGCACTATTAGAGCTTCTTCGTAGGAGACTGTCTGTTGCCTTCAGAGTCCACTGCAGGCAATGAGGCGGATACAAACTCCTGTCTTCTATATAGATTCTCTCCACCCTCTGGACCCTTAATAGGGAGTGGAAAAAAGCTGGCAGTACATAAGTTTTTTTTAAAAGCAATTTTGTTACTTGAATGCTGAAGACAAATCCAATAAATATTTTGGGAAATGTGATCCATCTCTAAAGAGTCATTGTGTTGGGTATTAAAAATAAGGGTGGAGATAGGTTAAATTATCTAAATCAATGATGGTGTCTCCCTGGGCAGCATCTTTTTCTAAAAAGATTGCTGTAGAGGAATGTGGGGAATTTGCATAATGCTACCCTGAGGATTATTTAATGGGTCACAAAATAGTATTTTAAGTACTATAAGATGTATGTAAAGTAATTATTTACATGTAATTTCTCAAGTGGAATTGTTACCAAAAAAAATTACCCTTTAATTTGTTTTTACGTAGATAAAGTAGATAGCTTAAATGGACAGAGCAATGCACTACTATGGATTACACCCCTGACATCTGCATTTTATCTAATCTTAGTATTAACATTACCTTTTTATAGAGATTTGCACTTCTAAGAACTACATCAGTGGTTGTCATCAAAATCTATATTGTAAAAGCAAATCTATGGTACTTTCTCCATTACCCACAATTGTTATGGTATATTAGAAACTAAACATTGCTGTTTAATGAGTTATATTGTATCTGGAAGGTGAATATTTCCCTAGAGAATCTTACTTCCATGTACACGTGCCTATTTCTGACAAGGAATGCAGCTGTACTTGTACATTTCAATCCTCCGGGCTATACAAGGAGACCATGAATCCAGAGAGTCCTAAACATCTCCAAGTTAGCTTTCAAAAAACACCTTGTGTGAATCTTTAATATATGCCTGTTTCTGCATTAAAAAAACAACAATATGTTTTTCACCCCAAAATCATTTATTCTTTAGTTGTTTTTTTTTAAAGTTATTCTTAATGAGCATGAAAACCAGTTATACATTGTACTCACCATGTGATTCTAAAGTAAATCAGTGCTGAGATTATTCGCTTTTTTATTTTATATTCTTATTCAAATGAACTGCTCCCAAATACTAATTAACGGTTTTGATGTGCTAATTATGATTACTGTCTGTCTCTCCCTGTAGTGGCAAAACAATGCCCCCAAGGTTGTCATGCAATTAGATCTCCTCCACCACATTTATCAAGCCCTACGATCAGCAAATTGGGATACTCCGATGTACAAATGCATAAATTACAATCAAGTATAAGCTGCACAATCAATGCTGAATATCTTAGGAATTGTTTAATTAAAAGAAACACAGCTAGTGCAATGTATGTTCTTAATGCCTTTTAAAATGAAACCAGCTTTTCGTTTGGGTGGTAAGAGCTGCTTATTCCTGTTTTTTGTATTTTTGTTTTTTTTATTCAACAAATAATATTTAAATAAAATATGGCAACTGGATATATTATTTATTAAGGATTAAACTGGGGTTTGATTCCAATAAAATATTTAGCAAAAAGAACATCAAGTTCTGCTACTGTTTCAAAATCCAACTGAGCCGAGAGAGTGAGGTTCTAACTTCTAAGATTTGGCTATAACGAGCCACTAAATAAGTTATTAAAGGGACATGGAACGTTTCTGAATTTCATCAGGAATATAATATACATATGTATTTATTTACTTTTTGTGTAGTTTATATAAGGAGGGCTTCACGAGCTGCAGAAAGGGAGAGCTTTTAACACTGTACAAAGGTTGCACTGTCTCCATAACCAATTAGTGGCAACGTGATACACGATTGGTCACTGACTGGCTAATTTCAAACACAACACTGTATTCATGAGCTGCAGAGGGTAGCCCCACACAGGTACAAACTGCATGCTTTGTAGGTAGAGGAAAATAGTTTTGATATTTAAAAAAAGAGACATACTCTGACACTTGCTGCATGTAAAAATATCCATAATAGTTTTATTAGCGTGCAATTTATACTTGAAGGTCCGCACAAAGTACAGAGACTGTGAATCATGAAAAATATTTTCTTAAATGGACACGTAAGCTGTGAGCTGGTGCAAGCGGGCCCTCCCTCCCCGCTCCACATCTTATTCTTGGCTGAGCAGCTTGATTTATTAAAGCGTCAGGTCTTTATGACCAAGTCCATGTGATAAATGAAGAGTCAGCTGTACCCAGCTTAGGCCTCTGCTCCTGGTTTCCATGACAGCGTCAAGTTGCCTGTAACAATGGTGCATGACCAACCAAGACTTCATCAGCATCTCTAACGTAAGCAAACTCGTGTCTGACAGACGAGTTTAGCACAGCTCGGGAACTGGTTATTAAATTACAGGGATTATTTTACACCAAGTCTTTATTTTCATTTACAGTCTGCCTTTCCGGGAGATAAACTATTAACAGACCGAATGTTATATGATTTCCTGCATTGTCTATAATGCTGATAAAGGTTCACTCATTTTTTCCTTTTTTGTTGTTATAGGATTATGAATATTGGCAACGTTTAGTATTTAATGTTGCATCACATCTCTGTTCATGGTTAAATAGATTTTAAGTTCATGCACAAATAGTTAATAATTTGCTCAATTGCAAGCTGAAGTATTCTAGTTTACAGGGGTATGGAAATATGTTTTAATTTTTTTTGTTTTTTGCATCAGAAAGAGGGCATATGATAACATGCCACATTTGTGTTTTTCTTTTTTTTTTTTTTTTTTTTTTATAAATAAAGGTCTACGAGCACAGGATTTTAACTGTTATTGGGGGCTTGGCCTCTGCCAGCCAATGAGATCTACAGACTTCCTGTGCCTTTCACTGAAGTTTAAACAGGTTTTACTTTTTTATTTTATTTTATGCAAAACAAAATGTTTTAATATTAATTTTTAAATGCTTCAAAAAAATCTGTTGTTGCATGTCCCTTTAAATGATACTGGATGTTTAAAATGTTCTTAAAGTGACAGAGGATGTGTGACAATGTACCACTGCTAGTTTGAATGAAGTTTAAACATGTTTTACCTAATATTTTTTTCATGCAAAACACAATTTTGGTCATGTTTAAAGCATGTTGCTATTAAATGCATGAAAAAAAAGAATAATTTTCATGTCCCTTTGAAGTCTCACAGAAATCTGAAGGGAGAAAACGTCTTTAATTTGCAGTGGTTATGCAACATTCTCTGTTTAAAAATAATTCTAGCTATTTCCCACAACTGGTTATATTAAAACTTAGCTTGAGGCTTCTTGGTAAACTGAACTGTTTGCACACAACAAAAAGCAACTTTATACCAGTTGCTCAAAATTGTGTTTTTTTTTTGTTTTTTTTTACTTGTTGTTTTCTATTCAGTTTGTGTAGATGTGTCTATTTATATGTTCTTACTTCTAGTATATAGACCAATGTGTGCACAAATTGAACAGATTTCTGCTTTACAAACCCACAGATTGGGGATCTGATCAGGTTGGTATCCCAGTCATATATGACACAGAGCCAACTGTTGCCCAACACAGACATTTAAAGGATCACTGTAGAGCATTTCCAAGTAAAGTTTAAATGTTTGGGCGTGGACTATTAAAATCAGTCTGCACTATAAAATAAATACAAGTTAATATATTTAATTACTTCTTGAGCTGGTTGGTTTTCCATCAAACATACCGTGTGATATCTAGCATTTATAAACAGAATTCAGAACAAGAAGTACAATTTTTAGGCACTGCCGTTTTTCTTGGCTGATGGTCAGTGATACTAAGGGCTAGTCTTCAGTATACCTGGACACCCGGCTGTGTTGTGACACACAAACATGTAAATGTTAAACTTTTTGTTGTTGTTGTTCTGTTTATATTACTGACTACCTTTTTAAGCCGTTCAACCATTTTACGATCTGCTTTGGCCCTTGGCGGGAGTGCTGCTTTAAGCTGTGGGAGAGTTTCAAGTAGCCAGTTCTTGGCTTGCTACTTAAACTGTTAATGAGTTGGAACAAAATTAAACATCCATTAAACAGGGAAAATACATTTAGCTTGAATTGGTGGTGTTGGAGCAATTGCCACCTCTAAACTTAGAGAATAAAGCTATTTCACTTATTTATACTTTCCGTTAAAAATAAATATATATATTACATTATATATATTGCTGGTTCCTTATTTTTTTCACACTTTGTGTATTTATTACTGTATTTTTGTCCTTCAAACATCCTACATGTCTCAGGCACTTGATCAATGTTGATCTGGCAGTTATTTGTTTGTTATAGGGGAGCTATGGCGTGGTTCATTTATACATATTTGTTCATCATATGGTGGCAATGAGGTGATGATTGGAAGTTGCTGATGGAAGATCTGTTCGACACTCACTAAGCACTCCCACTCAAACAATGCTATAAAAGTACAATGATTTATAACATATATGGGATTTTTTTTTATGGGAAATGGAATGGCCAGAACTTTGTTTAAGATAAATTGGGGAAAAAATGTCAATGAGACAATAAAACTGATTCAAGTTTGACTGTTGGCAAATCAACTTAGTCTGGTCAATGTTGCCAGTGTACTAGTGGCAAGGTCAGAAACATGAAGCCATCTCTTTAATGCCATGGCACAAAATATAGTAAAAGCATTACCAACATCTTAAGCATCATTCCGAACAGTCCCACAGATCCACAACTATTATAGTGATATATAGTCATGGTAGTCCACAATTAGCATTGTCAAGGAGTGTTTGAAGTAATAGAGTGTAGTATAGTTCTTAAAGCAGAAGTTGAGTTATGCTTTATTGCCTGCTCCATGATATAAGTATAAAGCCAGGCTTCACAGGAATACAGATTTGGGGAGATGATGACTCAACACTACCGAACGTCGTTTCAGTACTCCACAGCATCCCCTCTTATGTAGAAACTTTGACAAACTTCACTTGTAGGTGACATTTTTCAGACAAGGTTTAAGGCTGAAGTTGGAGATACTGTTTTGCGCTATCAAGTGGAGAATCTGTAAACAATATGGCTATATATATATATATATATATATATATATATATATATATATATATATATATATACAAACCAGAATCTACCTCATACTGATGATAGCCAAAAGCTTGAAACAGGCCTGTATATGAGTGATTCTTGGTTTGTGTAAAATCCAACCCGATGCTTTGCTTAAAAGCTGTTTAATACAGCGGGCATATGCTTTAAGGGAGCAATGTATAAAGTTGCTATTTTTGGATTAAAAGAGTGAGGTACATTGTATTCTCATTTGCATGTCCCCGCCTTTTAGACATGCAAATGGGCTTATTAATGTATTATTCGTTTTATATATATATATATATATATATATATATATATATATATATATATATATATATATATATATATATATATATATATATTATTTTACACCGGTTGTTGTCTTGAGCTTGTAGGGAGGAAAAGCTGGAAAGCTGTCAGATTCTTGAAGGATCATGTTTTGATGCAGCAGAGTGCATTTGCAGGGAGCTTGCGACTTTTGGTTTGTGAAGAACCCGCAGAAACAGGAAAACTGGGTTATATAAAATTTCTTATAAAACCATGAAATGTACATTTTTTAATTTAAAAATACAAGTTTTTCACTTGTTGTTTCAGTTCTACGTTAAGCCAGATAGTTATTTTGTGCTAGACTTTTTAGCCGCCTTAGCTGTAATCCCGAACATGGCCCTGGGTTAATGTTCAGTACCTATAGCGTCAACCCCGAGCCACGTTTGGGATCACGCGCATCTGTCTTCCGGGTTCCCTTCCCTGCGTGCGTAGGCGACACAACGGGGGATGAACAAGGCAGACTTGCCGCGTCCGCATTCCCGAGTGTACTGCATTAACACTCTGAGGCACTGACACGGCCAGGCCGCTGTGGAGGTTAAAAGGCCACTGTAGTGCATTTACAAATGAAGCCCATGTGTTTGTGGCTTCAAAATAAATGTTTATTTATTTTTCTTACTTCTGTAATGTCTGTTTTCCCCTCAAGCACAACTGTTTCTCTCCACCTCCCTGTTACCTCTGTGTAGGCATAGACAGTGACATCATAGCTCAACAAGCTTCCAAGCTCCATGATGATCTAGCCCCCATGACAGAGCTGACCATGGCCCCAGGGAGGTGCAAAATGCAGTGCTCTTTGGGGAGAAAACAGGCAGTTTAAAATAAAACAAGTTAACATTTTATTTTTTTAAACTGTATAATGGCTATGAATATCATACCAACATATGAACTTTAATTGTAAATGCATTACCTTGAAGTACCCTGCTCCTATCTTTACTTACAGCATGATAGTGTCAGCATATTTGGTAAGAAGTAGGTGCATTTGTTCAGCTTACACTTCATAGAGAGTATGGTATTTTTTTGTTATGCTTCTAGCATGTCAAAGGAAAATGCCATACTCACTAATAGACAGGTTATTAGACATGTTTTGGTTTATTCATCCTAATTTACCCTGCAGTGAACAACAGTGGCATGTGTATTTGCTGTAGTGATTGGTTGCAAACACCTTCCTAGGTCATTATATGTGTAAACACAACCTTTAGTCAATAAGAGCGATAACAGCCAGTTAAAAATTACAAACACAGAAAAAACAGCTATCAAAATTCCGAAGCTGTAAATGTCAACGTATGATATGGCTTACAATGCGCGTGCTGAAAGCGCGCCTACAATTGCGCGCCCCACAAATGCGCTAAATGCCTGCCTACCTACTGGGGTGCGCTATCGGGCATGCGCACTTGTAGGTGCACTTTCGTTGGAGCGCATTTAGCACGCGTGCCGATGTTGTGCTACATCTCCCTGTAGCACTTGGAATAATATATATGTTTTATGACTTCAGAGAATATATTTACATAAAATAAATATTTCACACTTACCTCATGAATATGTACAATAAAAAAAAAATTCTTTTTTTTTCCTTTAAATTATGAGGTATATTTACATATGATCACAGCCTCAGTGATAGCTTTGTAATAGCTGTGAAAGCTTAGGAAGTCTCCCTCTGTGTAAATGATGGGCAACAAGTTGCCCAGGGGCCCCATGCAGCACTCGGACACTTCCCATGTGGCTCCCAGCCTGTTCTCTACAGTGCCCCTCCTCAACAATAGAGTTAATTTTATCTGTTCACAATTAGCAAATCACCTTCACTCTTACACTCAAAAACCCACATCTGCATTCGATATACCTAAATTACCAATTAACCCATCTCTACCTCTCTCCCACAGTGATCTTACCATTTTACTACACTCGGAAAGCTGTAAATCATTGTAAGGCCCTTTTACGGAATTGGGGTCCTATATGTGGCCTTTCAAATGGAATAAATTGCCTGTCAGTTCTCTGTTTTCTGCCTGACTCTACATTCAAATTCTCCCAGTAAACCAAACTAACATATCAGAATATGCCCTTATTTAGCTCATTATCTTAAAGCTACAGTTAGCAGAGTCACAGCTGCCATTTTCATGATATCAATCTTAAAGCATACAGGCCAAACCGGATAAGCACTAGTTTACTCAACAACATGTATTCCACCGTGCAAAAGTAGTGAATCACTCTGAAATTCAGACTGCTCTTTGTCATATTTAAAAATACCCCAGTAAAGGTGTTTTAAAGTAAATATGTAATACTCATTTATCTAATATGTATCCTTGGCCTTTCTATTTTATGTAAAAAACTCACAAAATACTAATATTGAGAGCTTTTTCATTATTAGGGCCACCCTTTGCCTTCAGAACAGCCCCAGTACTTCTTTGATTGCTGTAATACAAGTTCTAAAAGTGAAAAGCCTTCATCTGCCCTCTTTCCCTCGTTCATCCACCCATCCACGTCTATCCTTTTATCTCTCTGTCTCTCTCATATCTCATATGCTTTCGTTTTATTTTTAAGACTGTTCTCCTTGAATTAAATAATTTTAGCAGTTTTTATGACTAATGCACCTGCAGTTCTGGCACCAACTACTCTGTTAGTTGCTTTGGAAACTCCATATATCAAACTGCCAATTAGCGATAATCAGGTCTTACAATTAGCAATCAATCTAATACGACTCACCGTTGCAGCTGCTTTTTGTGATTTAGTTGCCTCTCACTTTTCATGGGGTGTTTCTGTTATGTCGATGCCCTGCACATTTAAAGCCTGAAACCAGCCTTTTAGCATTTTTATTAACTCTGTTTTGTTTTTCTCTTTTTTAGCAGCTTGTATAATGAAGAGAGAAATTTGCTACGTATCCGAGAACGAGAAAGACGGAATCAGGAAGCACTTCAAGAGAGAGAGTCTTTCCATGACCATACACCACTCTTCCCAGAACCTTACAAGGTAATGTCTTACAGGACTACCAAGGAAGAATAATGTCCATCCGTGCAAAAAATCTAATTGCATGTTTAGCGATTCTTTATACTAATGGGCAGATAGTGTATCTTTAATACAAAAGGAAGTTTTAAAGGACCATCTTCATGGTATTATAAAGTGCTCTCTAAAGAATGATTAGATAGGTTTTAATTTTAAAACAACTTTATTAAGCTTTTACTGTCAATAAAAAAAAAAAAAAAAAATTACTATTTTTCAATCATGCCTCCAGGCATAGAAGTTCCATTTTTCTCTTCCCAAATTAAGTATTATGGTTGGAGTGCAGCCACCCAGGGGGCAGTGCCAAAATGAAAACCTTTTAGTTGGCGGGCACAGGTGCCAATTTAGATATGACTCCCACCGGGTGGCTCCATTGCAGCCACAATACTTCATGCGGGAGGTGAAGAGATCCATTACTTGTACAGTATGGGCGCTTGATTGAAACATAATAAATAATTGTTTAAATTTACAGTAAAAGTTAATGATTTTTTTTCTTATCAAGCACTACATAACTATTCTTTAGTGGTCACTTAATAAAATTACTTATGTGGTCCTTTTTTAAGTTTGTTTTTAGTAAGAGTAATACGTTTGATGTTTGTTGATATGGTAGACTTGTATATCCTCAACATAATGAAATGAACATCTTATTATTTTTATTTTTTTCAGACAAGCAAAGGAGATGAACTGTCAAGTCGCATCCAGAACATGCTGGGTGATTATGAAGAGATAAAAGAGCTAATTGGTGCAAGGTCTCTTTCAAACCTTATTGGCATCCCTACAAGTGATTTGCCTGTAACGTCACAGGTGAAGCCTGACCGAGAGAGCGCCGTGTCTCAGCACTCATTCCACAGTGGTGGCCAACGGCCTCCTGGGCCTCCTCTCACTTCTTCTGGACACCGACATAGGCCTCGCACAGACACTGAACAGACAGCTGGGCAGCTTGTAAAAAGCCAAAAACAAGCTCGAGGGCGCACACAGGATCTCCGTTCTCTCGAGCGGCACAGTGGAACCATGCCTTTGGATAAGAGTGACAAGCCAGCCAGTGAAGATGGCTTTGCTGCACAGTTATCCTCCCCCTCATTCATGTCTGCCCTCTCTCCACTTCTTTCCTCCCTGTCTCCACCGATTGAGCCCTTATCCCCAATACATTCCAGCCATAACGTAGATTCCAAGCCGCAAAGCGGCAAAAGCCATGAGAAGACCTACAATCGAGCCACCAAATTGTCCCCAGCCCTGAGTGACTCAGGGAACAGGGATGGCCCTGCTCCTGTTACAAACTTGGTGCCTTCCACACAAACCTTCCCCCCACCTTTACCTTCAAAAACAAGTGCAATGACCCAAAAACCCACTGCTTATGTACGGCCAATGGACGGGCAGGATCAGGCCCCTGTGGAATCTCCGTATCTAAAGCAAGACCCAGAGGACTATCATGGAGAATCTTATGGAAACCTTGCAGACCTGAAAGCCAATGCTAAGGAGAAGCTCTCCAAGCTGGAAATGCCCTCTGAACCTTCTGAGGTAGGTCCATTATCTTGTGTAGTTAATCATATACTACTTTGTTTTCCAAATACTTTCAATTTTTGGTGATGTTTCCTAAACCTTAGATGGTTTATTTGTGGGATGCATACTTGTCTCTTCATACTTCACCAGTGTTTGCTTGATGGCTGATTTGTGTCTCCTATGTAAATAATTATGTAGAAATTTTTTTTGGGCACATAAAACACAATTTCACACAGCATATTTATCAAGCCTTCTCCTTTGAATTTTTATCACCCTATCAACAAATTGGTTTCATCTTAAAGAACTGTCTTTATTTTGTGATGGCTATTTTATCTACAGTAAATCATTCCTGAAGCATGCAGTATTGCTTAAGTGACTCCTCAATGTTAATGTGCGGTTCAGTATGCCAATTTATCGCTAAAAATGCTTGTAAAGGCGGACAATGGAATTTGGCTGCATGATAACATTTGGGGGCATTGTTTTTGCCACCAATGAGAAAGACACATCCGTACAGCGAATTAATATTTGGAAGCTGTTTGTTTATTTCCATAATACAGCTCATTGATAAATATCTCATAGGTTACATGTTGATTATGAGGTTCCTTTAAGGTGCACTTTTTGTGCAAGTATAATGTTGATAAATTACTATGGTCACAAATCAAGTTTCACTAAACTTTTGAGTTGTTTGTAAGTTGCAAACCTGCAACTTGAAACGGACCAACTATTCAGTTATTAGCCAAACAAAAAATATTAATGCACATATTTGGCCGTTCCCTCTCTCCATAGTAATTAGCCAACCGGATAACCTTATTGCTTTTTGCCTATATAAGGCCAGGCTTCCAGAATATTATACTTGACAATATTTCTGTATGCTTTTTCTGTTTAATTCTCTGCTTTTTATCTCATATTTTCCCTTGATTAAAGGTGGAAGAGAGTCAGGAAAAAGTAACGCTGCCATAGAACATATGGTTGTGATCTGCTAGACAAATATACTTTCTGTGTTTGTTTAAAGCTTACAGCGCTTTTCTGACGTCCGTAATATAGATTATTAGACTATGTCCAAGTGATAATTCTACAACTGGAACATTTTTTTTGGCTGCTCTGACTGTTCAACCCCTTGTATCATTGTGAGCCCTGCTGTAAGCGCTCTAGTCCTCCAGGCAGAGGGTGTCTTGTCCTTGGGCGTGGGTTTCTGGTATGCTAGTGGGCATAGACTTGCAAGAAATCACTGTTTCTTTTGCTTGGAGATTGCAACAGTGAATAACAATGCCCAATCATAAAAAAAAAAAAAAAAAAAAGCTATTTCTTTTTCAGATTTTCTAATTAAAGTAGATGCTGATTTTCCACATTTTTTACATTTAAATTATTCTTAAAGGGACATAAAACACACCTTTTTTTTTTCGTTGAGCATTTAAAATAGCATGTTTTAAACCTTACAAGAGTTGTTTTTCTCATGAAAAAATATTAAGTAAAACTTCATTGAAATTAACAGGAAATGCTGAGAGCATAATTACTTAACGTTTGAGCTATTTTAACCAGGCTCCTAAAAATTGTTCAGCTGGCTCCTATCTCAAATAAACTTGTCAACCAACGCCTGTAGATCTCATTGGCGGGCAGATGACATGAAACCAAGAGCAGTTAATCTTCTAAATACGTTTTTGTGCTTTGAAAACCTTTTTTTTTTTTTTTTTTTTAAAGAAACATACTGTGACAAATGATAAAATAACCGATTTTGAAACCATAAATAAATATTTCCCTTGTTTAAAGATCATGAAAACTGTCTATGCATTGTACTAGCCATTTTCCTCAAGTAAACCATAACACCATTGCTTGTTATATTATTATGAGCATCTTATTTGCTGTTTCTAATGTTAGTGTATCCCAGTGTTATCATGCAGTTAGATTCCCACACTTCTCAAACACTTTATACAATGATTTTCTCCGGGATGATTTACAGTAGAGAAAAATGCTATTGCTATGGATATGCAGATGTAATGCTTTTTTAACTTTTTGGAGTGACAGTTTCTAAATATACAAGAAGATCGTGCTTTGTTTCTTTGTCACGTGTGATGCACTTTTTCTGCTATTGGCATAATGGTTCACTTTTTAATTATATCCAGAAACAATCTATGGTTTTGCTTTATAAAGCAGATGGCCTTTGCAGGACAGGTTATGTCAATATGCAAGAATCTCCTTGTACCCCTCTGGGACCCATTGCAAGCTGCAGCTACCTCCAGCTATATAATGCTAAATTGTTGGTACTTTATAATACTCCATAAATGTTACTGTGAAGGTATACCATGCTAATGCAATTGTCCGAATGTGGAGCCAGGGACTCGCACGCTTACAGTTTTTTTTTTTTTTTTTTTTTAATTTATGGCTCCTAAATGTTGTCGTTATTTTAAAATGAACTACATATAATATAAGGAAATCTGAACATGTCTTCACTAGCCTGGATGGCTCTTAATGTTCATATAAATGTGTCAGTGCCTGTTTTCCAATCGTAAAACACCTTTTACCACTGTAGTTCAAGAAAAAAGACAATTGTTTGTGAATTATTCTACGAGCTAAGATTTCCCTGGTGGTCAAGGGGTTAGGATTCGGTACTTTCACCTCTGCGACTTGGGTTTGATTCCAAACCGGGAACCAAGAGGACACACCACCCAGACACCTTGCAGGGTAGGGCCTGGTCAGTACTTGGATGGGAGACCACCTAGGAATATCAGGAGCTGTATGCTGTGGCCCATTGGTGAAGCAACCAGTAACCCACTCCAGTATCTCTGTGACACACCATGCTGATCCACTTGGTATTCATGGCAGTCGGAAGCGTCTGAACGACGCAAAAAATTCAACAGCTATGTAAGATGATTTTGTAGTAAATAAGAATTTTGAAGACTCTGTTTATCAGTAGAAGAAACCATTTTGTGTTTTATTATACCCCTTTGATAGCTGGATCATGAGGGTGTGTTTATCTATCTGTCAGTTGGTGGAGGAGAACAGAAGGCGTGTTAGATAACTGCTTGGATCAGGAAATATAAATGGCAAAAGTAAACTGGTAAACAAAAATTATGTCATATTTCACTAAAAGATTTATAAAAAGTCTAGGAGAGATTAATTTTGATTCAATATAAAACATTGTTCCAGAGTACATTGGTCCTTTAAACCCAGGATTAAAATTCATGTCGCAATAAACACGTTTGTCATCTCCTGTTGTGACGTTAATATCTACAACATCTAAATGAGCAACAACACAAAGAAGGAAGCATTAATTATGTCTTGATAAATTACAGGACCACTTGAGTGTCCCATATTTATAATATTCTCCATTAAAGAACTTGACAGTGGACCGTATGTTTTTAAAAATATAACGTTCAATTTTTTACTTTTCTATTAAATTTTGAACATTAATAAATTTAATATTCAGTTTAAAAAACAAAACGTAAAAAAAATCAACATTAAAGGGATATGGAATGTTTCTGGATTTTACTATTTAACTATTTTCTATGTATTTATTTTGTTTTATTCAGAAGTTCTGGTTTATATGGTCTAATATCAAAGAAATAGTCCCTTTATGCATCTGCCCACTGCAGCGTCTGCAGGACTACATGTGCAGTGTATTGTCCTAGTCTATCGGGGACCATGTCTAAGAAAACATGCTGACGTGAACTGCTGAGATGGTCCCTTATGGGCTAGGACTCTACACTGCACATCCAGAGTCTGTGTCTGCGTAAGCTGCAGTGAGCAAACCCATACAGAGACTATTTGCATGATTTTAGGCAGTAAAAATAGAGTTTCTAATCACTACTTAATAAAACAAAGTGCATACAAGTACATACATACATTGGTGTATTAAATACCTAGTAAACCTTCCATATCCCTTTTTTATATTGCCATCCGAGTACAGTCTCAGCTGCTGCTGGGACTATAAGGTCAATGGGAGGAGGTGATTTTTGTCTACCAGAAGCTGCTTCATTTTCAGACATCTTTATCGCCCACACAGTGATCTCCATTGGATGGAGATTTATGGTGTTACAGGTTTCCCCCCTTCAATAAGCTTTTGTTGTTAGGCAGCATATCGCAGATCGTTTATTGTATTAACATATCTCACTCTTCTTAAAAGCTTTTAAATTCTCTTTCGCCTTAATTCCCATTATTGACCTTAGCAGGGAGGAGACAGACACTTAGCAGGAGGCAGGTATACTAATGTTTGAAGATAAATGAAATATTTAATATTGATATTATAAATGATTAAATAAGAATTGTATTTGTTAATTAGGTGTATATTATAAAGAATAGCCCTTTTCTCTAGGCTAACAAGCAGTCCCTAAATATCCAGTATGGATAGATACAGAGTCTGCTAAAACTAAGGTTTTCTCTAATAATGCTTTTATGCTCTTGTCTTGCATGGTTGTCAATATCAATGGTAATATACCTCACAAATGTAATTTCTCCCAAACTACAGTGGTCCTTCGAGGCCTTGTTTACCTAGCTTTAATATATAGTAGTTTCTGCCCGCCATTTTTGTTACGTTTTTTAAAGTGCTTTCTTTGTGCTCAGGTTTGTGAGACACTCTTTTAAAGCCACAAAGCTCTAGTACTACCATTACCATAGCAAATAAACCAATATCATTTAGCCTAGTAGAGAGGTGTGCGCTGAGGCCCCCGTAGAGTGAATTTATTTTTTATATAGTAAGCTTCATTTAGGATCGTCATTATGAAATACGTCTGTCCCTTTAAATAATACATTGAGCATTATAGGCACGCTGCATTATAGCAATCCCTTGACATGTATATTTAACCCTTTCATTGGCAATGGGGTTAGCCATGCTTTACTTTGCAATGTGTTTCATGCCACACTTCCAGTGAAAGGGTTAATTCTTCACTGGCTTGCAGTTTCTTGCTGACTTCTTTGGCAATCCAGTATCTGGCTGAGTTTCAGTATTAATAAAAAAAAATATTCTAGGGGCATTTATATTGCATGCAAATGAGGGAAGTTGATGACTGATTTGTGCAGTTTTAATAAGGAAATAAAACCAGTTTTATAGTGAGAGAAGATTGTTTTCTGGGTTTTGATTTTTCCTAAAGCAATGCAAGTTTAACTGTGCGATTCATTTCACGTTTTCTTAATTTTATCCTAAAAAGCATTAGATCAACAATTATTTATTACTGAAGCGTGCATTAGGAGTAGCTGCGTTGTGATACTTATATGGGATAGTTATTGACACTATTTTTGTATTTTTATTCAATATTAATAGTAAGTTACAGCCTCTATTTTAATGAAAATGTGGGGTATTTTATGTACGTTCTCCTTGGAGAGATAATTTGTTGGATTTGGCACCTACGCACACCATCTCATAAAAATATCATGGAGGTCAGGGACCATCGGAAGCATCAAAATTATTATTTTTTGTTTCCTAATAGAAACTTACATTTTATAATTTGCCCCCTACTTTAATTATGCTTAGTCAGACTCCAAATTTTCAAACCCATATATTTTTATTGCACATACTCATATAAAAAAAACGTATTATAAAACTCCACTTTTAAGAACAGGACATGACAAACCAACGTAGTTAGGGATGCTCCCACTAATTATTAATAATCAAACATCATATAGCAGTCAGACAACATTGGAAAGGTTGAAACCTGTTCTGCAATGCCATTTTCACTTTATGACTAATTATAGCATTCAGTGTGCATCAGCAGGGATGAACACAATTATGTAGCCAGTCAGGATCTTTAGGAGCCTCAGAGAGAATGCATATAGTTTAATTATACCCAGAACACGTATATTTAATTTAGTAACTTTTATGAAATGGTTGACAAATTTATACCGAACCTAGGAGGAAGCCAGACTACTGAGGTGCCAGATACAATTTTCTTACAAGACAGGAAATGGTGCGTATATGTAGAAATACCAATAAAAAGTTAGAAAGTAAAAGTTTAGGAGAAATGGCTCTCAAATAAAGAGACATGAATTGGAGGTTTCACTTAAACACAAATTGCTTTTATATTAAATGGCTAAAACGGGGAAAAAAAGGGAGCGGAACATAGTGTAGTATATCAAAACCATATTTATTTAGGATGTTAAAAATATACTCACAAAGGATATTCTTTTTAAAACGGCAACTTTATTTGGTTACATCGGTATCTTCCTGAGCTATACTAAAAATCTAATATAATAATTGTAAAACAGATATTTAAAAACTGCACATAATGTTAATAATCAAAGAAAACCCATCACAAAAGGAAAAAAATATATCTTCTCATCCGTAGTGAGGGTACAATATGTACAATATATACAAAAATAGGTCAAAAAAATGGGATAAAAAAATAATATAGCAATCTGGTCTTGAAATAGACCTCAATATTATAAAAAATTCTTATCACTCAACTTTATCCAAATAGATAATAAAAAATTATATATATATATATATATATATATATATATATATATATATATATATATATATATATATATATATATATATATATATATATATATATATATATATATATATATATAGCTTCTTTTATATGGAGTATTGTTCAAGAGCTTCAACACTGTTTGATCCAAGAAAGGACTTTTTGGACTGAGTTCATTGGTGGATAAGTACTTTTTCAACTTTTTCTGCCTGGGACTTTTTGTAGTTTGCCTGTATTGTGTGCCTGTTTTCTAATTTAAACTTATATAAAAAAGTGCACTATCCCGGTTTAGATCTCTTCCTATAGTTTGATTGGCTCTAGAACATTTGACCTAATCAGCTCAGCATTCTAAGTGTCAGAGACAATACTAAAATTAAAGTGGCTGCTTTTGTGCTCCACAAACATAAAGGCGAAACTGGCAAGCTAGGCAAGGTTCATAGCTTTTACATAGTTGTCCTTTAATGAGCAGCAATTAAGATCATTTACATGATTCACTTTTTTAATGACTTGACTTCATAATGTGCAACATGTTTTTAAAACAGTTTCAGATAACTAAATACAACATATGGGGCCTCATTAACAGCCTTATTAAATTGAGATTCGGTAATTTTAAAAGGGTTCTATTTAAGTTTTTAGTTAGTGAAGACCTTGCTTTTGGATAGAAGATCACTAACTAAAAACTTCTATTAAAAAAATATGCTGTGTGTTTAGAGCCCTTTTAAATTTACAGAATTGTAATTTAATAAGGCGGTTAGTTTTTAACTATTGTATTTTATTTTGCTTCAATTATGACAGACGTTTTGACATTGGAAACATGGGAAGAGCGGAGGCACAGTGGTTTAATAGAATGTCTCCAGTAGACCTCTACTTCACATAGTACTCAATGGAAGACTAAGTCCCCATATGATAATTCTCCCCCTCAAGATAATTGCAGTTTGCATTTCCAAGATAAAATTCCCTGGAACATAATCAGAATCCTCTAAATATACAATTGTGTCTTGCATACCTGTTAATGTTATCTTTTTACACATTTCTCCAGCATGTGAAATTTTTCATTTAAGGTGAAACTTGGCCATGGAACTCCAATGTTCGTTCATATAGGCTTAAAGCATTGCATTGTATAAGGAAAATAGCAGCATAAGCCAAATGCCACTATACATTCAAAGCAGTTTATTCCACATTGGGACGTTTAATAAAATAAAGTACTGTGAATACATGGTCGAATCCCTTCTGTCAGATACAATAAAGAACAAATGTGCTTTCTGTGTTTCTTCCGTTGATGCTGAAATATGTTTTTGCCATGATCACATATGTTTTGGAAAGCATGTCCATTTACCTGATTTTTAACAGGGACCAATTTACATTGTAAATTTATATATATTTTTTGTGTGTATTTTTTATATAGATGTTTTTGTGTAAAACTCTCACATTTCCTTGTCATTTGGTTTGAGACAAAGGGAAATATGCAGGTGGAAATCAATCTACAAGGAGAGGCATCCAATTGCCCAAAAAATTTCCCTCTGAACATAACTATGTGAACGATGCATCTGTTACTGTGCTGTGGTCCAAGCCACGTAGAAATAATGGCGAACAGATTACACTTCGTTTTTCCATTATCAATCCTTCCACTTGTTGCTTTCCAGCCCAGATAATTTAGTTTTGTTTTTTTTTGCCTGGCTCCCTCTAGCATTCTCCCCCCTCCTTCACCGCCCGTGGCCATAATGACATCAATCTAAAGAGATTTCCTCTTCTACATAGCTCTCGGCTAATTAAATTTCCAGGGCCCGTGTGTCACCTGCAGCTGCTATTTCATTGTTGGCGGCCTCTGTGCTTGGCAACATTGCCAAGCTGAGCCGCGCTGTTTGAATAGGCGGGAGCTTTTGCTGCAGAATGGAATAATCCATGGTGGGATAGCTATGCAATGACTCGCATGGACTTTCACTGTGCAGGCAGAGCAGTCCTTTATAACCCTCTTTTAGATCTCTGCCACTAGATTATTCCAGCAAGCCTCATCACGTAAGCATCAAACCAGGCTTTTTGTATCAGGACAGCAGCTCTACTAAAGCTCCACCATATTGTAATCTCACTAACCCCTGTGCAACAGGAGAGCTTTGTGCCCCCTAGGCATTATTTACAACTGAAACAAATTTGAATCCACAATGGAAAATTGGTTCTAATGGAATACGGCCTTTTTATTACCAGAAGTGTGCTTCAAATGTCACCCGGCACACAAGTGCTATTCCTAGATAATACATCATTCTAACTTACAAACCACCTATTTGGTCTCCATCAAATAGAGAAGTCATTAATAATGTGATTAAATAGTGTTTTTAGTCTGAATAATTTCACAGCTCATATAAAATTATGAATTTATATATCCATGTATATTTAAGTACAGCTGATTATTCTTAAAATAAAATTGGTACAAAATACAGAGAGTTCTGTATATTAGTTACCATGTTGCAGAATAGATGGATCTCCAGGAGACAAAGATTGTACTGTATGGTCAAGCACTTTGGTGATCAACCACAAGATATGAGAATGACCAGCTAACAAGTGAAAGAGCTGTTCATTTTGAATGGGAAGACATCACATCACAATCCCTTTTCTGACTTTACTTTCTTTATGGCTGTCTCTAGCAACTCTTTAGGGACAGCTACAAATCATACAAAAGGGTTGGTTACAAAAAAAAACTGCATGTTTAGAGTAGGGAAAGGTAGGTTCAGGCATGGATAACACCGAAGGCTCTCATTGCACTTGTGATGAGCACCACAGGCACTCATCGTGATGGGCCGCGGTACTTAGGCTGCAATGAGCACCGAAGGCGCTCATTGCATCGCTCGTGATGAGCGCTGCAGGACCAAAGCGCGTAAATGCAACTGCGGCCCCTGCAAACCAAGGCCCGCAGTTACAGGGCTGCACTAAATTATGAATTTAATGGCCGAACCACGCAACTGGAAAGAACAGCAAAAAAATCAAAATATGCCTCAAATAACTTGCACACAGCACAGTGGGAGTGCCAGGGAGCCTGTAAGTGAGGTTGCAAGTTAATTTGAGGGATGAAAAAGAGCCCCAAGGCAGTAACACTTAACCCAAGGCAGTAACACTTAACCCAAGGCAGTAACACTCATCGCGAGGGCCCTAAACTACATGGAGGGGGGAGGGGGGCTTGCCATGAGAGCCGAAGGTGCTTATTGCAAAGCAGGAAAGTTGCGGCTTGCCAAAAATGTCAGTGAGCAGCAAAGCCGCTCATCACGAGGCCTGCAAGGTACACAGGGGGAGAGGCTCGCAATGAGCACCAAAGGCGCTCGGTGTGGAGCGTGCGATGAGTGCTGAAGGTCCTTAGAGGGCCCATAGCCTCGTATTGTGTGGCAAACCACATTGCCTGGCTTCATGTTTTTGCCGTCATTTTTTGACCGTCAAGTCGCTAGTATTGTCATAATGATGGACATTTTGAAAGGTCAATAACAGGGCCCTTCATTCTTTTTTGTAATTTGTTACGTTTGTTTTTTACTTGTATCTGCCCTGTTTAGTGCTAGAGAATGTCAGCGCATTATGAATAAAGGTTAATAATAATAAGGTATATCCTTTGTTTTTGAATGACATGACTGAACGGATGTCTGTCGAATTGACGTTTATTCCTATAGAAGGCTGATTTAGAATACCGCCCCCAATATCCGAGATCATGTTTGCAACAACATAATAAAATGTAATACTTTTTTTGTGTAAAGTTTTATATGTGCATTGTAAAAATAACTGAATTATACTATAAAGCATACATTAAAACCACTGACTTAACTTGCAGTAATTAATTCCAGACTGCTACCACTTTCACAATACTGTGGAAGGTTGGGTTTATATATGGGGGGTGTGGAGAAGTCTTGTCACCACTAAGGAGTAAGGTATGGAGTTACAGCTGCAAAACCACCAGTAGTGCTCCAGCTCCAAGGAGTATAACTTTTGTAAATACTCAGCTAGTGCAGATTGTGATTGGTTACACCTTCTACAACATACATATTGCATGCACATTTTATGATATTATTACAGAGAACCGGCAACATTTTCCATAACTGCTTTTGCACTGTGGTTAAAGTGATTGGACTTTGAACAAAACAGGAAAGATCAAAAAAATATATATATTTTTTTCTCTTTTTGTCCTGCAGCGTTAGCGTTTTAAAGCAATGTATGTGTTTACTTATTTTGGTGTATTCAATGTACCAGCTGAGCGTAGGGGACAGGATTTCAGCTCCTTAAGGAATCATAAATTAAAATCTCCCTCTAAATGCTTAAATCTCTTCACTGCAATAATAAACTGCAGCTTTTTTAGCTAGTACCTTACTGTGTTTGGCAAAACAAAAGGAAAAAGTGGACCGTTGCAGGGAGCTTGTGATTTGTGTTCCTTTCAGAACCTATAGATACAACCTCTCTAAACGCTACCGGGAGGCAGAGCAGTTATATAAAAAAGCTTATAATACTGTAACATCAATTTCAAAGAAAAAAATGAAAAAGTGTTCACTTGTATATCAGTACAGCTTGGCATTGGTAAATGCAGTGTCCTTTTAAATAGTTTGGGGGGGGGGGGGGAATATGCAGTATAACTGACATTTTCCAGGTATCAAAAGTGGCGTTGCTTTGTGCTGGTAATTCCATTAGTGAGCCCTGTTTCCATTTTGGCCTTATTGGCACCAGAAATTACTTCTAAAAAATGAAGGCTACATTTACAGAAACGCCAAAAAGAGCTTACATTACATGTAAATTAGACTACTGATAGTAAACAAAATTAAATTGCTGCCTTTTATGTCAAAATCTGTCACACTACTTTTAAAAGTTCTGGGGCAAAAGCAGGGTATAAAATCCTAATTTCCTGCTGATGCCTACAATGTTTTAAATGCATAATTTTCAGTTTTTAAAGCTGTACAAAACAGGAAATGTAATTAGTTTGCCTCCAAGCACTTTCTCCTATTGACTGATATATGAAGTCAATTCTTTGTGGAAAGCCACACTAGTGGTGAAATGGCCGTCAGGCTGGGCTTTTAGGCACATTGGAACCCTTTTTTTATTTCACTAGCTGTGACAACTTGTGAGAGTACCAATAGGGTATTAAAGGAGAGGAAAAGTGTAGCTTTCCTTAAATGTAATGGCCTATGATTCGTCTTCTGAGTGTTTGCCATATCCCATAGACCGGCTTATAAAACCTGTAACCCTATTTCAAACCCCTTATTGTTTTTTATAATGTAGGTTATTCACTACTTTCTAGCACTGATTTTGTCATTGGACTATTCACAAATCTTCAATAGCCTATTCGTAAAATAATTTTTAAACCTTGAGGATCTCTGTTTTGGGGTATCTCTTAGAGAGCCTTCCATGAATAAGGACCCACTGATGTCATAGGCCTATTCTTCCTTGCTATACCTGTCTGAGTTATGCTCAGGCACTTTTTTTGTTTAATATATGTATGTGATTCGGAGAGTATTGTGGTCACTAATCTTCAAGCCAGCAGCAGCAAAGTGCAGAGATCTACAGCGCAGTGTCTGACTCCTCCTGCAGAGGACTACACATCCCATGATTCCTTTCTGCTATTACAGATTGCTACAATGTATTAACATGTAATAGCTGCCTGTGATTGGCCAAAACGATTTATGAATGTTATGCGTATTTTAGCAGGGATTTTCATGGGTGTTAAAGGCATAGGCAAGGGAGCTGGGTTAATAATGCATCTGATATAGGAGAATTTATAGTGTCTAGGAAAAAAAAAACGGTTAAACCGTTAGTCTGAAGTTTGCTGAATTTCTTGCATTTGCAAACTGTTTTCTATCAATGTTGACACCCCCTGAAATTCCCAGGGATAATTCACGTAACTTATACATTATTTTATATTTTTCCTGAGGATTGTGCAGACATGCTCTGTTAGCACTTGAAGTCTTCCCTACTGTGGGAAGTCACATGATGTCAGACACTTTCCTTTCCTTTAGCCAATCAGCAGCTATTATATTGGGTAATTTTTTTATGAAGTACCCGATATGTGCAGTGCTATTGCTGGGGGTGTCGACATCACCCCCAGCATATATATATATATTTGTTTTCATAAAAAGGTTTGCATTTTTTGCTAGGTGGGTTATGATGCATTCATAACCAACCTCACTTGCATATACCTTTAACGCGCAAAAGCAACGGCTTGCAAACTCAAGAGATTTAGCAAACATCAGGGTGAGTTGTTTAATTTTTATTTTGGTCTTTTTCCATGCAAAACAATGTTTCCATAAACTGCTGATTCTCCTCTATCAGATGCATTCATAATGCAGGAAACTTAAATATGCCTTTTAAATATAACAACAAAAAATGCCTAAAGATATATCCACAGAGTAGAAAAAGTACAGTTTACAATCTAAGATCATATGGTGTTAGGAAATGTAAGTCTCTTAGTTTTTTAAACTAAACCTTGTTGGCAAATGTGAATTTAATCTAGATGATATGCAGCGTCTCCGCAAGCTGCCAGCCCAGCTGCACAAAGTAGGTCATAGACTGTACCTGTGTCTTTCCGCCGGGTGGAAAGTGGCACATACTCCAGATCTGTGAGTCCCCACTGACATCTCTGGCTGCTAAATGTGCTGTTCCCATGGCTTCATGGCAGGTCAGGGTCGGGTCACTGCTAAACCAGTAAATAATTGTGTTGGAGGAGGAGGCAGCAGAGAGGAGGAGTAGGTACAGACAACTGCAAGTGGAACAGAGTGTCCCCACTCCACCACACACAGCCTCCTACATCACAGATTGGATGCAAAAGCTGGCTGCTGCATAGATTCTTCTGGCTTTATTTAGTTATTTAAGGGATTTCACTCGGGAATAGAATATACCTGTGTATCTATTTACTTTGGTGTACTTTATTTTATTAAAGGTATGTGAAAGTTTCATGGATTATGGGTGCATTTGATATAGGATAATAAGTAGTGCATGCAAACTTTTTTTTTTTTTTTAATGGAAAATTTTAAAATAAACCTGAATAAACTTACCCTAAAGTTTGTAGATTTCTGGCAATTGCTTTTGAGAAGGAATCCACCTGAAAATCCAAGCTAAATTAGCATAACATTTATAATGTGCGGCATTCTGTCTCAGCCGCAAATCATTATGGGATTTGTAGTTTTTTCTTCCTTCTACACACCCCTCTCTCCCCCTGGATGGAAGTAGATCCTCTGCTGGATCTCTGCATTGTGCTGCTATTGACTTGAAGTTTAGTATAGGGTTAAAAACATATGCAGTTTTTCTATTGTTTAATATAAGGTGCCTATATAAGCAGCTCTAGGGGTGTGGAAGCCACTTTTACCTTTTTAAGAAGTGCTTATAAATTCAGCTTTTTCTGTCTAAAATCTAACAAATTGTTCCCCCCTGCAGCTCATGAAGACGGTGTACTTCGAAGTACAGTGCTTGCACTTTTTCATAGTAACCAATTACCGGCAACATTCTGCAACACTACTTGAAAGAGATCACTAACAGACTAATTTATACAGCACAGTGCATCATTTGGGGTTGTTACCTTCTATTGCAAGATTTTATTGTTAGCATTTACATTACCACTTGTTCAGTACCTATTAACTCATTATAAATGGACCCTTTAAGTTTTTTATTTATATTCATTGTGACATAAGTAGATGCAGTAGTTAAAAACAAAAAAAAAAAAAAAACTACTTCTAAATGAATCTGTTCTTCCTCCCCTCTTCCCTCACTCCTGCCCTTTAAAGGGGACTCGGTCACCCTAAAATAACAGTTGTGTTTTTTTAGCCATCCATTTTTGTTTTCTAAAGTGGATCGTTAAAAGTTCTGTATTTGAGATGCATGTGTATGCAAATGAGAAGCTTCAAAATACTAAATCGCTGCTTTGATGTGCTAATTATACTCAGTCTGCTTGTCTGTCCCTGTGGTGATCAAAACAAAGTTAATTAGACTGCCTCCACATAATTCTCAAGTACTCTATCACAAATTAGCATATTGAGCTGCACTTTAGCTGCAGAAACAATGCTGTATTTCTCAGGAATTATTTACTGTAAAAAAAAGGCTAGTACAATGTAGTATGGTTTTCATGTTCTTAATGATGAAACAAACTTCTTGTTGGAGTAACCGTGTCCTTTTAAGCTGGACTGTATGGTGTCTTGACTCCTCCTCCCCCCCTATAGCAGGGTCTGAAATATTTTAAACTAAGCCACATTATGTAAAAATTCAGATCAATAGATAAGAGCCAGTATATTAAAATAGACCATTGTGTAAGGGAAAATATACAGCTAACCGAGAATTGCAATGTTTATTTTAGTAACAGAACAAACTGCGTACTTCCTGATGTTTAAAAAGGCGGTTCAAATGTGTGTAGGATGTATAATAATTTAATATTTTACTTTTTGAAGAAATAATGTAATGCTTGAAGATCCATATTTTGCCCTATAGGTTTCTTGTTTTTCACTGCAATAATGCAATTTAAACATCTTGGGAGCCCAGGACCCTACATATTTTACTACTACCCCTTTTACAGTGCCTTGGAAAAGTATTCACCCCCCTTGACTTTTTACCTATTTTGTTACATCACAGCCTTAAGTTCAATGTTTTGTTAATCTGAATTTTATGTGATGGATCAGAACACAATAGTCTAAGTTGGTGAAGTGAAATGAAAAAAATATATACATAAAACTATTTTTTAGAAATAGAAAACAGAAAATTGGCATGTGCGTATGTATTCACCCCCTTTGTTATGAAGACCATAAAAAGTTCTGGTGCAACCAATTACCTTCAGAAGTCACATAATTAGTTAAATGATGTCCACCTGTGTGCAATCTAAGTGGAACATGATCTGTCATTACATATACACACCTTTTCTGAAAGGCCACAGAGGCTGCAACACCTAAGCAAGAGGCACCACTAACCAAAACGCTGCCATGCAGACCAAGGAACTCTCAAAACAAGTAAGGGACAATGTTGTTGAGAAGTACAAGTCAGGGTTAGGTTATAAAAAAAAATATCCAAATCTTTGATGATCCCCAGGAGCACCATCAAATCTATCATAACCAAATGGAAAGAACATGGCACAACAGCAAACCTGCCAAGAGACGGCCGCCCACCAAAACTCACAGACTGGGCAAGGAGGGCATTAATCAGAGAGACAGCACAGAGACGAAGGTAACCCTGGAGACGCTGCAGATTTCCACAGCAGAAACTGGAGTATCTGTACATAGGACGACAATAAGCCATACGCTCCGTAGAGTTGGGCTTTATGGCTTTTGTTGGCCAGAAGAAAGCCATTACTTTCAGCAAAAAACAAAATGGCATGTTTTGAGTTTGTGAAAAGGCTTGTGGGAGACTCCCAAAATGTATGGAGGAAGGTGCTCTAGTCTGAGACTAAAATTGAACTTTTCGGCCATCCAAGAAAACGCTAGGTCTTGCACAAACCCAACACATCACATTACCCAAACAACACCATCCCCACAGTGAAACGTGGTGGCAGCAGGTGGGACTGAAAAACTGGTCAGAGTTGAGGGAAAGATGGATGGTGCTAAATACAGGGATATTCTTAAGCAAAACCTGTACCACGCTGTGCGTGATTTGATGCTAGGACGGAGGTTCACCTTCCAGCAGGACAATGACCCCAAACACACTGCTAAAGCAACACTTGAGTGGTTTAAGGGGAAACATGTAAATGTGTTGGAATGGCCTAGTCAAAGCCCAGACCTCAATCCAATAGAAAATATGTGGTCAGACTTAAAGATTGCTGTTCACAAGCGCAAACCATCCAACTTGAAGGAGCTGGAGCAGTTTTGCAAGGAGGAATGGGCAAAAATCCCAGTGGTAAGATGTGGCAACTCATAGAGACTTATCCAAAGCGACTTGGAGCTGTGATTACAGCAAAAGGTGGCTCTACATAGTATTGACTTTAGGAGGGTGAATAGTTATGCACATTGACTTTTTCTGTTCTTTTGTCCTATTTGTTTGCTTCACAATAATAATAATAATAAAACAAAAACATCTTTAAAGTTGTGGGCATGTTCTGTAAATTAAATGATTCAAATCCTCAAACAATCCATGTTAATTCCAGATTGTGAGGCAACAAAACACAGAAAATGCTAACGGAGGGGGGGGGGGGGGGGGGGGGTCTAGCTTCTAAGTTGTACATTTTTTTGTCTTCCACCCAGAATGCTTCAGCGTGTGTACACAAATAAGAATGTATATCTTATGAATATTTTTTATTGTAGAAAAATAAGTACCGTAATTGAACAATGTGATTCAGTAGTCTATTTTACCTTTTTATATTTTATATTTCTCACTTTTTTTTCTTTTTTTTTAAATACTTTTTCAACTGGGAATTGTTGTCTTAAGACTATTGTACTGATTATTTCAGAGGAATAACTACATATTTAATTGATTAATGTCAAACTGTACCCCATTCTAATTTTAATACTAAACCTGTACTTTTACATGGTTCGGCTATTTCTTTTTCTCCATAACCTTACAGATCTACTTAAAGTGACACCGCAAAAGCATGGTTTAATTGTTAAAACTATAGATAATAAGTACTTTATTAACTGATCCTTATTAAAAATATTTTGACGTTTGCCTGACTGAGCTGTTGATCTTTCTGATCCACCCACAAACATTAATATGCTTTGCTAATGATAGATCGTTGTCATTAATAATGGAGTGTAGTTGCCTGCACAAAAAAGACTTGGCATGCTCTTATCCAGATGACTTTGCCCAAGACAATGGGTCCAATAAATAATGGCAGTGATTCCTCAATGACAAAACATACTAATTGTTTTGTTGGCTGACTGACAGCTGAAAAATAGTAAACCTCAGTGTTAATTTACTGTAGGTAAATGAAGTTTAAGTAACTTTCAATTCATTAAGTACTTGTTATTACCTATCATTTTAAATTATACCATAGTTGAAACCTTCCGTGTCACTTTAATTACAGTTTTTACTAGCAATTATACTATTCTCACTTATAAAACGCTTCTGACGTTATGATTTCAGAAATCCTGATTAGCCACAGGGCTTTCCGACCGTTTCCTTGTAGCATTGACAGTATGGCCAGTGTTAAGCTTGCATGTTAACATTTATAATTCTCTAAGCAGCTCTAATTAAAAGCTTTTACGACATGGTGCAACCCCATTTGTGTATATTTTGTCATGTTTTCATGCTTGTCTTCCTCCTGAACAAAGATGGGAGGGGGCTAGAACGTGCTCTGTTTTGTTTCCTTATCCATAGGGCTGTGTGTAACCGGAGCAATGTTTTAATCTCTGCAGGAGTTAGTCGGTCACTTCCCTAGTGTGTGCACTTATTATACAAACAGAAATGTTCTTTATGGCCCAGTTCCCACTTAGCAATGTATACAGAGTTTGGAAACCCTCAGTGCTAAAGAAAATATAACACTTATTTTAATACACTAAAGCAGTGTTCGGCTCTCCAAGCAACATATTCTCACAATTTGCAGACCATCTGAAATACAGAAGATATTTGGCAAAATTTTCAAAAAAATAAAGGTACAATTCAATGTACTATATAAAGGTATTTTACTTCACTGAGAAATTTAATGCAATACTTCCATTATCAATTATAATCTGCCACTTTTGCTCATAAAAGCAAACATTAGCTAGTATAATATGTATGTATTTTTTCATCATACAGGTATGAAACCTGCACCTACATTTTGTAATAAGAACACGGTCTTGAACTTTTTATAAAGAAATAAAAAAATAAAATCCACTGAAAGGCTTAGTCAGTGCAATTTAGTATATTTCTACCTCAAAAAGCCAATTTGCTTTAAAGGGCTATTTACCTCACTGTAACCAAGAGGTCACACCACCCTTAAGCCATGTACTTGGATGGGAGACCACCTAGGAATACCAGCGGCTGTATGCTGTGGCCCACTGGAGAAGGGACTGGCAACCCACTTCAGTATCTCTGCCATGAATACCAAGTGGATCAGCATGACCATGGACATAAAGATGTTCCTAGTGTGTTGCAGTACGTGAGGTCATGGAGAGTCGGACATGAGTGAACGATGCAACAACAAAGTGCATTCATGGTGTGAAAGCACATGATTGTATGTTAAAATTAACAAAAAGTGTTTTCCATTACACTAATAACTGCTAACAAATCTAACATTTTAAGCCTGTTTACATACAAAGTCTCTACTGCCTACGGTCTGCTAGTTGATTAATAAAACAGCAGAGCCTCATAGTGAGGACACTGATTGGTAGCAGTTTTTCCCTGACCTCAGGACTGCACTGACCAGTTAACTCATAACTGACCTGTCTAGGTGATTCCAGTATTCCATGCTCTGTACAGATTTATTTATTATGGGTTAACTTAAACATGTTGCCTGTTTTCAAGTATAGTTGTTCAAAATAGTAAAGTAAAAAAAAAATAAAAAAATTACCGCAGTGGTTCTTTAAATTTGCCTTGTATTAAAGTCTACACCTAGAGACGATCTGTAAATGTTACTGTTAGGTTTGAGGAGATAGAAGAAGAAAAAAACAGTTCAGTTTCTGTTACTATAAAAGTATTGGGGGGGAAAAAGACTCTTCTTCATTATTTTCACCCATTGGTTGGTTGATAGCTGTTCTGTGCATCCTGCCAGCTCCCTTGGGGTTAAACTGTCACAAAAGCATGTCTGCAACAGTCAGCAAATGGGTTAAACCTAACAGCATAATTGTTGACAAGGGCAAAGGGCCATTTGACACTGGGAGGTGTTTCACAATTACTAGCACATGGGATATATTATATCCGGCACCCATGGGGATTGGTAGATGCCGGATAAATGTTGTTTCTATTTGCTTAAGAGTTACTATTAAAAGGCCTAGATTGACTGCACATAGGATGCTCTGCTAAGTATATTTGTCCGTGAAGGCTGTTCTAGCAGCAGCAGCTTTCACTCCTCACTCACGCACAGGTACGCTCGGCTGGAGGATGCGGTGCTGACCCTGGGGAAAGTAACCCCAACACTGCACTGTCTCTGTCGCTCATGCCTTTCTGATTCCAGGATATAATATATATATATATATATATATATATATATATATATATATATATATATATATATATATATATATATATATATATATATATATATATATATATATATATAGGAACAAAAATATAATTTTTAGGCCTCCTGGAGAGATCCATGTTACCCATCATCCGGTTCTCAGGTTGTGATGTAACAAACACAAAATGGATTCCTGTAATCATCAAAAGAGGATTTTCCCTAAAATGTTTATGCCTATTGATTACACAGCTGCTAATATGGTTGGTTTTGTAGGTACATGATAAACAGGTGTCTGTTTTTATGAACTGCAGTGATCCTTTAAATGTCCACCTTTACCCCATTTACAAAACTAAACCGAAATATGTGTAAATAAGGTCTAGATCAGCACACATATCTGGCTCGGTGCATTTATCCTGGATGTTTATCTAATTTTACCATACTGCTGCTTGTGTTGTTTTTTATATTTATTTATTATTTAATGTTTTTTAGTTGTTTGTTTTTTCCCACTTACGTAATCCCTGGTTTCAAAAACTTATTTTGACATTAGAGCGCAGAAATGTGGTTTTGTAGCCTAAAATTGAGACCGTTGTGCCTTGATTTCTGAATGATTTTTAGGTAGTAATTCTTAATCAAAAGGAACATGCATTTTTATAGGCCAGTCGGATAATGTGCATGCATTACTGGAAGATATGTGCGGAATATATTAATACTTCTTAATAATAATGCTGGGGTGTGGTCCAGATCACCGTCTGTGTAAAAGTGCTAATAATTGATTAGTGCAGTGATATCCAATTTCTTGGCGATCAGGAACAGTCCTTGGCAAAGTTTTTCAATTAAAGGGCTGTGTGTGTAGCACTCAAGTTCTCTGGGGCCTCACAATATGTTTAGCCTTATTGTTGGCTCTATAGCAAAAATGGAAAACAAATAAAGTTGATTTAAAGGGCCGCTGCAAAGAAGCATTTTTAAAAAGATTATGGCTAAATGTTACATCTTTTGTGAAAAATTAGTTGTCTGTAGAATAGAATTATAGAGAGACTTGTGGTTTTATTAGTGTGTGTGTGTATATGTGTATATATATATATATATATATATATATATATATATATATATATATATATATATATATATATATATATATATATATATATATACACAAATACAACAAAAACATCCCACTCAGCACGGGGAACAGCCAGGACGTCTGGGAGTGAGGTAGAACGTGAATTTAAGTCTATTTGGCCAAGTTTCGCAACTCGGGGGGGGGGGGGGTAAAAAATGTAGGGGAAAAAAAACGAAAATGAGGCTACACGACCCTGGACCGCACAAAACCCCGCCAACCATGTACCTCTTTCAGACAGTAGTGTACAAGGTACAAAATACACTATATTACAAAGGACGGCAAACAACGCTATTTTACAATCCTAACTTGCCACTAACATTACGCATCTAAACTAGCACTTTTCACAAATAAACCAATGGTTTGCCCTTGCGCACGCAGCCTATTTCTAATGCATAGTTGGAACAATCATGACACTATCTCCTCAGGCCAGCAACAGTCCAACTGGACATTATATGCTGCAGAGCAATAAAAAGACATTTTTGGCTCTTCAGGCTAGTTACATATATTAATTAGAAAAAGGTAAACTATATTAATTTATTATTCAATTAATTCATTAATTAGTATTATAAAAAATATAGAGAGGAGCCAAACAACACGCAAGGAGAGTATAAAAAGCTTAACATTGTGTGCCAAACAGCATTGCCAGGCTTCAAATTTAATTGACCGTCATTTTTTGACGGGCAAGTCGCTAGTATATATATATAGTTAATGAAACGTCTGAATGCCCGATCAACTAGTACTCAAACAAGAGAGATCCTCAAAATTTGCCTCCATTACCACAGCCGATGACTAGAACTGGGAACACCGCCTAAAAAATGTTTATGGGCATTTAAAGAAAATGATTAATCTTTATCATTATTGCTCATAGTCTCACACAAAATGTTAATACTTGTCTGAACATGACAGTAGATAGAGTTAGGGTGGAGTGTAAACGGTCAGGTTATGAAATTCACAGACTGTCTCTGCTATAAATCTAGTAAATCTGAGCTCTAGAAAGATTGAATGAACACTAAATATTCACATTTTTACTATCATCGCCCAATCATGGGGGTCCCTGGCGAAAATCATCCTGGAATATACAGTATCTGTGACTAGATGGGATTCGGTTCTCGTTGTAAAGAAGACATGGCACGTGTGGGGCAAACATTTGAGCCTTGCTTCATTGTTGGACAGTTTTAGAATTTGTCCAAATCCTTTTATTTAGTAAGTTTGGTGATTTAGTACTCAGGTTCAATGTTGAAAAAATTATGACAGAGCACCTTTTTAAGACTTGTATACTGTATAGAGGCAGTCCCCAGGTTACAGGCGAGATCCATTCCTGAGAAAGTTTTTAGGTCGGGTTTGTATGTAACTCTGATTCCTGATGAATAATAATAACAATATTATAATGACTCGTGTGGTAATACCTCTGTACTGTAATAACAACTTACAGTCCCCAGATTCAGTCACTTTCTCATGCCAATTTTGCTTTTTTTTTTTTTTTAATCTTTGTCACTAATTGTTATGCTTCTATATTCAGCTCTCTCTCTCTCTCTCTCTCTCTCTCTCTCTCTCTCTCTCTCTCTCTCTCTCTCTCTCTCTCTCTCTCTCTCTCTCTCTCTCTCTCTCTCTCTCTCTCTCTCTCTCTCTCTCTCTCTCTCTCTCTCTCTCTCTCTCTCTCTCTCTCTCTCGTCGATCAACCATTTATAAAGTTACTTCATAGAATCCAGACATGTTGCGTCGTAATAAAACATAATTTGCTGCTTTTAAGTTTTGTACTGTCCGTCTAAGATGCCAGAACATCACTTTATGCACGCAGTTAAAGCTGATCTGCTAGCAATAAAATATCCAAATATTTTCCCGACTGTATACTAGCAACCATGATGAAGCAAACTATTGTAACTGAAGCTATGTAAATGAATCTGCCATTGCATAATCCGTTCAGCCATTCCAGTTTTTAATCTGAGTTTGGCATTGCAAGGAAAACCTGAGGTGATATCAAGGGAAGTGCCCTGTAAATTACACAGAGTTGTCAGTGTTTGCATTGTGTGTGTGTGTGTGAGCAATGGTCTATCTCTGTCAGCAGTTGCATGTACATCAGGTAAAAAGATGCTTGTTTGTTAAATATGTAGCAAACTATCAATATTAGCAGCTGCATAAGCAATAACTATAAAATTAATTAAATAAAAAAAAAAATGGGAGGAAACTCAGAATTTTTGAGGACTTTGTGATTAGAGGAATCCATTTTGTGTTTGTTACACCACATCCTGAAAGCTGGATGATGGGGTGTGTTTGTAGTTCTCAGTGGAGAGAGGTGTATGGGAAGAGGGAACAGGGAGAAGTTCAGTGTTTTTATTTGATAATTAGGTAAGATTAAAATTAACATCACTCCATTTCTCCCTCACTGGCCCACACCTTGCATCATTCACTGCAACATAGCTCTTCAGAAGTGTAAAGCCTCTCTCATGAAACATCAATGTGTCATGGATCCCTCCACGGCTACTGCATAGGAATCAAACTTTATATTTTTTTCTAATTAAAAACTAGTTTTATGACTTCTTTTCCTGATTTAATTATGCTCCTATCAGGTTTAACGTTTTATATTGTATAATTTTTTCTTTGTGCATGTGTTCTTTAATGGGGAGGCTGACTTGCAGGAGAAGGGATAGGGACAAATCCAGTAAATGAATTCAAAAATGGCTGGAATAAGCATAAGTCTGTTCTCTATTTAAGCCAATGTTAGTTTTGCGGTGCCAGTCTCCGTTTAAAGAAATGTTGATGCCTTGCAGTGAGGGAATTGGCTTTTATGAGCATTTTTGTGCATATTCGGATATAGCAAATTTTAAATATGTTCTTTCATTATATGTTTTCATATTTGTTAATAAAGCGAACAATGAAAAAAAAATATTTACTGGTACTGATTGGTTTTGGTATGATTGTAAAATCATAAGCAAACCCCATAAGAAATGTGCTGATTGTTTTGTGTCTTCCCGATCTTTGTGTGGTGAGGAAGGCACCACAAGGTAACATGCTGCATAATGATATGGGATGTTGCTATAAAACACCACATTTAATTGTCAAATCTACAAAATTATTCCATCTTTGCCTTGAATTTTCTAGTCAGACACCCTGCTAGATAGTGCAGTCCTGTTTGGAAACTAAGGTGGCAAGGAGGTGGCCATGTATGTCTGGAAGGGTACAGAAGCAGGAGGTGGCCATGTACAGTATGTCTGGAAGGGTACAGAAGCAGGAGGTGGCCATGTACAGTATGTCTGGAAGGGTACAGAAGCAGGAGGTGGCCATGTATGTCTGGAAGGGTACAGAAGCAGGAGGTGGCCATGTATGTCTGGAAGGGTACAGAAGCAGGAGGTGGCCATGTACAGTATGTCTGGAAGGGTACAGAAGCAGGAGGTGGCCATGTACAGTATGTCTGGAAGGGTACAGAAGCAGGAGGTGGCCATGTACAGTATGTCTGGAAGGGTACAGAAGCAGGAGGTGGCCATGTACAGTATGTCTGGAAGGGTACAGAAGCAGGAGGTGGCCATGTACAGTATGTCTGGAAGGGTACAGAAGCAGGAGGTGGCCATGTACAGTATGTCTGGAAGGGTACAGAAGCAGGAGGTGGCCATGTACAGTATGTCTGGAAGGGTACAGAAGCAGGAGGTGGCCATGTACAGTATGTCTGGAAGGGTACAGAAGCAGGAGGTGGCCATGTACAGTATGTCTGGAAGGGTACAGAAGCAGGAGGTGGCCATGTACAGTATGTCTGGAAGGGTACAGAAGCAGGAGGTGGCCATGTACAGTATGTCTGGAAGGGTACAGAAGCAGGAGGTGGCCATGTACAGTATGTCTGGAAGGGTACAGAAGCAGGAGGTGGCCATGTACAGTATGTCTGGAAGGGTACAGAAGCAGGAGGTGGCCATGTACAGTATGTCTGGAAGGGTACAGAAGCAGGAGGTGGCCATGTACAGTATGTCTGGAAGGGTACAGAAGCAGGAGGTGGCCATGTACAGTATGTCTGGAAGGGTACAGAAGCAGGAGGTGGCCATGTACAGTATGTCTGGAAGGGTACAGAAGCAGGAGGTGGCCATGTACAGTATGTCTGGAAGGGTACAGAAGCAGGAGGTGGCCATGTACAGTATGTCTGGAAGGGTACAGAAGCAGGAGGTGGCCATGTACAGTATGTCTGGAAGGGTACAGAAGCAGGAGGTGGCCATGTACAGTATGTCTGGAAGGGTACAGAAGCAGGAGGTGGCCATGTATGTCTGGAAGGGTACAGAAGCAGGAGGTGGCCATGTATGTCTGGAAGGGTACAGAAGCAGGAGGTGGCCATGTATGTCTGGATGGGTACAGAAGCAGGAGGTGGCCATGTATGTCTGGATGGGTACAGAAGCAGGAGGTGGCCATGTATGTCTGGATGGGTACAGAAGCAGGAGGTGGCCATGTATGTCTGGATGGGTACAGAAGCAGGAGGTGGCCATGTATGTCTGGATGGGTACAGAAGCAGGAGGTGGCCATGTATGTCTGGATGGGTACAGAAGCAGGAGGTGGCCATGTATGTCTGGAAGGGTACAGAAGCAGGAGGTGGCCATGTATGTCTGGATGGGTACAGAAGCAGGAGGTGCATCAAACCAGAATAAAAGTGTTCACAGCTTTCATTAAAAACTTGGAATGTGGACCATTAAAGGGCCATTGAAATTGTTTGTTTTTTCTTTGTTGTGTATGATGATTTTGTTTTAAAGAAATGCACTGAAAAACATCAAGGTCCTAAGGCAGAATAAACTGTTCTGAATGTATAATAGCTTGTCTAATACAGATATATTTCAGCTCATTGGTTGACGGAGTCATACATACCTGCCGATGAGATTATACAGACTTCTGCACTCTCTGCAGAGACAGGTATTTCCTGTTTGTTTCAATAAAGATCAAATACATTTTACTTATGTTATGTATTGTTAAAAACATGCATATTTTTTTATAGCCCATATTATTCCAGTCTTCCCATCCTGCTGCGAGTGAAGTGTGCCCGAAAAATGGGGACATCTGATCACCCCAAACTAGGGAGACCTCTAGCTCATTATAGAGTGCAAGCTGTGTTATTTCCTGAGCACAGAGTATGAGATGACAGAGCCCATTGAGAGTCTTGACCTGGCTCTGAGCGAACTTTATTATTACAGCGTGATGTACTTTTATTAACTTCCTTATCACGCTGGCACATTGCGTACATTGTACTGAACAAAGTATATACAAATGGCACTGCTGTAGATCGTTAAGGCAATAAAGCAATGCCAGTAGCACAGCAGCTATAATCCCCTATTACTTAATGCACTTCCTCGCTCTGAAAAGTGCCCCTTGTTTGAAGAGATTCTGGCATGTTTTATGGAAAGCAGGTTAATAAAGATCAGGAAGGAAGCCGAATAAGAAAGCAGAGGTCCTTATTATGTGATTCTAGATAATTTACATACAATTTATTCTTCACTAAGAGGTGTACGCAAGTGGAACCGTCATCTGGCATAAGTGGTAGGGACAAATTCAGTATAAAATGGAAGTCAAGGTCCCAAATATCTGCATTGTTATAGTTACACATACAAATACTTTACTATAATGGCATTCAGAAGTTCACATATAGAAGTGGATGTAGGAATGTAATTAAAGGACAACTGTAGATTAGCAAAAATGCACATTTGTAAAGTTTGCAACAAATATTAGTAGTTTGAGTATATAAGGCATGGTCATAAATGCATTTTCAGGGATAATCTGGATGTGTTAGTGCATGGAAGCTGCCATGATGGTCATACTTCCTTTTCATAGGACAAATTCTATGGGAGACCAGGGTAGGTGTCCTGTTTTGAAATCTAAATCCACCAATGAATCGGAAAATCCTCCACCTTCTTCTAATGTTTATTCAAGACTGAAGGATTGCAAGTTAGTGTCCGAACCAAACGCAAGCAGTCTTCACAAATCCTACTATGTTAATGCTGGCTGCTAACTTTTTAGTTTTATCTTCTATTTCTATATATTCTAAATGGCTCATATCAATCCTGACTGGCTCCTAAGTGTCACTAAATTTGTCAAGCCCTGGCCTAGAAAACACACTGGCTTCTAAAATCTTCCTGGCTAGTGGTTTTGGATTAAAGAGTGAAAATGCACTGGGGACTCATTTTCATGTCCCCAGAGTGTAGTGCAATAACTGTATTTCTTGAAATTCTGAGCAGGAACATAAACTTTTTTTAAATTTTATTTTTAGATGTTCAAATGTGAACACAAATGTACTATTCATTATATTTATCTATTTATTGTTGTTTTATATATATATATATATATATATATATATATATATATATATATATATATATATATATATATATATAATGTATTACATGTTGGTTGTAACTAAGTGACTGAAGCCACCCCAGTGCAATGATTTGTGTTTTTTTGTTTGTTTTTTAAATACATTCTTAAAAGAAGCAAAGTGGAGTAAATGCTTTTTTAATATGATCAGCATCTTAGAAGCAGGTTAAAGGACACTGATATTCCTGTACCATCTGGCACGTACTGCCCTGTAAGCTAACAAGACTTTTTTTTATTTTGTAACCATCTATGTAATTAAAGGAACGGCACGCAGTTATTAGTAAAAAAGAAAAAGGATACATCTTGGTGGTAGGGCTAAACTGAGGGTGGGGTAGAGCTGTGGACTAAATGTAAATGTTCATTTTCTAGACCTGTTCTTGTAAATGCATTATTGTAAAGGAAGGTGTTCTCATGTTCTTTGCCTCTTTTTTTAATATTTAGCCATACCCCTCCTGGTATGTAGTGCCACAGCTGCCCTCTTTCTTCAGCACAGATCCCCAGTGGGCATCTAGCAGCTGGCTCATGTGGATGGGTTCTTGATGGGCCTCAGGAGACCAAACACTGCTTCAGTGGCAATTTCTTATTCCTAAGATTTAAAATAGCAATACCTCCAGCACCAACAGTAATTTTAAAATCTGTGACGTGCACAAGGAATTATGTCAGAGTTATTAAAGTATTTTTCTTCTGTTAGTGTTTTTGAACATGGTACAACTGCGAACGTGGTATGTTGTTCCATGGAGTGGTTGCGGTCTTCTGGGATCTCCCTCTGTCGGATGTTTGTAGTGAAGAGGATCTGCAATCTCCCCTGTTTAATAATATTAGGATATATATATATATATCTCCCTAATACATGAAGCAGTTAAATTAATCAATAAAACACTTCAATGGAATAAAATCCAAGATATGATTTGTACTTTGTTTGTACATGGTGTTATCTTTTATGTAGAATTAGAGGGATTTTGAGTAAGGTTGTGTCCTGTTAGACTGGTTTATCCATCCCATACTTGGTAGTTTACCTACCGACTTCCATGTAGGGTAGCAGTTGCGGACAAGCAATGCCTTTAGTAAACACATACTACACCCAGCACAGCTGATGTCCGTGGAGTGGTTGCTGTCTTCTGGTATCTCCCTTGGCTGTTATCTGTCCCTGTCCATAATTAGATAACAAATATACAACAATGAAATAGTAAAATGACTAAAAACTAACATCATTTATATAGATAGTCACACCAAGGGCAAATGTGACCAAGGACAGTGGGAAACACCTTCTGTAGTAATCAACATTTGTGCAAGCTTCATCTGCTGATGAGGAATGTTTTGCACCCTCTATAGGGATACACCGAAAATAATTTTGCTTTGTTCATTGTGCTTCAGCACCCTCTGATCCCTAAAGGAAACCTGACTTGACTACATCTTGCAGCCCCCAGAGCTTTCAATGTAAATATCTGCATACATATGTCATTATTCATGTGTTCTTGCACCTTTAAGGCATTTTTTTTTTGTTTAACAAAATCCTACATAATTCATATTTTCAAGGGATACGATGAGAATAACAACGATTACATTGATCAGTTAATGTTTTTAGATTTTACAATAAGGGTGGAAGAATGTTCAAATTTGTTATGGATACAAATCTAGATAAAACAGAAATGAAATCTTTAGGAACCCAGATTTTTTTATTTTTTTGGAAGACAATATTTGTGTTACATTTATCAGTTGTATTTGCTTGCGAAATATAGCGTTCCATTTATGTTGTACATGTCTGCCAATGTCATATCAAATCATAGAAAACCAAGCCATGTATTCCTAAATATAGGGCCAAAATACTAAATAGTACAATCCCAAATTAATGAAAGAGAGAACCTGGTATATACTGTGTAAACGTTAAATGTTCTATTTCTTCATGTACTGTGGTGAAATTGTCTAATGGTCAACAAAGGCTACAGAGCAAAAAAGAGATAGATATTAGCGCCATTCCACATTCACAGACAAAGAGTTTTTATTTAGTAAAAAAAAAAAAAAAAAAAATAAATATCATTACAGGTTCTGGGATATTTCGGGGCTGTGTCACTCTAGTGAGTGGGTCCAGACTGATATACTACAGGATATTTCTCCCTGTGAAGGGCACAAGGGAGCTAAAAGAGGTTGCTCTCAGAGTGGGTTATCATGGCCATAGAACTAACCTATTAAGGTTGGTTCGTTCTCTGATTGAGCACCTCTATTTTGTTGGGGGATATTAATTAGTTATCTGTATAAAAAATGGTATGACATTTATGTAGAACTTCAAATGTGCTTCAAGCAAAGCTGCACTATTTTATTAGAAATGGCATAGAATATACTTGTGTTTATAATATGTGTGTTTGCAGGTATGTGTTTTTATGTATACTATAAATAAAAATGTAAGCATATGCTCACTACATTAAACAGTTTTAAGCATAGCACAGGATGGATTATGCACAAACCAGAGAACCTACCCACAGACAGCACTGTTTTGATCTTAATGGATCTCATCCGTGTGGGTCTGGTTCCTTGTTTGTGTGGTAGATTTTAGTATAGAGTAGTTCACTACAACAATCATTACACATTTGGTGGGCTAGAGTGATATAAGCCCTCCACGGTACAGAGTACAGAAAATTAATTTGTTATTCCATTTGAATATCTAAAAAGTTGAAAAAGTGTGTGTGTGTGTGTATATATATATGTGTGTGTGTGTATATATATATATATATATATATATATATATATATATATACACACACACAATTTATTTACTATATATATATATATATATATATATTCTAGTAAATAAATTGTGTGTGTGTGTGTATATGTGTGTATATATATATATATATATATATATATATATATATATATATATATATATATATATATATATATATATATATTCTAGTAAATAAATTGTGTGTGTGTATATATATATATATATATATATATATATATATATATATATATATATATATATACATACAATTTATTTACTATATATATATATATATATATATATATATATATACAATTTATTTACTATATATATATATATATATATATATATATATATATATATATATACAATTTATTTACTATATATATATATATATATATATATATATATATATATATATATATATATATATATGTATATATATATATATATATATATATTAGTAAATAAATTGTATATGTGTGTGTGTGTGTGTGTGTGTATATAAATAGTATATCTGTGTTCACCTTTTGAATGTCTAAAATAAGTAAAAAAACAACAACTTTCCAGCTCAAAATTCAGAGAAAAGCATAAAAAAAATTATATATATATATATGTGCTTTTTTATTTAGCAATCCGTGTAATTTGCATCCTTCTATAAGGAAGGCATATACTAGCACCAGTTACACCTTATATACCTGCAGTTATGAGCTGATAGTACAAAGCAAGCAGGTGTTTGCCTGTGCACAAGAAGACAAAATACCGCAGTTACCTAGGAGGTCCCATGGGTGCTGAGGCTTTCATCACCTTCCGCCCTCCCCTACAGAAAGATAACTCGTTTAATAAAATTCTTCAGAAACCCCGGCTTCTAAGCTGACCTTGAGGGCATTCTGCAGAAAGTAGGCGTGTGTGTGTGAGCGCTGCTCACCATGTCTTCTTCACACTAGTCAAGCAAGCTGCCAGAGGGACAGATGTTGCCAAATTCAGATATACAGAGGGGAAGGCAAATATTGCTAAGCAACCATTTACTTGAGAGAGCATTTTTAGGAGCGCAGCCAAGGGAGTTATGCCTGGGAGCTCAGCGATCCTTCTCATGGCCCTGCCTGTACGAGGGAAGAGATTAAAACTTCTTTCCTGTCAAAGCTACATTGGAGCCGCCAGCACAACCTGTTGACACGGATTAGGACTGACAAGGGGGCTTGTGTGGAGACGGCACAAAAAGCTTGTGGCCATGTAGGAGGAAAGTGAGACATGTTCACAGAGGTAAGTCCCTCCTGTTGGGCGACAAGCTGTCAGTATCTGCTGTAGGGTGCTCGCAGGCGGCAGAGGGGAAGGCTGAGCCTCAGCACCAGCATTTGTTTAAACCTTGCTCTAAATTACACACACCGCTCAGTGTTTGGGTCCAACATATGGTTAGTGAGCTACTGCAAGGACCAGAGGGATGTTTATAAACAATATGTCTGTGTGTGAGGTCCTGCCCCCTCCTCCCCCTGCACACAGCTTTCATCTTATAAAGGCATTGGGTGTGCTTTTATTTTAGGTGGATAGGGATGGAAAGAGTAATGCCAGGCTGCAAGTCGGTGCTTCTCATCGTGGTGGCAACATGTATCAAGGGTCATAATTTGTTTTTGTGTCTGATTTACAATTGTGTGCACTGACATATTACAGATTTACTCTATAGCAAGCATAAACCTACATTACTATATATATATATATATATATATATATATATATATATATGCCATTCAAGTGTAATACTGAGAGGCCACACTGTGGGCTGCAATAAGTTAGTTATTAAAACATTTCAAGAAAATAGGTGTAATTAGGTCTGGTTTTGTTTTGTATTTTTCCTTTTTGAAATCAATAGCTTGGGTATGTTGCTACACGCGTGTATGCATTGTGCATGCATACATGTTAAGTCTCTTGTGCAATCTCTGCTTTGCTTACTTAAGCTTTTTTCATTACCAGGATATATTTGCAGAAATTCTACAGTCTACAGGTCATTGTGTGTTTGTGAATAGTTGATGCACCTGTTTGAAGTTTTGCAATAAATCTGCAACCTCAAAGACATTGATTGCTTTGCGTGAACGGTTTTAATTTTGTGTTGTATTTTAGGGTTTTTAATTTTTATATTAAATTAAAATCCTATGCATAAGTCGTATCCTAAAAAGGAAGAACGCTAATTTAATAGGTCTAAGTCAGGGATGGGCAAATTCGGTCCTTTAGGCCCACCTATAGGCCTGGATTTGAGCGAAGTCAGGATGGCCTAAGAAGTGATAGTCTCACCTGTATGCAGCATGGGTATTCTCAGATGTGTGTGTGTGGACCAAATCCAGGACCAAACTTGCATACCCATGCTCTACGTTTTTTGTTTGTTTTTGCGCAGTTCAGTCATGTCCTACTTTCCTTGAACTCACGGACTGATCCACTTGGTATTTACTGGAGTGCCAGTTCCTTCTCCAGTGGGCCACAGCATACAGCTCCTGGTATTCCTAGGTGGTCTTTCATCCAAATACTGACCAGGACCAACACTGCATGCCTTCAGGATGGTGTGACCTCTTGGTTCCCTTTAAATTAAAAAAAAAAAAAGCTGTTTATACAGGCAATGTGTTTGTTCCCTTTAATAAACATTCAAAATAATATTTACAAGGAAGCAGTATCCATTCAGAATATGTGACCCTTTAATATATGTGTTTGATTCCATTATAAGCTAACTTATATCATATATGGGCTGTCTGAAGAACATAAGCCAGGGGTGGTCAATTAGAAGTAAAATGGTCTGAATGACTGTGTAAAAATAAATATGAATTCTGCAACGTCTACATTTTCATAAATACACACACTTTTTTTTAAATATAATGGCATACTGGTTGAAATAATGAAGTTTATACATTGAAAAGGAATTGATGTTCAGTCGTGGCCCGAAGCACCCCGTGCACAACTTGTCTTGGTGTGCTAATCCATAAGGTTTTCATGGCAAAGCTACTGGAGTGGGTTGCCAGTTCCTTCTCCAGTGGTCAACAATTTGTTTGACCTCTCTGCTTGGACCTGCTCATCTTGGTTGACACTACATGGTATAGGCTTCATTTAGGTATTCAAGCCCCCTTCACCACGACAAGGGAGCGATCCAGAACTGCATTTTGAAAAACAATATGTAATTGACCGCTTTTTAAGAAATGTTTAGGTTATTCTTAAGTAGTTTTTAACCCTTGGCTATACATTGTGTTGGACATTTTTTTTATATAGTAAATAATTCCTGAGTAATTCAGTATTGTGCATTCTGCATTTTTATGAAAATGAGTGGCAGCTGAATACTAAAATATGCTTTCATTACAGTCTGATTGTCTATCTTAATGGCTCGGCTAATAACAATAACCCACAGTGTTGTTATTCAATTACACCATGAAGTACTCTGAACCACAAATTAGCATATTATGCTGCTTATGTGCTGCAAAACAATGATGTGTAACTCTTCAATGATTTACTGTAGCGAAAAAAAGCTAGTTCAATGTATATTCCGTTTTTTAATGCTCCACTTCCTGTTGTGGTAACACTTCACTTCTAAGAATTTTTATAATTCTGCTGCAATATATGTTAAATTAAATAATTCAATGAGGGGAAGTTCAGAAGAGGATCTGGAAGTACTGCTTCGGGCCAGGCCCACCTATTGACTACCCCTAGCATAATTTTTTTTTTACCAGTAATAAGAAATGTATAGGGCAGGGTCCACTGCCTGGGTTTGCATTCTCCTTTCTTCAAACTTTTAACTGAAATGGTCCAGAAGAGATACTGGAAAAGGAAAAATGTGAGTCTACATTGTAAATAAAAGCAGAGTTAAAAATGGATCTAGAATTTGGAAGAGAAGGATAAGAATTCAGACAAGAAGACATAATCCGAAAGCTATTTGTGGAGAGAAGGATAGTGGGTGGTGCAGATGGACCCCTGGCCTCAATGACGTGTGACGCTGTTAATACTAGTTGACATTACTCCTCAAATAGATGTTATCTGTGCAAGAATCTTTTTGTGCCTTTTTGGGGAAAAAATACATTTATCAACAGTTTCCATAGAAAAATAAACTCCAGAGATTTATTATTATTTTATTATTATTATTATCTTTATTTATATCGCACCAACATATTCCGTAGCGCTGTACAGGGGGTTAATGAATTTCTGTGGAAATTTGTATGCAGAATAAGATGATCTTGCACTCCGGTTCTAATGGTGTTTATGTGCAGAAAGAGACTTGTATGCTTTAAGATATATTGTTTTTCTGGTGTCAATAAGGAAGAGGACATACCCTTCTGCAGTGAGCAGTTATCTTTGCCAAATGTGACTTTTGAGCAGGAACATTTCAGAATCTCAGGCAGCCAATGTATTCTTCACACCTTCATCTATATTGGCACCTTCTGAGCAGTTATTTAGTTTGCCAATCTTCTGTAAAATTACTAAAGAGTTGGTGCACGTTTTTAGAAGCATTTTATACACAGGACAAAGCTGTGTTTCTTAATTATTTGTAAAAAAAATACCCAACACATTTCTATATTATCCCAACATGTCAAAGTTTTGCCATGTTCCTCCTCCCAATTACTTCTTCATATCCCTGGTATGGAGCACTGCCTAATTTTAAAAACTTTTTAAATGGCCATTGTCCTCATCAAACTATAGGAGCTAGATGTTCTAAATAGACATTGTTCGTTAATAAAATTCATATTCATGGTTTAAAAATAAAATAAAAATCAATATGATAAAGATCACACTTTGCTGATATCCACCCACAAAAAAGTCAATGGGAGGATGTGGCTTTGTCAGAGGTAAATTTTCAGGCACGAAGTGTAACCAACAAAGTGGTCACCAGACTGATTTGGCTGTGTAAAAAAAATCCCTTAACAACAAGCTTTTGCTGTGGGGCAGCTCATGGAAAGTTTGTTTGACATTTAGACCTGTGTCTCGGTGTAATCCCCCTTATCAGGGTGGAGGCAATTAGCTAAACTGTATGTGAACACTCTTAACCTTTTGAAAGTGATTTTCATATTAAATATTATAAATGATTAAATAAGGCATTTATTACGGATTAATACATCATTAAAACAAGAAGCCCCACTATTTGTTCAACACATAATATTGTGAGCCAATGAAACATAAATACATTGCAGGCTCTTTTTTTTTTTAAACTGCAAGAATTAAAAGATATTGTTTATTGTGTTGCATGCATTAAAGGACATTGTAGTTCAAGAAAAAAAGCACTTGTTTTGTGCTACAAACTAACATTAGAAACTGTGCAAGCCATAGACCCAGAGTATTTGGTGGGTTTGTTTGAGTAAAGGAATCAATTTGTTTTGTTCACCACTTTCTAGAAGCTTGATTTTGTGTGTGTGTGTGTGTGTGTGTGTGTTTTATCAACAGTGGAGAGGGGTGGCATGCAAGATACTTGCATTTTACTGACATTTCCACCATACCTCTTCCCCTTCACAAGACCAGAAGCAGGCTGCTTGCATCAAGCAATGCAAGCATTGCTCTCCGGAAATGTAAACACTCCTCTCATACACACAACTTCCACCAACATATCATATATGCCTTCAGGGTTCAGCGGACGCATCAAAATACATTATTTTTTCTAATTAAAAACAAGCTTAATCAATATTTGAATATTTAATAATGCACTTGGTCAGACTGCCATTCAAAACTATATAAATTAAATAAAAGCAGACTGCAAGCTGCATGATGGGTTTGATTTAGATTTTCTGTATGATCGGTAGGAGGTCTTGCCTGCACGGAGGCATATATCTTGCTTATATCCAATTGTGCATAGAGTGCAACTTCCTTGTTCAGAATTCAATGGTTTACCATATGCATCAAACATGAATCCTACCCGCATCCTTCCTCAAAACTAAATAAAAGTTGACAAAAGTCTGTGGCATGTGGTTAGCGTTTTCAGCAAACTTACTTTTACTCTGTTTGTTTTGGATGGGAAGGACAAATCCAGAAACACACAAATGATATTGATGTGACTAAATACCGTAATACAATTTATAAAATGTGCTGTAAAGAGAGTCTTGCAATCTTGTCTGAAAGTATTCCTTTCCCATGTGCACAAACTGCAGCGATAAGTGAAGTTGTGCGTGTGGGAAAAGGTTGCTATGTGTCAGACTATAAAAACAAACTGGTCGGTGCTTGGAAAGTGCAGGTACACATTCTGTTGCATGCAATGGGTTACGTGCTCTAAGGTGAAAGCATTCTTACTGTGGGCGTCTTATTTATTTATTATCTAATACACTCTCATCAATTCTTGTCTTGACTACTACAACTCACTCCTTGCTGGCCTCCATCTCTTGTCTGTCTCCACTCCAATCCATAATGAATGCCTTTACTAGACTCCTCTTCCATACTAAACGCTCATTGTCTGCAGGTTCTCTATCAGTCACTCTACTGGCTTCCCTTAGCCTCCAGAATCAAATAAAAATCATGACCCTAACCTACAAAGCCCTCAACACTGCACACCCTTGTATCTCTACTCTCATCCCAAAATACTCTCCCAACCATCCTCTTCGTTCTGCTAACGACGTTCTTCTTTCCACCACTCTCGTCACCTCCTTTCATTCCGGCCTTCAGGTTTTTTCTTGTGCTGCCCCTATTCTCTGGAACTCCTTGCCTTGCTCCTCTAGACTATCCTCCCGCCTAAAAACCTCACTAAAAACACATCTGTTAGTTTTAAAGAAGCCTATCGCCTTCAGCCTTAATATACACAAAGTTCCCATCACCCTCCTGTACCACACCCAAAACCTTTAGATTGTAAGTTTGTGAGTTTTCATTTTTAAGTGCTTTGGGGACAACACTATGGGCATTGGATTCTAAGCTCAAAGACTGGGCCCTCCACATTTTTCAATGTGTTAATACTGCTATTGTTTTTCCTTGATCTTATTCCATGGATAGCGCTACGGAATATGTTGGTGCGTTACAAATAAACAATAATATTTTTATTTAGACAGAAAATAAGAACTAAAATGGCCTAGCAAGTCTGCCCATCCTATCTACTTAAATGTTTGATTTATTTTTTTCCCAGCCATGCTTAAATTCCTAAACTCTGTTCGACTACCACTTCAGCTTGAAGGCTGTTGCACTAATCGTCTACTCTTTCTGTAAAATAATGTTTTCTACCCTCCAGTTTCAAATCATGACCTCTTGTTCTTGTGTTCCCCCTTTTTTTTTTTTTTTGAGAACTGCCCTCATCAGCGTTATTAAATCCTTTGATATATTTGAAGGTTTCCATCATATCTCCCCTTTCCCATACTCTAATCTATATATTCAGGTCATGAATTACTATCTACTCGGATATTGGCTCCCTAATCTTAATTTTGACGTTTTTTTATCGTAAAGAACACACGTAGAGAAGGTCGGATATACTCTTAAAGGTAATATTTCAGATAGACTCTTAAAGGTAATAGAACAGTTATTTTATTGGTAAAGAGACATGTATGTTTTATCAAACGGCTGCAGAAAAACTCTTTAAAAGAGCATGTTTTAACCATTAGAGCAGTAAATTGCATGACAATGTTCGCATTTCCTGTTCCTTTCCGTGAAGCTCAGAGAGCAGACTTTAGTTGGTGGATCTCATTGGCTAGTAGAGGGCGAGCCTCCCAAGGGCAGGTAAACTTCTGGATAAGTTTTTGTGCTCTGGGACCTTTTATTTGAAAAAAGTAACATACACACATTATCAAACACCAATCTTTCCATGTCCTTTTAAACGGACTGCCAGAATGTAGAAGTACAGTTGTAGTTTGAGCCATACAGGTTAGTACTGTGTAAGCCAGTTAAAAGTGTATAGGTACTTTTGCAATATAAATGTACTGATACTACTTTCAGTGGTTAGCTGATGACAAAATAAAGGGATTTCTGTTATTTTTATGATTAAAAAAGGAGCCAAACAACTATGTGATAATAAATGGCTTCATATGATCACTATCCGTCAATAAAACACATTTTTCTTTGCATGATCCGTCATATTTTCAAAATAAATGCCCAAATTTCACAATTTCTGCCAGGGTCTGCAAACTTTTGAGCACAACTGTATATGTAATGTGGTTTTCGTAATTAAATCTTCCTTGTTGTACTATATTTTCTGCCTATGTAATAGTCCGTTAGCAATGTACTGTCACTAATCCAATGTTATCTTTATAATTGAGCAGTAAAATGCAGTTTGATAAGTAATTTCAAAACAAGGACAGGGCAGTCACAAGACTGTTGATAAAAATGCTTTTCAGCCCAATCCAGGGATTTTATAATACAGTGTCCGTAATTATGCAGGTTGGTAGACTGATTGACAGAAGGGTGTATACTAGAGGGGTGGACGCTATGATAAGAATTAGAAATATGCAGGGTTTCAAGTAAAAAGTTTGGTACATAGGTTACAATGTTGTTGTCTTGGTTTGTTACAATATACTATAGAATATTGCAGTGGCCCTTAAGAAATATGTAAAGGGGCACTAAAAGCATTTTTTCTTATCTCCTGAATGACAATATTTTATAATATACAATTCTGAATCAATTTATTTCTGCTTTGATAGCTTCATATGAAGAAAGAAAACAAATGATTAACTGATCTGGGGGCTTGTACCTGTCAGCCAATGAGCAGTGGTATAGCTGTAATGAATCATACTTGTTAGACATTGATATACAGACATACATTTTGCATATAGTTTTGTTGTTTTCAATCAAGTTTAAACAGGTTTTACTTGATTGTTCATGCAAAATACAATTTAGCTAATGTTTTATGAACGCAATTTTAAATACAGGAAAGAACTCTTAAGAGTTTTAGCCTCCAGTTTAGATAATCTCCTCCACACTGATAAGACCATCAAGTGGAGAAGGGGTTAAGCTGAGAGACCGGTCTAAAGGGATATAAAAACAATGTCAAACATGTCTTGGGCAGCAAAAGCTTGTTATGAAGGGAAATTATTTGAACACAGTCTCTTGTTAATGGTGACCACTTTGGTTGTTGCACTTTGTGCCTGAATTGTGTAGCCATGATATTGTAGACATCCATCTTGTCCTCTTTGATCTTCTCCTGTCCTACACTCAGTGAAGGGTCATTAGCTGCTTGATATATTTTTGAGGAACACAACCCAGCTGCCAGGGTTCCCTGGTGGTCCAGTGGTTGGGATTCAGTGCTTTCACCACTGCAACCTGGGTTTGATTCCAGTCAGGGAACCAAGAGATCACACCACCCTGAAGCCATGCAAGGTTGGGCCTGGGCAGTAGGAGCTGTATTCTGTTGCCCACTGGAGAAGGAACAGGCAACCCACTTCAGTATCTCTGCCATAAATACCAAGTGGATCAGGATAGTTTGTGCGGTCCATAAAGTCATAGAGAGTCAGACACGACTGACCGATACCAAAAAAAAAACCAGCTGAACTACCCTGCTACACAAGACATAAGTTGCCTTTTGCAATGTTTACTTTAGGATAAGCACTATTGAAGGAAAAAGAGCAAACAGCCAATAATCCAGCACCGTGGGAGGGGAAGGGAAATGGCAAAGAGCCAAACATGGATCCCTACAGAAATGCAGAACAAATACTATCAAAATTGCCCTTTAAAGGACCTCTGTAATAGTCTTACAGGAGTAAAAGTTTTGATTGGGGTTCATCTTGAACAGTCTTCCAGTCGGTCACTCCTCATTAACCACACAGGTGTGGAGACAAGCAACTTGGCTAGAGGATGATAAGCTATTTAAAAGTAAACACTTTTATAGGAATTTTATTGATGATCGGTGCATAATTAAGGCATCTACCTCTGTTGTTCAGGCATTATATTGGCACATAAAGGATAAATAACCCATAAAACACAGATTACAGTGTTCTTGAATACCTACTTTAGTGTGTGTCCTTTTTCTGGACTGTACTATGTACACAAGATACACCTGGTGAGATGTGACCGTTGACAGCGTGTCCTCCTCCCATGTCTGTCTGTAGTGTGGCTGGATCAGTCACTGACAGGTGCCTGCCTGGGGACTTTGTGTTTATCTCCGCACATACCAGGAGATCCCATTGTGTCTAATAAACATTATTTTATGTTGAAACCACAAAATTGTTACATGTTAAATATAATTCAGGAAAAATATGCTGCTACTATAAGGACAAAATCTACCCTTACTTTGATTTATAGAAAAATGAGTGAAAGTAAACATTCTTTTCACTTTAGTCTATACAGTAGACCCTCGGCATTGGCGGGGTTCCATTCCTGGGTAACCCGCGAATGCACAAAATATGCAAATAAGTAAAACCTGGGTAACTCGCCCAGCGGGGGAAATGCAGCTTTCCCACGCTTTCAGGTCCTCCTCTAGGGCCTAAGCGTCCTTCGGACGAGTGTGAGGGGCTCAGTGTCCCTCCCCCATCTTTCAGCGGATGAGAGGAAACCCAATCTGCGAGTGCGAAACCCGCAAATGTGGAGGGAGTACTGTATATAGTACAGAATATTAATAGTACATAATGAATGTATAATACAAAGTAAAAAAAAAAAAAACTTGTTTCCTGCTCATGTTTACCAGAAATTCAGTTATTGCACTGCTCTCTGGGAAACTGGACAGGGACATGTAAATGAAACCACAATGCACTCTCACTCTTAAACCCAAAACGACTTCATACAAGGCTCTTCAGCTTTAGGTATAGCACAGGATGGATTATGCACAAACCAGGAGACCTACCTACATATATATAATTACTCTGGAGTGTGAAAATCGTGATTGTTTGTCTGATCTTGCACAGGATTTAACCCTTTGCATTTGCAGACTTGTTTGCCACTGCATAGAGCAGCTCAGTTATACATGTGAGAGGAGGTAGAGACTGTGCAGGTCTCATTTTTATCTTGGTGGAAATGTAAACAGAGCCCTGAGATGATGGAAGCGGCCCTGAATAAAGGTCATTTTGCACTTTGCCCCAAAGCGAACCAACAGAGCACTGAACATTGAACACAGACCGGCCTTTTTTGCTGTGTTAACGCATTGATTACTGGAAGACACTGTATTGCATGTGACAAAAAATGCAGTGAAAAGATCTCAATATTACATGGTAAACAACATTAAACTACATTTTTCCAGCATTTATCAAGCGATCCGTTTCACCTCTTGAAACTCCTGCAGACTTCTCTATAGGTTTGATAACCCTGTTATGCAAACAATGAACATAAAAAATACTAATGTTTATCCCACTTTGCAAACTGCTTATGCTGTCAGTTGTTACATACTTCCCAAACTGCAATGTTCCTTTAATTTTAGCAGATTGTTTTGTATGTTGTGCTTCCATTTTGGATCTCGACCAGTGATCTCTTACTGGGAGTTGCACTTCCATTTCTTTTGTTTTTAGGTTCTACAAGATTGCAACAGCCTGTAACAGGAGTAAACATGGACCTTATCTACAAGGTTCCCCTATGTTGGAGAACTAAACAAATATTTGCTTACAATAAAGCAAAATTAAACATTAGTTAAAAATGAAAAGTGCTTTCTTATGACACTTGTGGGGTCCTTTTTTAAATGAAGGAATATTCTAGGCCCTCTGTCACATCTGTACCGCAGTAGGAAAGGACAGATTCAAACATCAGTAGTTAGACAATTATTTGCAGATGTGTACAACAATCCCACAGGGCATATTTGACGTTAAAAACCTAGATTCTTCAAAAAAAAAAAAAAAAAACTGTGCTCATTTCTAGTGTAGGAGGGAATTTGGTTTCTTTTATCTCTTTGATCCTTTTGATATTAGAAGATTTATACTGTCAAGAGGCACACGATATAAACATAAATATATTTACACTGAAAAAATGTGAGTAATTTAATTTTAGTTTAACACATGAGCCTGGGAGCAAGAGCCTCCTAAACGGGACATCCGGCTCCTAACGCTGTGAGACGGTCTACTTGTGTCTATGGACATACTGCGCTCTCCTATTCTTAATCTAGGTGGCTACTCACTAGTATGGTTGGCTCCACAGTTATAAGATTACTGAAGATTAGCTGTGTGTGTTTACAAAGTTGTTAGGTTACAGTGTTTTGTAAGCAGTTGTCAATTTTTTGCCTTATACATACAAGAGAAATGTTAATTCTGTGTACTTCATAGGCACACTACAACCCAACACGGCAGCACCTTCACACAATGACACAACCCAACACGGCAGCACCTTAACACAATGACACAACCCAACACGGCAGCACCTTCACACAATGACACAACCCAACACGGCAGCACCTTCACACAATGACACAACCCAACACGGCAGCACCTTCACACAATGACACCACCCAACACGGCAGCACCGTCACACAATGACACCACCCAACACGGCAGCACCGTCACACAATGACACCACCCAACACGGCAGCACCGTCACACAATGACACCACCCAACACGGCAGCACCGTCACACAATGACACCACCCAACACGGCAGCACCGTCACACAATGACACCACCCAACACGGCAGCACCGTCACACAATGACACCACCCAACACGGCAGCACCGTCACACAATGACACCACCCAACACGGCAGCACCGTCACACAATCACGGCCGACCATGGCATTGCCTTCACAATATGACACAACCTTCCTACCTATTTATTGTTGCGAAAATGGCTAGTGTAATGTATGAAGCTTTGGCTTCTCCATACACTGGGACATGTCTGTAGAAAGGCAAGCATACACATGAAAGCACTCATTAAATGACTACATGTGTCCAATAGATCACTACCCATTACTTTGAAATATCCTATGTATTTGGTAGTTTATTTTTTCTTCTCCTTTTTCTCTTACTTTAAGGTAACATGTGGAAACATTTTATTATCTCTTCTACACTAAGTAACAAATACCTAGTAACAAGAAGGCACATACAGGACTTTCCAAAATGCAACACATAGTTCAATTTTATTGTACCAAGTTTCAATCCGTGTGGGGGATCTTTCTCAAACCAATGTGATGTGCAAAAACTGACACAATTTTATAGACCATAGTAGTAATGATGTACTCTACTTTGCAGTGTGCAAAAATAAAATATAAATTAATTTTAAAAACGGTGCCACTAAAGCAATTTAACTAACCCGTTAAAAGAGTTTTCAATCCCAGTCATCTCATACAGTTTCCCATGATTGTTCATTGATCAATGAAAGCGTGTGTAGTTCATTTGTTAATGTTTGAGCTAGATCTGTGTATATTGGGAACTATTTTCTTTGGTGATAATGCAGATAAGATCACATATAACAGCATAAAGATCTTTGCCTGGTCTTTTATTAATCTCAACTCATCAAGAAGTTATTTTTTCATTGTACTGATTTTGCTTTTACTACATGTCTTATGTAATCTTTTGCATCTGTAACAAAATTCTGCCCCTGTAACCTGATTGGCTCAATAGACCAAGAGGTCTGTCTTACGTATCTGATATCTTACCGATACATTTATATAAAGCAAAAGCAAATCCCTTTAAGATTTTGTATGTACGGACCAATTAGGTGATTTAATTTCATCCTCCGTTCTAAATTTAATTGTCATATAAAATGTACACTTTACTTATACGAATACGCCTCCCAGAGTAGCAGATTCTCACCTTCTGGAACCGTCCCCTGTCTTCCAAGAACCTCTCTCCTCTTCATTCTTCACAGCTCTGACCTCAAGCCACACTGACAGGAAGGTACTTTACACTACCAGTACCTCCAACACAACATGTCACTGTCTGCTTGCAACAGAGCAATATTACACACTGGTAGTGTGAAAACCCTCCATGTGGGCATTTGTTTGGGTCACAGCTGTGAAACATGGCACCCTACATGGATCAGGAATGGAACCAAAGGGGAGTTACTTAGAAGATAGAGAAATGTCAATTTTTATATCACAATCACATTGAGCTGGATGAATGTAACGTAGTTTAAACATTTTTAGAAAACAAAAGAAAATTGCCTAAAGACCTTTAAATAACAGTTTATTTTCCAATCTATCACATAGCACAATAAATAAGTTCCCTAGCTTTATTGTTACATTGATATTTATATTGTGTATGTATACTGTTCTATATAAAGTCATGATGTGTTCAGGTGGACTGCACTAGGCCCTTCCTCGCATCTACACACGTGTAACTTGGTATTCTGTGGTATTGAGGACATTGTGGTCGTGTGAAATGTGTCATAGGAAGGAAGTGAAGATAACCGCTCTTATTATTGGGTCTACACGTGTGTAATTACCTAGGGAGCAGTAAGGACAGGCACATTAATTACTATGTTTTATTTGCCTTATATTCTATTGCCAAATGCTCCCATCTAATACTTCCTTAAATGCTTTAGCCATTATCTGAGCTGCTTTCAAAATAGCAGCTAGTTTGGATATTGTGTTACACCCCACTTGCTAATCCCAGTGTCGGTTACACAGCTCTTTCTTCGTGTTTTTTTTTTTCCAGCAAAATAAAAGTCAAAAGTTTAACTTTTTTTAAAACTCCTTTCAATCAGAATATAAGTTATAGTATTAACAGAAAAAACTTAAAGCATCATATGCCCATCCAAAAAGTGTCTGTATCCTTCATCTCCCTCCCAAAGCTCTTCATCCTTTATTTGCAGTGCTGCTGGTTCCAATAAGTAAAATAATGCAGTAGATATACTAGGAGGGCAAATGTGTCTGTAATATTGTAGGGTTTACTCTGACTTTTACATCCAGATTGTAAATATCTTCTGTTAGATCTTCTATTACAGTGCAATTTAAAAAAGAAATGTTTCATTACCCAAATATATTTTTTGTATGGAGAAAAAATGCTTTTCCTCACACCTCACACCACAACTTCGCACACCTCTCTTTATTGGAGAATTCCTTCTGTAGACTGTAAAAATACACTTTGTCTGCGATAAAAAGGATTGCTGGATTTAATCTGATATTTTCATGCTGTTATCATTATTATTAGTATTATTGTTATTATTATCTTGTATTTATTAAAGGACCAACATATTCTGTGGCTCTAAGTACAGGGGATATAGCGAGTACATAAGACACATGTAGCAAAAGTTACACACTGATATAGAAGGTGTAGAAACCTTTCTAATGTGCAATACAAAATAGCAATAACAAGGTCTTGATTTGAAGTTGGAATGAGGAAGATTTGAGTTAATATGCAGAAATGCCACTTTACTGTATTTGTCCCTACCACTTTTGCTGTATTTTTTCAGTGTATAGCATCTGTTCTGTAAAGGAAGTAAAGCATGCCTGGGGTAAGCATAAGGCTGATCTTAGTTCTTATCTGGGATCTATCCGGTTGTAAAACCGCCAGCACTGACACCTGTAGTGCCAGCAAGTAGCTGCTAGATGGCTCTGTCCAGTTTCAGGGAAGGCCCTAATTATAACCTCCTCGGATGTGGCGTAATTCGATTGCGCTGAATCAACAGCTAGGCCATCGCTATGTTCCGCGTGGGCACTCTGCCCTCGAGGGCCTCGGACGCGCCTCTCATAGCTCAAGGCCTCTTCTGTCGGCGCACCTTATATGCATTGTGCAGCACTAGTGGGATAATCGGCAGCGCCATCAAGCGCTTGGTGGGCGGCACTGCTGCTACCAATGTGAAGTGGGAAAGGACCCTTATCTGCCATCAAATTGAATGAACCTTTTGGTTCTTATCTGCAATCAAATCTACCAATGTTAAAAGGGTTCTAAAAAAAAATTACGTTTTGACCAGAAAATGTTGGACCTTTTCAATATTGATGTAGCCAGACCAGTTTTTTCTCAAGCAGTCTCAAACCGTGAGCTTTCCTGTAGCTTCCCCAGGCAGCAGGATGTGTCAATAAAGAAGCATACACAAGAAAGTATTCTGTATATCTAATTGTATCTGTTTAATACCTCACCTTTGGGAAAAAAAGTTGGATTAATACACTGCTCATTTCACTGGAAAATATATACTTTTTTGTTAGTAGTTTTCTGTATTTTCTTCAAGGTTAAAAATGGAAACATTTTATTATCTTTAGTATGCAGTGTATTAATAAGACACACAAAGAACGTTTCAAAATGCAACAAATAGTACAACTTTATAGTATCATATTTTGTATACAGTTTGAGACCGTCCTCAATTCAAACTTCGTCCTATATAGTGATGCGGTAGTTGTCTTGAAGCATACAAAAAATAAATATATTAGAAAAATGGTGCCATGGGTGACTATTGGGGAGCTATTTACATTAATTACTCTGAGTGCCTTTTTTTTAAGGGCTGTTAAAGTGAAGTATGTTTTTTTTTTTTTTAAGAACTTGGCTTATAAATGTACAAATATTTTTACTAAATCCATACCGTTGTATTCATTTTTGCTTTAAAGGAACTCTGTCACCTTAAAATCATCTTAAAATAATTTTGTCAATGCTGAATGCTAGTTGAGTATTTGGACGATCAGAGGCCGAATCAATACGCCAAAGTACATTCACAATTTGATAGATTTGGGCCTAAGTGTGTTTGATCTGCCGTCATATTACCAGATAAGGTCTTGGAGAAACACTACTCTAGAGCAGTAGTGATAAGCTGAAAGGATGAAAGGATGTTTTTTTTTTTTTTTTTTTTTTTTCTGGTACCACTTAATGTTTGTTGGTTTTTATTTATTTTTTTATTTACTTCAGTATAAAGGGATTTCATCCACTTTGGTAGGGTAGCTCTCATGGCAATCTGCTGAAACCCATGTTGCAAAACCTTGACTGTGCTATGAAAACGTATAAGTTCTCCCTGAATAAGCTGCTAAGTTCTTTAGGAAGCATGCAAAATTAGCAGAAAATGTTTGACTTCCAAATAAGGCCAATGTGAGGTCAGTACAACTTGGTCCTTGTTTCAGGGAATAGCTTGATCTGCAACACGCCAGCTAGCAGGATAATCCAGAGCCCTCTGAATAGAGGCACAATTCAGGCCTTCCCTAGAGAGATTTACTTTACTTTTCGCATATGAATGCCCGAGCAAGGAGGACCCATTCCCTACGTCTTCACTTTGATGTTACAAAGTGTGTGTGTATAGTACATATGCTTTGCAAATCTATATTTTACCATGTTGCTCTAAATGGCTTCTATATTAGACATCTCCTTTAGTTAAACTTGCTGACAAAATGTATCCCTTGTCATCTGGTCCTTTTTGAAATGGAGTGAACATGGATATCTTATTCCTCATACAACAGTAGAAATACATTGAATGAGGCCTTGTCATTTTGTAGGCCTGAATACAGATTTATTTTAAATATATGTGTTTCAGCAAAGTGAACAATTAACAAGATTATATGTGATGTCCGCTCTTTACAGCTAAAATGGTGTGGCTTTTCTGACCATGTGAAAGATTATATGTCAAGATTGGTGAGTGTGTATGAGTGTATGTGGGAGTAGGAGATCTAGAAACTTTGTTTTCTGAAACTTGAAATATGACCCTATACTTTTTTTTTTTTTTTTTTAACTCATTAAGTCAGCTGGCAAAACAGACCATCTTAGAGGTCTTCAAACCCTTTTTAATTTAAAGAGGCAATCTATGCCAGGCTTCAAAGCAAGAGACCAACAATGAGCCACTGTATAGTAAAGACAGTTAATTGATGTATTATTTAACAGCATAATCTGTTTTATAAACCGTTATTTAAGGGTCAGTAATGCCAAACCATTATTTTCCCTTTACATGAACTTTCCTATTTTGCTCTTAATGTTGTATAAAATATGAGATTTAGAAGAGAATGGTTGATGTAAGCTGAGAAAGCACAAACAAATTGCTTTTCATCTCACCACTAATACCGGAGTTGGTTACAGACCACTTTTAGTTGAAGTCAGTTCTTGTTAAGATAAATTCTGCTCCATTGCGGATAGCCCAACTCCTGTATTTGGGGGGTAAGAAACCCATATAGTGATCCATACTAAGCCACATTTGGCTGTAGAAAGGTAAAGCGCAGACATAAGTTCAATACCTTAATCCAGAATTTTTAGCGGACTCCTTCTTCCTTATTTTTAATGGTAAATGCAACTTTTTAAAATGCTGTTTTAGATATAGGTTTTTTTGTTTTTTTTTGTTTACACAGTTCATCTAAAAAAGGATGTTTAATAAATTACAGTAGAAATTACCATTAAAGCAACTCAAAAATCGACTATGGTGGGTTACACTTATATTTTATCTGACTAGTAGATGAAAAAAAAGCTTAAAATGATGCTTAATCTTGGAATCTGTGAGCCTTTCATCTATGTTTGCTTAATTAGTTTAGTATAAGATCACATGGTTGTATAATAGATTCCCAAGTCTCTCTGCCACTCTGTATCATCCATCATCCATCCCTTCCTGTGTTACTTTAATGTAACTAATATCCATTATAGAACATTCATTTGTCATAAAGAAAAACTTTTTAAAAGGTGATCTCTTAAAATGCATGCAAATTTTTTTTAAATTAGAATATGATTTCAAATTGTACAGTGCTACAGAATATTTTGAAGTTTTAAATATAAATTGGATTATAGTGAGTTACAGTGGATCACCGCAAGCCTTTGCTTAACTTCCATATGTTTATTCAGAATATTTATATCAGGGCCTATGTGTGTGTGTGTGTGTGTGTGTGTGTGTGTGTGTGTATGTGTGTATGTGTGTATGTGTGTATATGTATGTGTATGTGTGTATATATATTTATATATCTATATATGTGTTCAATAGAGGATCAAATGTTGAAGGGATATGTATTGTACATGATTTCAATTAAGCTTTTTCAAACATTATGTTGAATTTACTTTGGCTGGCATTTACCTTTTTAATGGCTCTTTGGGCACCAATATGGCAGGAACTCTCTTCTCTGTTGACATTATATCTTATCATTGTTGCACAGAACTCTTATCTTTCCTGGATATCTGCATTATATGTACAATCAGGTCTCATTTTTCACTTTGGCTAATGGAGTTTGCCCTGACAATGTGATACTGCTGTAGCTAAAAAAATATGGTCCTTTTCTCATTCTAATCATTTTAGAATTTCAACCAAAAGCTATTAATGCTCACAAGAAAAAAACAATTGCATGTTTTCTAGTGCAGAGCAGCAGGCCCTTTTTTTTTTTTTCTTGAAGTACCACCTAAAAGGTGTTCATGAGGAGAATGGACCAGAATAACTGTATGCTTGCAGTAGAGCTCTTTAGGTCATCAGTCTGGGGGCTTCTTGGAAGTAAGTGAAAGTTTAAATGTTCTATGACAACTACATCATAGAGAATAAAATTAAGTCACCTAGTTACAGTATTTATATAAAACAATTAAATAGCTTGAAACATGGGATTGACAAATGTATCTGAAATATAGGAGCCAGCCAGGTTATTTGGGAGCCAACTTATGGATAAAATATATATAAATATAAATAATAGTTCAAACATTAAGAGCCAGCAGTAAAACCGAGGCTTGCGATTTGTCAAGATGTGACTTTGAGTTGTTCCCTTCCTGTTGTGTAACAATTATAATGTTGTGTGCCATGCTGTAGTGTAGTGTAGTGTTGTATTAATGTTGTTTTAAACTCCTTTTTTTTTTTTTCTTCTTTTTTGTATACCTAGTAGTTCTGCAGACCAAATAGTAGGTCTGTATACCACTTGTGATCCAATGGCCCTAATTTAGAGACCTATTCTCTGTCTGTGTAGATGGTGGCTGCTGTTTTCTTCTGTTTTTATGCCCTATTTCATGAAACTGAGTAACAGGGAGTCCTGAGAATCTATTGTATGTTCACCGCGGGAATCTATTAGATGTTCATAAGGCTGTAATTTCCATTTGAATGTTATGTAAACACAGTTGCATGACTTAAAAAGATCTAGGCGAGATACACCTCCCAAGTTTGTTTCAAATCACAGCTGTTTGTGTGTATTCTATGTATGTGTGTGTGTGTGTAAATATGTATCTATATAGCAACGTATATGAAGAAAGTTGCATGTTGACCTTTTGCTTAAGCATGCATTTATATATTGTGAATAAATATATGTAAACCTGTACACATAGCTCGAATGTTTTTGTTGGTAATCCTTCAACCTGGATTTCCCTTCAATGAACAGCCAGTGATGTTTTAATCACAATTAAATAAGGATTTAATTCAGTCACATGGATAAGTACTATATTGTTTTCTTACAAGTTAGTCAAAGGTACTTTCATGGTTCTGCAATTATTTAAAATCCTTGTTTTGAAACACTTTGTGTGTAATTGTTGCTAGAGCAGTGTTAATCCATGAGTTAAGAAATTGAGGAGCCAGACAGATTAATTAGAATCCTGAAAAGATTTGTTAGGAGTCTGAGAAGGGTGCATGTATGTAGATAAATGTAAAGTAACAAAAAGCCAGGCTCCAGGAATAACATTTTAGGAGTTCTGGCTCCCAGAATTTGTGATGCCCTGTGATTACCTTGGTTGGGTTTTCTTTTTTTTATTATTAACATTCATTGTTTTGTGTTTCATGTGGTAGTTTAGCTTCCTTTTCAGGGCTGTTTGTTTGTAATATAGTTCACAGAGGTACAAGCATGCCAAGCAAACATTTTATTAAGCACTAATAATATCAGCTCATACAGCAGAAGTGTTGATAGCAAGTCCTCAAGGTACGCAAACATGTTGGGTTACAGAGAACATTCAATATTGTAATAATCCAGGGAAAACTAATATCATTTACTTCTTTTATACAGAATTTAGGCGCCACCTTTAGTAGTCCAGCTATGAGAGGGATGAAGGGACGGGTAGAGGGAGACGTATGTATGTGAATCACATATAATAGTGGTCAAACTACGAATCGTTGTCACGCTTTGCAAGCTCGCAAGAACTGCTTTGGTTGCATTTGCGGAAGGTGGAGGCTTTACGGCGCAAGACTTTGTAACACAACCCTGCATAATCCTTAACTCGCAGCACTTTGTCTTTTCGCCACTGGAAAATCACCTAAGCGAGGAAAAAATGGGCGCCGAAAAAATTAAAACGAGGCTACACGACCCTGTACCGCGCAAAACACTGCCAAATGCAAAAGCACTTTACACACCACACTACAAGATGCACTATTACAAAAGCCAGAAAATGCTCACGAGACGCGTACCACATTAATAACATTACGACTATACAATGCTGCTTTACACAATAAACCAACGGCTTTACCTCGCGCACGCAGCCTATTTAGAATGCACAGTTCAAACATTCATTACACTTTATAAGCAGGGCACTAACACTCACAATGTATATTGTATGCAGATGCAAAATACAAACAGATTGTTAGCTCTTCGGCCTATTGCTCGCTGCATATATCAATTATAAATAATTAACCTATATTAATTTTTTGAATAAATCATTAATTATTACTTAACTACATATACATAGAAATGGATATCTCTCTCACAGGACCAAAAGTACTCGACAGGAGATTCAAATTTTATTGCCCCATCATTTTTGACAGGCAAGTCGCTAGTATATATATGTGTGTGTGTGTATGTATGTATATATGTGTGTGTAATATATATATATATATATATATAAAGTTTGGCGCATAAAGTTTGGCGCAATTGTAAGCTTACAGAAATTGTTAAGCCCTGTTTGAATATATAAATTTAACATTTTACTGAACTTGAGGTTTTTGAGATATTGGTTTCCCTTTAAACTGAACCTTACTGGTTGCAAAATGTCTTTATTTTGGAAAAGGATTATTTTTAATTATTTTGTCAGTGGTTATTGTCCTTCAAAAAAAACCTCATCCATCCTTATGCAGTATTTGTTACAAGTTCCCAGTGACCAATGGGGGTGATTTTGGAATCTGGTTCTTGGTCCAGTCTCATTCTTTATGATCTTGAGTCATTCACTTCATAAATGTATAATCTAAGATTTTGTGACCGTCAAAAAAATGGAGGGAAATGTGAAGTATGGGAAGCACTATTATTTTGACTCCTTTGTCTAAATGCAAACAAAAGGATGATTACAAATATTTTAGAAAAAAACGTTTGTTTGTTTTTTGTCCATCCATTAAAATGATTAAAAGTACAGAATGTATACTATAAATTCCTAATGCACTGTTATTTTGCCTATTAGATTTAATGTTGATGGTTATACATTTTCCCCTATCATTCTTTCTTTAAATTTTTCGGATCGTACCTTTCAAACCTCATCTCTACCTACTTATCCCAAGTGACCTGAACATCAGCTGTTAACTGGCTTCATTAACTATTTCCACTACGCTCACCATAACATAATTCCCAAAGGTCCCCAGAGACAATTAGTCATTAAGTCTACTGGTGCCCAACATATAATGAATATCTACTGACGTGCACGTCTGCTCACCGTTTCAAAATGTTTTGTTAATTAAGTGCTTGCACATATATCTAATTCTTATAGAAATATGATTTGCATAAAATATCTTGTCCATCTAGAAATATATTTATTACCAATTTAGTAGTAAAAGCTTTACCATACATAATCCTAAAGGAAGATTGAAGTCATCCAACATATTTTATTCTTTTAAAATGTTTTAATAGTGTGAAATGCATTTGACCAATGGCTCTCAACCTTTTGAATATGAAAACAATCTGGTTACCTTCCAATGCTCATGAAGACTACTTCTGAGATCCACAATATTTTGAACAGAATTAAATATGTTTTTTTATTACCAGTTTGAGTAGGGTACATTTTAACTACAAGTGTGCATCAATAATCTATCTCTAACTGTGACTATATAGTGGTATATTTAAAGGATCAGGCTACCCTCTTTGTCCCTGAGGACCGCCGACACATAAGGTCTCAATGGCATGCCCCTGTTCTAGAGCAGACTCCTCTTTGTTTGTAACCATGAGAGCATTTATTAATAATTTACTTTTTTTTATTTTTATTCACAATGTGCTCAAGACTTCTGTTATTTGTTTCTAGCTTTGGTATCCAGGTGGACCGGGTACCTGCTTTGGGGAGCATGAGTCCTGCTTTTGGGGCTTCTAATTCTTGCTGTGAGATTTTGTCTTTTTAAATATTGTGGCAAAAGTGATCCTGCACCTGTGGTGACATGTCCATTACGGTCATGATTTACAACATGCACTAAAAGTGTTGGAGAGAGGATCCCAGCATCTGCTTTCCAATGTGAAGAGCAGAAGCTGTAATCTTCATAGCTACACACATTGTTTTACAGACAAGTCATTTCACAAATTTCCCTGGTCACAGTACTTTTCAAACTGAGGATTAAAATGGAAATGTATTATTTGATCTGCAAACTATACATTTGTTAAACAAGCTTGACACATTCCAGAGCTCCTTGGGAAATGTGGTTATCTGGCTGGGGCCTACATTAAGTAGGAGTTCAAAAAAAGAAAAAAATAATTTAAATGTGTATGATTGCACTTTTTTGAAGGGTTCATTTAAACATACAGATAGAAGAGGAGTTGAAGGCCCTGATCTGGGCAACAAGTTAGGATATATGATGCTTTGATCCAAAGCACTGGATAGACTGTGATCCTTACTTATGAGTTAAGTCGTCTATTCATTCCTTTTGGTGTCTGTGTCCCTTTAAATATAGACCTGAATGAGAAACTTGAGAATACTATGAACAGATGGCTGGATAGACGAGCCTTCTGCTATGAGCTGCAAGTTGAAGCACCTTAGTACACAATGTTGCTTGAAGACTTGACATTAACTCAGCTTGTTGGCTGCAGGCAATATTTACTATCAACCTTGCAGACATCACATGTGAACATGTTGTATGCTGGGCCAATCTGCCTTGTCATATTGAAATGTCTGTTCCATTTACTAAAAAGGGTATTGCTTCCAATATTGACATTGTTATCATTTCTCTGTATAATATTACACATGCGTGGGACCATATGTTGCATTATATAAAGAACTGGATTTGGAAAACAAGCAGACTGGATTTGCAGCTATATTGAGACTCCCTTTGGAAAGGCTAATTAATTAGTATGTGTAAGGGCAAAACCGTGAAGCGCTTTGGAAAGATCAGCTGCCCACTCTCTAGTGTGGTTGGCTGCAGCTGAAAACTCAAAATTTAAGTTTGAGGGAGATCTGGACAGTGTTGCAAAGCTGCAATTACATTTTTACAGTTAGGTGTTTTGAGCATTATTTGTGTGCAAAAAAAAAAGACATATATATTTTGAACTGTTGCTAGATGAGTATATTAGTTCCATGTCATTTGTAAAGTTTATTTACCTGATGTGTGATTTAAAAGATTTTTGAATGATTTTATGAAATTAATTTTATGACTAAAATAGCTTTTTTTTTTTTTTTTTTTGTTTCAGACCTTCTCCAATGACGCCCATTGTGTTGAAGAAATTTTGAAGGTTTGTAAATGGTCTTCTTCTCATAATGAAAATGTTATCCCAAAGAACTGTATTGACGTCTACAAGACTTCTCACATTAGTGCGTCTAGCCCAGAATTGTCCAACATTAGTTCCTGCAGCCCAGATATACGCAACATTTTCATGATATCTTGAGTATAGCGGTCTCAATTACTTTGACTTTCTCACCTCTACGGACACAAGGTTATTTTAAATGTGGCTTTGAATGTACAAGTCCACTGGCAAAACACCCAAGAATTTTGTAAATCCTTTGATTTTTCTTGACTATAAAAGTATTTATTTTCTGTAGTTATTTTAAACTTCAGTACCTATTTTGTGTGTTGAATAACTATTCTGTTTGGTAGCCTATGGTTTTGCTGCTATATATTACCGCCTTTTACTATAGGGGAATCAAGTGAATCCTACTGGGCTCAGTCTGTTATCTAGGGAAGATGATCTTGGTCAGTAATTCCCAAATGGTGGTCTGTGAACTTCATTTAGGTGCAACTGGTAATAAAATAAATAAATAAATAATAATAAGCACATAGAATGAGTACAGAAGTGGTTAGATTAGAAGGTTGTATTCTTTGTAAGGGTATAGTCCTAGTGTATTGAAATTAAGTGGTCCACCAAGATCGTTCTTCAAATACTTAGTATGGTAACCACTTATATAGATCCTTAAGTAGGATTGACCTTCCATCTAATCCTTGAAGGAGGTCAATAAGACAAGATCCATGACTAACAATATTGGCAGCTATTGTACATGCACATACAACATTTTTTGAGAATCATATTATTTAAAGCCTGTTTATGAATATTGAAATCCATTTTGTGTTTCATATTTCACTTCCTCAGAGCTAAATCATGAGGGTGTATTTATGTATCAATCAGTGGAAAAAGAGGTGTGGGAAGAGGTATAGGTCAATAGCTTTGGTTGGATAATTAGATCAGATTGAAATCAACAACACTTTTTCTCCTCCCAGACCCATAAGCAAGAAGTTTGTATTAATAGATGCAACCAACGCTTTTTTGCTGGACCATGGAGGCATCCATAATACTTTCGTTGAGACATAAACAAGTAAAATTAAAAACTAGTTTCATGCTTAATTATGCTCTTCGTGTTAAAATACATATACCATTTTTCATTGTACAGTGGTCATTGTCATTGTTGGTTTCTTTAAATTCAAGCGGATTACTTTAGTTTTAAAAATACACAAAGTCACAAAGCATGATCCAAAGTTCAAATGCCACCAAAGCTAAAGGAGTTGGGAAAAGTAAATATTTTAAAGCCTATGGACTGGGCCAGACTGAAATTAACTCTGTTTTCTTTTACATATGCAGTGTCTTGCTTGATGACTATATATTCACTTTTTCTTTAGCATGAATTAATCCTTTTTCAAAGTGGTGTATATGAAAGGGCCACAGTAATGCTCCCAAACTATACAGTATGTTGTAGTCTACAGATAAACATTTGCAGTATACTTTTTCACTAGTCAACATAAAAAAAAATGTAGGGGGAATTTTTGACATGGTTCTACTACCATCTAGGACAGGGATGGGCAAGTTTAGTCCTGGAGAGCCACACACAGGCCTGGATTTGAGGATTTCCTTTCTGTGCCCAGGTCCATCTGGATGACTGACAAAGCGAGAGTCTTACCAGTACATCCTCATATCTAGGCCTGTGTGTGACCCTCAGGACCAAACTTGCCCACCCCTGATCTAGAATATTCATAATGATATATTATATTCTAGGGAGGGAATCGAACTCTTTCAAATGTCAATGCCATATAACTGTTACCCCTTAATTACTTTTGAAATGTAACATATTTATTTGTGTTTTCTATTTCTTTAGGAAATGACCCATTCATGGCCTCCACTATTAACCGCTATCCATACACCAAGCACAGCGGAAACTTCCAAATTCTCTTTTCCCACAAAGGTTAGTATTATGGCATTGGTCATTGTGGACTCTTTCTCTTCCATTCAGTTTTATATTCCACATCCCCTATTTATTATGGCTTTTTCAACTATAAACAAGTTCTTTAAATAAGCATTTGCATTGAATACTTATTAAACTTGCATTCTAAAAGAACAAGTCTTAAAGCAATGATACAGTATATTTGCTTTCCTAGTACAGTAATCATTTGCACAATAGGAGTGGGAAAAAAAAAACTGCCCAAACATCATCTTTTGTAATATTCACAGTAACCGTTTTCAGAGTTGCTCATATAGCAGAAGACGCTTAGTAGCCACTGTATGATTATTGTGCACTGTGGGGTCTTGGAGTTTATTTTGGGATACTAACGCAAGCCTGTTTTTCCCCTTTTCTCCTTCATCACCTTAGGAAAGTCAGCACGTTCCATCTGTCAAAGTGAACCAGAGTGAGTGATAACCCTAGATTTACATGAAAACCTCGATATGGTATAGGGTGTATGAAATCCCTTAAACAATTTGCTCCCGAGGGGTGTATGGATATAATTATGTGTATGTAGCGCTAGATGCGTGTGTATCGTCTATAGATCTAGTGGGAAGAGGACTTTCGGGAGCAGTGTTAATGCATGATGAATACTGGATGGACATTTTCCCTGACCAGCCAAAAAGTTATGAGAGCCTCAAACAGATTCTGCAACACACTACTTTTTGTGTTTGACTGTATAACTGCAAGATAGTTTGGGGCTTAATCTCGATTTTTAAAAATATAAAATGAGGAAGGGGGCAATGGATGATCGGGAGGGCACTGATTGATAAGTTAGCTTTAATATTTTGGAAGGTTTTTGGCATGTGGTGGAAATAAATCTAATAAAGGTACACATATTAGAAAATTATTATTAAATAATGCTTCATCTTTAAATAAGCACTTTAGTGCAAATCTGTCATGTATTGAAACTATAATGTTTTAAATATTTTTTTTTTTTATGAAGAAAAGCCGAAAGCTTGGGACTTCAGTGGCCTGTCAGTTTAAGACTTGTGGTGGCCTTGATTGCTGTGTGTTTTTATATTATATATTTTGTATTTGTGGGCGGTGTTTCATAGCCTACACCATTACGTGCAATGTTTCCTGTCTCCAAAATAAAATAAATAAATCTGCATTGTGTTTCACTTTCAGAGCAGTATGACGCCTCTTCAAAGGTCTTGCCAAGTCCACAGCAAGGAACCTCGTAAGTACATCTCCTGTCTTCTGGGTATTTTGCTTTGCCTTGAGTCAATGATAGGTAACCAGTTTAAATTGAAGAAATGAATATATGGAGGCTGTACACACAGGACAGTTCAATTAATCCATCTTTACCTCTAGTCATTTGCTTCATTTTCTTTTCATATAATGTCTACTTAAACTCCCCGGCAGCATCTCCACACATGTAATGTCTACTTAAACTCCCCGGCAGCATCTCCACACATGTAATGTCTACTTAAACTCCCCGGCAGCATCTCCACACATGTAATGTCTACTTAAACTCCCCGGCAGCATCTCCACACATGTAATGTCTACTTAAACTCCCCGGCAGCATCTCCACACATGTAATGTCTACTTAAACTCCCCGGCAGCATCTCCACACATGTAATGTCTACTTAAACTCCCCGGCAGCATCTCCACACATGTAATGTCTACTTAAACTCCCCGGCAGCATCTCCACACATGTAATGTCTACTTAAACTCCCCGGCAGCATCTCCACACATGTAATGTCTACTTAAACTCCCCGGCAGCATCTCCACACATGTAATGTCTACTTAAACTCCCCGGCAGCATCTCCACACATGTAATGTCTACTTAAACTCCCCGGCAGCATCTCCACACATGTAATGTCTACTTAAACTCCCCGGCAGCATCTCCACACATGTAATGTCTACTTAAACTCCCCGGCAGCATCTCCACACATGTAATGTCTACTTAAACTCCCCGGCAGCATCTCCACACATGTAATGTCTACTTAAACTCCCCGGCAGCATCTCCACACATGTAATGTCTACTTAAACTCCCCGGCAGCATCTCCACACATGTAATGTCTACTTAAACTCCCCGGCAGCATCTCCACACATGTAATGTCTACTTAAACTCCCCGGCAGCATCTCCACACATGTAATGTCTACTTAAACTCCCCGGCAGCATCTCCACACATGTTTTTGGGTCATTTACACATGTGCAGAGGGTAATGTTTTGAAGTGTATGAGGATGGTCAGAGAGAACAGACATTTAAACAATTGGCAAAATATACATACAATAACTGTATATCTTGCAGTACATAAAAAAGGAATTAAACTATATAGTTGTTGCTGTTTTTCACTCTTGGGTTTATTGAATATTTTGTACACTGGCTCGTCAGTGTGACTTAGGGTAGATATGTCACTTTACTGAGGAGTGATGCAAATGAGGGCATAATTTATTAACAGCCATGAAGGAAGTCTCTAGTCTACAATACACCAGTTGCAAACATTTACTCTAATATATATTAATATATGCTGTAGACTGAGTAACAGAAATTAATGGGCTCTTTGGATATACTTGATTTAGTCCAACTAAATAATTTAGCTATATGTATAGTTAAAATGTACCTTCCTCTACCGTGAGAAACAAACAAAATTGTGATTTTATTACTGTTAACTTGGACCCTTTATGGTGTTGGTAAAGTGATATTTGAAAGTATTTTACTTTGGATAAAGGTGAATTTACAAGGAAAAAGAAACTCTTTAGTTTTCACTGTGACAACGGTGTACGATCCTATTATCCTTAAATACAGCCATACTGAGTTCTGACTAAGTAGCCCAGCGTGTTTATGTATGACTAATGTACTTGTGCCAGCTCTAACAAGTTGTGTGCTTTGTAACATATAATCCGCACAAACGTGCGTCTGGATACAACCCAGTAGGATTGCAGTTGCTTTAGCCTTGATATTTCTCAACATACTATATAGTGACAAAGGACAATTTTAAGCATTGATTTTGTTGGGTTTCTCCAGCGTATTACAGATTTAACTGTTTTATGAATATGTTGATTTTCCTTACACTTTTTTAAACTGTTTTAAATGTGGTTGTGATTGTTGGGGACAGTTGACCACTTGGTGGTATGGTAGTCGTTCACATTTGGATAAAAAAAGGTTTCATTGTCTACTGTAATATTCTTATTCCTAATCTGTAATAATGAATTTTCATGTTTACACCATTCTTCAGATACTCCATAGAAACATAGACCCTATGTTATAAAGGTTTGGTCATTTCTTGTGTATCAGTTTAGGTTTTTTATATACTGCTTTTCAGTTACTACTTGTATCCAATAACAATCACTAATATAGTTTCGAAAGCATGTATAAAGCTCCAGAAACTATTTGTACGGATTTCTGTACATGCTGCAGTGTGCATGCGTGGTGCCAGCCCCGGCGCTAGCTGCACATGCGCACCACACGGTGCCAGACGCTCATGCACAAAGAGCACTGCACAAGGGATGGGGGGGAACGACTGAGGGTGGGGGGGGGAAACAGAAATAGATTGAGGGGGGAAGGGAGAAAGAGAGACATATGTAATATTATACCCTCGTTTATGATGGGTAAATGACTAGTATTTTATATTTCTCTCTCTCTCTCTTTCTTTCTTTCTTTCTTTCTTTTTCATAATCTCAATAACTGGAAACTGCTGAGTACATTTTACAGCTGATTAGTTGGTATCAATTACCAAGCCATTCACCTCACAATGTCACATACCTTCCTACCCAAGTAAACTTTCACTTGCTTCCTCACCCTTGCTATCCCCTATCTGTTCCTCCCCAAGTCTCTGCCTCTTCCATTCCCTTCAGATTGTAAGTAGCGATTTTCCAATCTTGTAGGATGCTTTGGAAAAAAGCATCCCTGCAAAGATTCTAAGGTCAAAACAGGGCCCTCCATTTTTCTGCAGTTTGTTAACATTGTATTCTTCCTTGTCCTTATCCCCTGTACATATAATAATAAAAGGTTAAAAAAAGAGGAGCTCAGTTGTGTAGTTCCTTTTTGTGGTATTTTGTTCGGTCTCAGTCAAATATTTTATTACACCCCTTGGGTTTTCTTGGAAACTCAACATGCAGTATATTGAAATCTACCTTTCCTGGTAGTATTACATTACTTGATAGTGAAGTACTTAATCCACAGGAAGATAATGTTCTATGAATGACTCCTCACAAGCTTTTCTCATCAAGCCTAATAAATACACTGGTTGTCTGTTATAAATAGTAAAAGTCAGAATAATTTCTTTCTTAAATAAAATAACTATATTTACATAAATTACCTATAAATTACAGGCTCGGAGTAATTATGAAGAGCAAATGTCCAGATATTATTTATTATTATTTTTATTTTTACGTCTTTTGATGCTATAATGAATTGTCCTACATTTTGATATATATTACATATTATAATAGTCGAACTACGAGACGTCGTCACGCTTTGCATGGTGTGTACGACTTAGGTGCTTGCGAGGTGAGCCGTTAACTCGCAGCACTTAGGCGATGAGTGCCAAAGGTGCTCATCGCCTGCAGGCCTCGCATAGCGCAGCAAGCAGTTAAGGCACTAACACGCACAGCTGCGAGCACAACAACTCACAACACTTTGGCAAAGCGAGGCGATTAAACATGCGGGACTTAGCCTACAAACACTTAGGAAACGCGGGATCACATTACAGACTTATTCAATTGGGCGTATGGCAATAAAATAAGGCTCTATATATAAGCACATAGTATCTTTTAAAAAAATATGTTTTTAGTTACCGAAGACCCTACTTTTGAATAGAAGTTCCGTGCAACACACCGCCAACCTCATATCACTTTCACACAAGAAGGTACGAGGTACAAAATACACTACTACAAAGGACGCCAAATACTTGCAAGCCGCGCAGAACATACACAAACAGTGCTGCTTTACACTCCGAACTTGCAAATCACAACATTACGTATCTACAGTAGCTATTTACACAAATATAGAGGCTCGCGATGAGCGCCGAAGGTCCTCACAGTACAAATACCTTCACATTGTGTGGCAAACAGCATTGATATGGCTTCAAATTTTATTGCTCTGTTATTTTTGACGGGCAAGTCACTAGTTTTAATATAGTGTTTATAAACAAGACACAGAGTCTGCACTAATTAAGTTAATTAAATAATTACTAAAACCTAATTTTGTTTAATTTTAGGAATTTATACATGAATAAAGACAAGGAAGTGGGCATTATTTTCCACAGATAATTATTCTATTCAACCACTTGAAAAATAAAGGAATAAATAAAAGGAAAAATAACTAATTCAATAATTAAAGATCTAATTTATTTTAACCTATATTCTTTCTTCATTTTTGAGTTCTATTCATTTATTGCGTGAGACAAACAGTAAATGTCTTTACGTAGAGATTTTCAGCAAATGTATGCAGATTTTGAGCATGCCCCCTTTTTATAATTTCTATCTGTCTTTTTCATTTGTATGCTTTGAGTTGCTTATCTAAACCAAAGTTTAGGAACAAAATGGCTTTATTCAGGAATTTCCTCTTCCTGTAAAGCAGCACACGCTTTTGACTCTAAGGTGATAGATATTGCATACCGTGAGTTTTAATTTTAAAAAATGCTATTCAATGTTTATATTGGGTCAGACTTAAACATTGCTGCCAAATAGAGAACTTATCTTATTACTGTGATTACTGTCCAGTAAAGGGATTGTATTTGTTGTTCTATTATATTTAAACATAATTGTAAGAAAAAAAACACTTGTTAAAGATAAATTTAAAACCTTTTTGTTTATTGGTTGCACCTGAAAGCGAGTATTTGATTATCTACCATTGTGTGCTTTCGTTTTTCAAACCATGCTCTCAAAGCAGACAAAATAGACCAATTTGAATGTTTAACTATTCTTGGGCTTGCCAGTGTCAGCCAATGAGCAGTAATATTAATGTATGAGTCATACTTGACAGCCAATTAAATCTAGCTGTATGTATGCTCTGTGCAGTTAGTTTCAATGAAATGTAGACAGGTTTCACTTTAACCAAATTTTATTTAAAAAAAATTAAGTTTACAGCATGCTCTTCATAAAAAAAAAAAAATCCATTGGCGCTGTCCACTATGCAAGAACTGGTAAATTTCTAGGTCCCCCCTTTCCAATAGCTGGACAGTTTTTTATTTTTTTTATTTTTAGCGATATCTCTTTTTCAATGTCAAGCTTGTAGTAGACTTATTTCCCCACTATGCTTTCACACATATACTGAACAGACACGTCCTTGTGTATACTCCCTATTATTCCTGGAGATTGGGTGAGGCAGTTTAATCCCTTGGAAAGCAATGTTTGCCAGCTTTTCGGGTAAAACTAATTTTAATTGAATACCGATAATTTTACTAGCACTCACTTAGGATTTTCATCTTTGTTGTTGTTGTGGCTTCTTTTGTTCATTAATACACAATGTACTTTTGAGTTGGGCCATAAATAACACAATTATGTCAGTTAAATCTCCAAAGTAGTTGCATAAAACATTTTGGAACCTATTTTATATTGAGTTTCATAGTTTCTCTTATTTATTTTTTTAATAACTGAAGTATTGTTAGAAACCTACATTATAATTATAATTAAATCCACAATTCTTAGGACAAATCACTGCTTTTATTAATGAAGAACCAGTAGGTTTTTTCCCCTGTAAAATCAGAATTTCTTTGGGAGGTATGATTACCTGTATGTATCCCTTCATTTGTATACCTGGGGCCATATTCGATTGAGGTTTCGGGAGATCCGGTAGCCCGTAAGTGAGGTCGCAAGCTAATTTGCTATTCAATTGGCGACTTTTCGCGTGCTCGGAACTTACAGCCTCCAGAAGCCTTTGATTTGTCGCTATTCAATTGCTCAGTTTCCCCATGCCCTCAAATGTTTTCACACCCGTAAATCCTACGTGTGCTAGAGAGGACCCGCAAGGGGGTTAAACAACTATTTGTAGCACTGTAAATGCAAATAAAAAAAAAACAATACCGCACTGTAAATAACGGGGAGGCGTTGATAGACATTAGAATTAATTGCACAACAGTCTTAAGCTCGCAAATCGCAGTATATAAGATTTATTTTTAGGTTTCATTTCGTGGGTTAAATCAATCTCTGGGGTCAATGAGTTGATATATATCAGGCCACCCACATGGACTAGAACAGTATTGGCATTCACTCGCTATTTTGAGGGTTTGCGAGTCTGATCCATTATCGGACCCCTGGACCTAATTGATTTACATGAAACCTTAATGTACCTTATTAGATTAAAAACTTGCAAATTTACAATCTAAAGGAATTTGCTGTGAAACAGGAAGGTGATACATATGTTGTGCATTATAAGGATGATGGTGATGAGCTTCTACTACTATCTGTTACAGCATTCTTTTTCATAAGAAACCTAAATGGGCTTAGAGCTGGGGTAGTCATTATGGGACCTGGGTCCTGACTCCCATTGCACAATTACATTTATTATAAATCTATCATAACGATTCTAAATCTTTAAAAATGTAATTAGTGAAATAGCATCCAATGTATGAGTCCCTTGCACGTTGTAATCTTCAATTCTGCACCCTACAATTTCATTATATTAAAATATTTGTGTATGTACCTATAAAAAAAAAAACCCCCAAAAACAAACATGTTTTTCAGATCTATTTTTGCAAATAGATTCAGAGTTTGTCAAATTTGTAAAAAAAAATATTGACTTCCCCTGGCCCATGACAAAACGGCATATTTGTGCAGATACGCATTACTATGCCAAACTGAATGTGGCAAAATAATTGCTAAAAGAAAGTAAAAAAAAAAACTGATAAACCAGATACAAATTATCCTTGGGCATTATCCACCAACTTGCAAATGCATTGATGTATTCACACACACACCCTTGCATATTACACAGACAGTGAGGCCTATTATTAGCCCCAGGAAAGTGTTTATGCCCTGGGGAGTTTGTAGCTATCCTGACCTAATCCCCTGGTTGCTTGCCTTTGCCTCACAGTAGGTTTCATTGTGCACTGTAATTGCCGGAGGAGCCAAGTGTTATGATTTGTTTTCATTAGAAGACATTTAAGGGAAAAAAAATGATTTTGGCAGCAGCTCCGCTCAGGTACCCAACAAGGTTTGGGTGCATTTTTTTCTGTTTGTCTTGTGGCTGCTGTTCACTTTAATTTTTTTTTTTTTTTTTTCTTTAGACCTTTTACTTTTTTTTTTTTCTGTAATTGTCAACAATATTGGTTAGTAGGAATATATACAGATTCTCTTAGTCATTCTATCTCATATACATACAGGGTTGGGCAAAAGTATCTAAGGCTTAGTCTGGCTCCTAGAAAATCCTCCTGGCTCCTGTTTTATAGGAGGCTGGAAGGAAGCCCATCACAGAGATGCATTAAACTTTGGACAAATCGTTAGGAGCCAGCACTTTAATGCTAGTCCGTAACATCTTCTTTGTCTACTTTATTTTCTATTTTTTAGTTGCTGCTTGATTCTTAAAGATACTGCGGCCTTTATTTTTATCTTGTGGTTTAGTGGAATGAGCTTTTTTATTTCTGACTTTCTTTGGTCTGAATAGCAATGTTTTTGCCAGCAGATGGAAATTTTGTGTGAGCACGTGAACAGATGATAATATACTGAATTGTAGTAATGTAACATTACAATATTGAATAAAGAACTACAGGCGGCCAATGTTTCCAGGAAAACGAAATGGTACATTTTGAAGAAAAAAAAAATCATCATAGCTTTTAAAACGTACATTTGAAATTAGCATTGCTGCTTCCAGCGTACATGCTTCTCTCCACCGCCAGTTAAGTGACCAGGAAGTGAGAGCATCTGCTCAAGGAATCTGTCTTAAATTCTTTCTGATCAGTGTCGCTTTGCTTACAATGGCCACTAACACTCCTGAACACCTGGTGGAGAGCAGCATAACTGCTGAACTCTACTATGGTATACGTCACCTGTAAGTTTTTTAAAAGCTACATTGAAATGATATTCTTAAGTTAATGATTGCATAAGAAATACAATTAACTATTTTACTCTGCTCTAAATATAAATGTGGTTCAGATCTCCGTATTTGGGCTCATGAGAAGGCACTGTGTTTCTTGGAATCTCTTCTTAATCATAAAGCACAAGGTCTTTCCAGTTAAACACGCCATTAGTACTCGCTGCTGAGGTCAGAGCTCATTAAAGTGAATTACTTCTGCTGCAAGGGTTTTAGGTTTCAGTGCAAAAGGTTCTCAAATCGATTCTCACCTCTTCAAAGCTTAAAACTAGTTCACATTGTCCTCAAAACATATAATAATGATTAAAACGGTCTTTTCCTTCTTCCCCTATGTGGCGTTATTCACAACAGATCTTTTTATTAGAGGGAAAAAGAGTGTGCAGCATACGTTTAAAGTTAAACAGTTACAGGATAAAGTGGATGTTAAAGGGTATTTGTAAAGCAGTTTTTCCAAAGTGGTTTCCATTTACAGTTTTTATTTCTTATTTTTTGTGTGGATTTTAACTGAATTTATGAATAATATTAATGCTAAGCAATAGCTTAAAGCGTGATACTTTTGCCATTCTCCCACCCTATTTGAACTAGTGCAGTTGAAGCCCAGAGTATAAGGCCCTGTCTCAGTGCATATTTTGCTGCAGAGTGCTATAAAATCTCAGGGATAATATTTTTCTGACGTATGAAAGCTATCTTTGTACTTTATCAAAATGCTATGAAAAGTGCTAAATTATAAAAGGCAAAACTGTTGGTAAAATGCCCATTCAGTTCAGACCAAGAGACCATCCATGACACAGTGTCAAGAATGATATAAATCTGATATACTGATAGCTAATATGCTGGGGAAAAGTAACATCCATCAGAAAAAGAAACATGCAATTTTTCAAAACTTAAAATGCATATGAGTAAATGTGCAATCACACCACTGCAAGCATACCACTGTAATTGGTGAATGTATGTAATGATATCAGTTATAAACACTTGTGTCATGGCTCTTAAATCTTGCACAGCTGGGGAGGCATATCCTGCTTGGAATTGCTCTTCCGTTGAATTCTGTTGTCCTGTAGCACTTCAGAGTGGCAGTCTGAATATAATAGTTAAAAGTTAGACTATTCTTTTATTTCTAACTTTCTAAAAATAATAGCATAATATAAATATGGCAGTACCGTTTTTTTTGACCTTCTGTACATATTTGTTTTTTTTTCTTTTTTCCAGCATGCTGGAAAATGACCTGCAAATCAGTGACAGTGACGATGATGATGATAATGATGATAATGATGAGGATGATGATGATGAAGAAGAGGAGGTATGTGAACAACATTGATAAAATAACATAAAATCCATTTTTTGTAAACCCTTAATCTGTTGTCTTGAAGAGATCATTGTTGTGGTTTTCTGCCAGTGTTGTCTGATTTTTAACCATTTTTTTCTTTAAATCTGCAGGTCTGTGAAAAGCCACCTTCCTCTTCTGCTCCACCAAGGTATTGCTTATGCTTTAGCACCACACTACTGTAAATACCAGGCATAGATCAGTGCTGCCTTATTTATAGATATGAGGGTTGGTGTTCTCCCGAGTTGCTTTTTCTATGATCTGCAATTAGAAACCAGAGAGTTTTTTTCTTCAAGTTTTTATTTTTCTTTGTGTTGGGATTTTTATAGTGTGTGTGTGTGTGTGTGTGTGTGTATATGATGTGGCACAAGATGTCCGTGCTTTTATACATGAATTGATGTGTATGTGATAGAGGAGTCCTGCAAATGCTATAAAGTTGATATTCGGTTTCAGTGGCTCTCGACCGTTTTTGTCCCAGGGACTGGTTACCTTCCAGTGCTCATGGGGATCGACTTTTAGATTCACAGCGATAGTGGCACAATAAACCTTTACCTTATTTTGTGTTAATTTGAATAGAGTACATTTGAAAAGTAAATATGTTCCTTATTAATAATCTAAACTGTGACTAATGGTATGTTCAAAGTGTTAGGCTTTCCTAAACTTCTAACTGGCAGATAAGGACAGGCAGATAAGGTATCGGGCACCAGCACCCATCTAGGACCATTTGTTGGGAACCAGGGCTCTATGTAACTAATGTCTTGTTCTCTCACTCTTTTTATAACATCCTTTCTCTTATTGTCTCTCCTTCCATTTCCCTGGCAGCAGATTTATTTTCTGATAAATTAGAAAAATAAGAGGATGGGGGGGAACTGCTGATTTTATATACGATCTCTACTGAGTTCTGTTGAAAGGCTATAACTATAAATTGCAACTTGTCCAAATAGAAACGACAAACAATAGAAAATGCTAGTAGGATAATCTTCCCCCTTAAACTGCAGGCAATCCAAGATGTAAACCAAGTGCAATGTAGGATTTCCTTTACAATGTTTTTCTACATTTAGCATAAGTAGCAAATAATGATGTTCGGTTGTTATATATTAAAAAACATTTGACATTTTTGCAGAGTATATTGTGCCTATAATTTTTGTTTATGTACAGTACTAACCGCCTTTACTATCCTGCTCTATAAGAAAGACAAACCTGCATATTCATATTTTTAGCAAAATATTGTCTCGGCAGCCATGATGGCTTTGCCTGGGGTAACTGCTTGAATAGACTTATTTTATAATCAGTGATGTCTGCAGTCTTTGGTTTGAAACTTTGGAATGTCCTTGTGGATTTCTACAGTATTGTGATGTAAGGTCCTTCTTAAAGTGCCCGTACCATGTCCCTTTTGTATCATGTAGTGTTATTTAATGCTTTGACATTGAACTTAAAAATATATATTAATTACATTGTAAATGAAATAAGTAATCTTATTTCCAAATTCAGCAGCTTACATCTAGTGTAATCCTGTGTTCTGCAGTTTCTATGCAGATCCAGCCTCTTTACACTTCTGAAAACTTTAGATAGTTGAATTTGCTGAACATATTCAGGGAGAGATGCCTCATTTTTGCAAAGCTTTATAGCTTCATGGATAGTTTCAGAAGAACAAGTGGGTCACACAAACTCAGGGGCTCCTAAAGGCAGGTTTACCTAATATGTCAATTACTGGAAGCAAAAAAAAAAAAGCATCAGTGTACTAAATGTACCAAAATCTACAATTTATTATATTATTTTCTACATCATTAATGATGTCACACTATATTAGACATATGTGCAATGTTTTGGCATCCAGTCTAATTACAGTGGTAAGTCATGTAATTTGTCCTGCTTTTCAGTGTCCTGCAGTCTCAGACTGGCAGTGTGGCCTCAGCACATTCCAGCATCGTGGAATCAGAAAGCAGCGAGTCCGACAGCTCATCCGACTCAGAGGTACTTACACTGTTGTTGGGGAAAAAGTCCTTGTTTTGTACTTTAAACAGGAGACATTGGGTGTCATTTGTCTGTAGTCAAGATGTTCATTGATGTTCTTTTATTAAATTAACCACTTGGTATTGGTAATATTTCTATTGGTTCTCACGAGACCATCATCTATCTGGTGCAATAATAATCAAAAGAACAGTTCCATACGTTCCACATTTTTCCCCAGAACACCAAAAGTTTGCCCTAGGCCAAACATTGCTTTAAATATGTTTCTGTTGACGTGTACGTTTTGTAGCTAACAATACGGGTAAATACTAGAATATATGATTACTGCCTGCTTGGTAGCCATACATTTTGACTTTTGTAATGGACTTCCTATCATTAGTTCACAGCAAGTTCAAGAAGGCAGTCATCATGAAACTGATTTATACCTCTGGTTTTAGTGCAGTATTGAACTGAATATCAAGAGACCCCAAAATTTTACAAGACTTCAAAATCTGTAACGTTTTATGGTATGCACTATATAGAAAATCCTGAAAATCATAAATTCTTAATGTATTTTTATTTCGTAAATGCCAGGTTGTGTCCTTATTTAAGTTGTTAGGATCCCGAGCTAAGGCAAGTTTCTTTATTGAAAACATAACCGGATCATCATCAAGACTGGTTAAGATTACGAAGATTCATTACTGTGGTGGAAAAGTCACTAGCCCATTAGGAATTTAGACCAGGAATGTTACACTTCCACAGTATACATTTTTTACAAATAGACGGCCTAGTGGGAATTCCCAGCTCCTGCATATTTCTCTGTTGGGCTGTCATTACTTTATATTTTTAAACCGCATGATTTTTATGAAGAGAAATATACTGCTCTGTAACACTATTTGTTTTTACTAATCTTTCTCAAAATGAAAGTGACATAGCAGAGAATTCCTAAATGAGTATAATGTAAAACAATAGGCAATAACAAGTACTTCAACTGAATTTTCTAAATGTACATTTTCCTACAATAAATAAACATTGAAGTAAGTCTGCAATGTTTACCTCAGCCTTTTTTCTAATATTATGTAAATGGTACATCATTCCCTTTATTATGTGGTTAGCATTTGAAGCATTGGGTCCATTATCTTGAATGTGGTCACCTGTCTTTTTTTGTGCAGGTGACCACACTCCAGACAATGGACCCAATGCCTCAGGGGCTATTCAAGTAATTAAGGCAATAATCTCTCGTTAACAAAATATTAGAATCTTGGTTTGTGGATGGATCACAACGGCTGACTGACAGCGAAATATCACAAACTTTTTCCTTGTAAAATGCATTTTTTTAAAATAACATTTAATTACAATTGGAGTCTCTGCTGTTTCTCTTAAATCAACCATAATCCCACCATCATGGACCATTTGTTTTTTAATAACTAGATAATTTGAAAACTGGCTAATAGTTAAAACAAGGCTGTTTTTTTATTTATTATATGCCTTTTTCATATAATCCGTGTCTGGTTATCTGTAGTGGCAGTAGGGAGGACCTAGGCACATAGAAACTTAGATTAAACAGCAGATGAAAACCAAATGGTCCAATTAGTCTGCCCATTCTATTTACTTAAGTCTATTCCAAGACTTTATTAAGCAGACTTTTATTAGGATGCTGATAACTTATTTGTTGCTTCATGTCTCCGTCTTTGTTCTTACAATTAATATTTATTATTATTATTATAATGTATTTGTAACTCCCCAACATATTCCATAGAGCTATACATGGGTTACAATCAAGGCAAAAACAATAGCATGTTGCAAAGGATGGAGGACCCTGTCCATGAGCTTAGAATCCTGTGTCCATAGGGATTTACCCAAAGTACCATGCATGATTGAAAACTCGCAAACTTACAATCTAAAGGGTTTGGGTGTGGTACAGGAGAGTAAAAGATAAGTTATGTTAGTTAAGGTGGCAGGTTATAGGCTTCTTTAAACGGATATGGTTTTAGTGAGGATTTTGAGGCCGGGAGATTGTTTAGTGGAGCCAGGTAAGGAGTTCCAATGCAACAGAATGATGGTAGTGGTCTCTCCACACTGCCAGTGCAAATAATCTGACACTGAAGAAGTCACTCATACTTGTGTGCTAAATAATAGTCACTACAAAGGTATAAGATGGCAACAAGAAATGTAATCACAAACCTAGAACATCAGCATATTTCCAAAGATGATTTCATTTTTTTTGTTTTAAATACACAGGCTATATTTAGTAAACACATCTGTTTTTACTGTATGAAGAAGAAAAGGGTTTTCCCATTGATGGTGACTGTAATATAACCCCAGACTTTCTTCATTTTGCAGACCTTTCAAGGCCGTGCTTTATAGTGCCTTGCAGTTCTTATTTTAGACTCTGCAACACTGTGATCTGTGTGTAACCTTCAATTTCTGCTTATGTCGGTTACCATCAGTTTAACTTGTGGCCTGACCAGTTAGACTGTACAAATCAGTCCTTTTCTAAGAGATCACTGTTCTGTTAAGACTTACATTGCCTGTCCCTCCGCAAATGCTATTTTATCGCTTTTCTTGTTCATTCACAGTACCATGTTGTTTACTGGTATTCATACAGAAAAATAACAATGTTAATGGAAATAATGTTTTTCAGTCATCTTTTGTAAATGTAATCATTTTTGTAAAGTATAATTACCTTCAAATTATGGTAATCAATGAGCTTTTGTATTATATTAGGACGTATTCTAGTATTTGTTGTATAATCCAACTATAATGACTGTTGGTCACTTCAGGTTATACTAGCAACCACTTTGCATCTGAATACCCTACTCCTTTGCACCACTGAATTATATTTAACATGTTTAATGAAGCCAGTGGTGGAGACTATTTACACTCGCTCATTATGCAATTGTACTGAAACAGGAAGTGTCTGCCTTTTAGAATTTATTTTACTTATTTACTTGTATTTGTTTACACTTTATATAGAATGTCATGGACTGTATCTGAACACAAAATGCAGTATATTTGTTTTTGTTTTTCTACAATGACAATTTTAAAATTAAATCTTTGTTGTTTTTATTTTGTTTTAGTCTGAAACTTCAAAAGATATATGGCAGTTAAAATATTTTATGAACAAAAGTAGCCAACCTATTGCACCAACAGAAAACCAGAATACTGTGGACCATGAACAATCAAGCCATCGGGAGAGTAAGGGACAAGGACATATCTCTCCCTCCCATACCCCATCCCGCTCCCCTTCTCCTTTGCCTTCCCGCTCCCCTTCTCCCTTGCCTTCCCGCTCCCCGCCCGTGCCCCCGCATATGTCTCCAAAGACTCCAGAGCCTCTCCATAAAAATTCTCCATGGACTCCTCCGGAAGAAACCCAGAACAAAATAATCTGTCCAAATTCCCTTGTTGTCAGAGAAACTGCTACCCCAACTGCTGCCCCAAGGCAGACTGTGGGCATAAAGCAACCCAGGAAGACTGTGAAGGCTTTAATGCAAGAGGAGCCAAAGGGAGGTCTTAAAGTAGAAAGTGAGCCTGCACCTTACAGGCCAAGAGACCAGCCTTCCAAGGAGAAACCAACTGTGAAAACGAAAGAGAGAAAAAAATTAAGTGATTGTAAGGAACCAAAAGCAAACATTACTCATACCACTGAAAAAAAGAAGCACAAGAGCTCCCATCATAGTAGTAGCAAGAAGTGTTCAAATACAGAGTCGGGTAAGAGCCACTTGACCCAGCTTACCACAGAATGCCCAACTAGCCCGCAGATCCAAAATCAGAGCAAAGCCAACCATAGGACTAATATCACTCATCCTGCGGTTATTGTGCGTGAGGACTTCCACAAGGACAAAGTGTTATTACCCATTGGGGGCAACAGATTGTTGTCACCAGTGAAGAGCAGTCACAGGCTGCATCCTCTTGTTGTCAAAATTGAGTTGGCTTTACTCTCTAGAGTCCCAGGCACAACTGGGAAAATAAACCAGTCGAAGAGCAAGAAGGTGAACAGCCAAGACTCTCATTGCAAGAGAAAAGAGGATCCGGAGAAGAAGCAGCCACAAAATCACAACAAAATGCACACAAAGAGAAAGGTGAGACCGATACCAGTACTAAATGTACATGGCAAATATTATGATAGATTAAATCTGTAAAATATTGATCCAAATGTACTTTAAGCTGCAACTGTTCCCTTCATTTTTTTTACCAAAGTTTAACCGCTCAATTTGAAATAAATATTTATTTTTTATTTAGCTTACAATCCTTAATATCTTTAAGTGTCCACATTTCCCACAGTGCTCTAGAAAGGCATACATATCATAGTTGTCAAACTACGAGACGTCGTCACTCTTTGCCGTGGTGCGTACGACTTGGGCGAAGCGAGGCGAGCTGTTAACGCGTAGCACTTAGACGATGAGTGCCAAAGGCGAACTGTTAAGACACTAAAACTTGCAGTGAAGGCAATGAAACACGCGGGACTTGGCCACCAAACACTTAGTAAACACGGGATCGCCTTAGCCTACAAGTACTTAACAAACGCGGGACTTAGAAAAAAAAATACGAGACACGGGACTTGAAAGAAAGAAAAAAAATACGAGATCGCAAAAATACGAGGTTGACGGCCGAACTGCAAAAATCCCAAACAAAAAAAAAATACCACAAAAATATTACACACCGCACAGGGGAACAGCCAGGACGTCTGGGAGTGAGGTCGAACGTGAATTTAAGGCGATTTAGAGTTTCTCTACTCAAATCGCCTAGGCGAGGGGAAAAAAATGGCCTCCCCCCCCCCCCAAAAAAAGGAAACTTTAACTTTATCACAGGAACGTACGAACTACAAAATACACGGTTACAAATGACGGAAAATGCTTGCGAGCCGCGTAACACAATAATAACATTACGAATCTACAATGGAGCTTTACACAACTAAAGCAATGGCTTTCCCTCGCGCACGCAGCATATTTCTAATGCACAGTTGTGACATTCATTACACCTTTGCATCAGAGCACCAACACTCAAACTGTACATTGTATGCTGCCAGAAAATACAAACAGATTGTTAGCTCTTCAAGCTATTGATTGCTGGATATATTAATTACAAATAGTTCTTGAATAAATTAATATACTTTATCTAATTCATTCATTTTTAGTTAACTAAATATAGATAAATATATATCTCTCTTTCTGATGAGTGATGGAGGTGCTCAGAGGAGCAAAAGTACACGAGAGGAGAGGCTCGCAATGAGCCGTGAAGGTTTTCAGAGTACATAAACCTTGATATTGTGTGTCAAACGGCATTCCCATGGCTTCAAATTGTATTGCCCCGTCATTTTTGAAGGGCAAGTCACTAGTTTAAAATTAACCTGAGCATGTGGTCTTGTATTGATAAGAGGTACATAGTAAAATATGTGCGTCTTTTTTTTTTTTTTACAGAAAAAAATCATAAATTAAGGTTTGTTTACATAAGAATTCATCTGTGCAGGAAAATGTCTGCTAGAAACCCAAAAATATGCTACTTGGTGCTTAACAGATGGGTGATTCCATTCCTGAAAGCAGAGTTAAACCATCATTCTTTCTGTTCACACAGGGCTTGTAACGGCGTTCCCTGTTCCCAGCAGATGCTGTAAATCATGGGACAGTCTGCAGCTTTTTGTAAACAAACCTAAGACTGCACATTTTTAACTGTTCTTAGTTTAAAAAAAAAAAAAAAAAAAAGCAATAGATCACTTTAACATAGAATCTTGTGCTCTTTCACACAATGAAGAGTATTGTGAGGTAAATATCCCTTTAAATCCCCAGATGTGAGATATTAAAAACAGGGAACCTTCCATATCCCTTTAATTTGCACATCACTTCTAACTAACTTAGTGTTAGCTATCTAATTGTATTATATTCGTTCATGTACACAAGCTACTGCTCCCATCTCCCTTTATCTTATTTTCATGTTCTACACCCTAGGTGGAAGAAGTTGAGAAAAACGGAACACCTAAGAAAATTAAATTGGACAAAACAACCAAGTCCACATCTAATCACAAAGAGCCTTCAGCAATAAAGTGAGTGTGATCGATACGCAATTCAACTTCTATGTGTTTATTTGAAGCTTCTTCATAAAGAGCTCCGTGACAATTTCTGTAAATATATGCTGAATCAATATTATTAATGACAACACAAGCATCCGGTTTGTTACATGGTCTCTTCACCTTGTGACTGATGTTGGTGCCTTCAAGGGAAAAAAAAAAAGTATAACCTGCATCGAAAGTGATTGTGGCACTCTGTGGCCTAGTCATTGATACTGCAGGAAGAGTATCATGTGAAAGTTTTCCCGTGTTTGGAGAGTCCAACACTGTACCTACCAAACCCTGTAACCTTCACACACTACCCAAAGTAGTCTGCCCATAGCTATATCCAGTCCACATACTGTGGCTGTAGATCTATATCTCTGGTCTATTACATTTTTTTTGCTTGGAGGGAGGGAAAGAAAGTAAAGCTTAAAAAAAGAAAACCATTTTTACACAATTCTGTCCACACAATTATTATTTTTGGAGCTCCTATATGCTAATGTGGGTCTCAGTATGCTAATTTGAGTGTTTGATAAGGCCGGGGGGAGGGGGGGGGGAGATTATTTAACTCCATGATACTTTTCAGTACATTGTTTTGGCCACCACAAACAAAGCAGATTGTGATACTAATTCACACATGAAAGCAGCTCATTTATTATTTGTGAGCTGCTCACTTGTATATTAATGTAGCTTAAACAATCCTAAATATCTCACAAATGGTTCATTTAGGATATGTTGCGTTACTCCCATTTTTTCTTGGTCATTAAGATAACTTTATTAAAATTATACTTTTTTAGTGACTGAGTCCTTTAAAGAAATATATTAATTCTTAGGAGATAAATGTCCATTATTTACACCACAGGTTCCCCCACATGGCCTGTGCTACTGATTAGCACATGTATATGTGAACCATGGTGGTTCTTGAGGACATAGTTTAAAACCACTAATGGACATGATTTCTGCCACTTTTTCTGTTGTCCTCATGTGGGTATTTATTACCTGAATGGTCCAAAATTCAGGTCTTTTAAGTTGTTTATGCAGAGCTTTACGAAGGATCATTATATGGTGATAATAAATGAAGTTTCCCACCACACTTGCTATGTTTGTACGTACGGTTTTGTGATCATATAACCTTTAATTGAAGTTAACATTTTGAGGACACCTTTTTGTAGGAAGCTGTGTAATTGTCGTTACTGGAAATTATTTTTTTCCCCAGCTGTAATCAATTCATTGTCAGAAAGTCCCAATCTTTTTAGAAACCATGGCAATTGATTACAATCTTGTCTCCTGTTATTGGGGAGTTTCCTTTTGGTTTGGTTTGGCTGTGATGATAAAAAGCTAAGAATTTGTTAAATTCTCCTTCCCAGGGTACCTAAAACAACCTCTGAGAACCTTCACAAGGAGCATCCGCAACCGCAGCAAAAAGCAATGTCTCCAACGCCACACACGCATAAGAAACCAGAAAAAGTTGCACAAAAAAGGAGGCCCAGTGAAAGCAGCACTTGTAGCCAACAGTCCACAACGAGCGGTGGCAAAAGCAGTCACAAGGAGCCTTCATCTTCTAAGCACAGGAAAGTGGAAGTGAAGAACCCTGTGCATGTCAAGAGCAATAAGGTATATAACCACTACTTGAACTATGACGTGTTTTCCACCATTGAGCCACCAAAGTGAGTTTCCTACACAAACAATCTGGTAGATTTTTTTTATGGTGTTAGCAGACAAGGGAAATGTGCTTCTGTTAGCTGGAAGATGAAAAATGTGAATTTGTTCTGCAAAGTTTAGAAATCTGTTTTGGGGAGTGCATTATTGGTTTGATATAAATATTAAGTATCAGATTTACATGTAAGGCTTTGTAGAATAACCTAATTGTATATGCATTCTCATTGTTGTCCTTTAAAATGAAAAGATCTGCTTTACTCAAAATAAGAATGTACAAATGTAGCGCTCATGCAACAGAGTCTTACATTTTTATTTAATAATTGATTAGCAATAAAAATATCACTGTGGCTTGTAAGACTTGCATTTGAAGCATAAGAATAAGACTTAAACAGATATGCTTCTCTATACCTCCTATCCGTGTCCAGTGGTTTTTATCTGCCTCCTTCCCTGCATTGGCCACTGGAGCCATACCTAGACTGGTCAGACAAAAAATGGACAACCTTCTGGACATATCCTCCCCGACCCTCTGGCACCGAGTAGGGGGTGGAGAGAATTGGCTGTATTGGATTTATTTCTGTCAAATACTGATTTTATTGATAACCTGTACTAAACAAAGAAATTAAATTCTATTGCTTGAAAACTAATGAATTAAAAGGGTTACCAGCATTAAGTTGTCTTTATTTAAACAAGAGCAGAAGGGTGAAGAGTTGAGAAACCTCCTTTCATGTGGCATCCTATGTACTAAAATGTGACATTTCCAACAGTTCTCTTAAAGGGATATGTAAGGTCTCTGTATTTTATTAGCTATATATATTATTATATATATTATCTATGTACTTTTATGTACTTTATTTTATTAAGAAGTGATTATAAGCTCTGTTTTTACTGCCTGAAATAAAACATGTGTATGAGTGTGTGTAATTTACTGTCCATAATTAAAAATATTGTTTTCCTCTATAGTTCACGAAGGCACAGTCTTCTGTACTTGAGGGGTTGTGTCTCCTACTGAACAAATCTGTGACCATCTCTCAGAAACATTGTGCAACATGTTGCTGAAACATGGTTAGGCTAGGACACTACACTGCACATGGAGCCCTACAGAGTCTGTGTCTGCATAGGCTGTAGTGGGTCGACTCATACACATGTTTTATTTCAGACAGTAAAAACAGAGCTTATAAACACTTCTTCATAAAATAAAGTACATAAAAGTAAATAGATTGGTATATTATATACATAGTAAAATACAGAAACCTTCCATATCCATTTAAAACTTCATCCTTTTTTTAATGCATGAAATACGTTTTTAACATTGGGGTTCCTTTGTCAACATTATAAAAACATTTGTTAAAAAAAAAAAAAGTGCTGGAGATCTACCAATGTTTAAGTTGAACACGTTGTTGAATGCTTTTAAACTGCTCAGAATAACTTTGTGAAGCAATTACATATGGGTATAATAGAGCTATAGTACTTTTTAATAACAGTTATGGACTAAATTCTTTATAAAAATTTCCAGGGGTCTACAGAAAATAACACAAATCCTTTCCCAGTGCCTTCTTTGCCAAATGGTAATGCCAAGCCAACAAGACCTCAGCTCAAGTTTGAAGAAAAGTACGTTTGTTGTATTATTATTTCTCAGTATCCAAATTGTGCCTAACATCATGTACTGTATCTTGTCTGTTTCCTTGTAGTTATAAGAAGTTGTAATTCTCACTTCTTCCCCCTTCTAATTTTTTCTGTCACTAGGTTATATTCACCAGAACATTATATGAAGGAGGCCAAGAAGTTGAAGCACAAAGCTGATGCCATGGTAAGGCCAGTTAGCCTTTCTTTTATGTGTTCTGTTGGTCATTGCATGGACCTTTTCAGCAGCCAATTTTGTATTTCAGCTGTAAGTGCCCGTTAAGATAATTTTCCAGATCTCATGATAGTATAACAAACTTGTATTTCTCTCCAAAGAGCAAAAAAACACTACTGTGTATTTGTTTTTAAGGTAACTAATCAAATGACAAATAATTGCATTAGCAAAAATGTCTGCTATTTTTTCTTCCTTTCTATCTCTATCTATCTATCTATCTATCTATCTATCTATCTATCTATCTATCTATCATATAAGTAAAGCAGCGAAGGATAACCCACTCTAATGTCTCCAAACTATTGACTACTCACGATCAATCTGTTAGGTGCTGCAGACCTGTCAAAGTGCCCTAAATCCAGTAACGTGCCTAATTTTAAGAATTCAATGTGTTAATTATAACTATTATATATTATATAATTATAACTCCATATTTACGTGTTAGGGCTATTAAATTAGCCCCGTAACGTTGCTCGCAGCGGACTTGCGTGATAAGACGCAGGACGGCCGAGAATAGGCTACATGGGGCCTCATTCAATTGCGATGTGGCCAATTGAATAGGGCCCTAAAGAAGCACATAGTATATTTTTATTAAAGAAGTTTTTAGTTAGTGAAAACCTTTCTTTTGGATAGATGCTTGCTAACTAAAAACTTCTTTAAAAAATATATGTTATGTGCTTATTTAGGGCCCTATTCAATTGTCCAAATTGCAATTGAATGAGGGCCATGGTGAGCAACGTTGAACTTCCCGCACGTAAATCCTTTGATCTGCTTGTTCAATTCAGCTATTAAATTGCAACGTGGTCACTCGCGTGCAAGCGCGTAACACGCAAATGGAGCCCAAAGCACTTGTAATGCAAAACACACTATTATACATTTATTATAAGTGAAAGTGATGTTAGGTCTTAGAATGAATTGCACAACATTCTCAGGCCCGCAAATTGGCCCCCGAAAAAATACTTTATTTCATGTTCATATTTTGTGTTATATCGATCCCTGCAATCAATGTGTTGCGACATATACTGTAACTCGCATGTAATGTATTTACTGCTTTATTGATATTGCATTATATCTGGCCCATGGATCCGATCGCAAACTGTAATTGAAGAACATAGGACTTTGAAATCTACCCTCCCGTTTTCAGTGATGTAATGCTAATGATCTATTGCTTAATTGTTTTCGGTCGAGCACGCAACCCCAACAGCCGAGAACTGGTTTACGAAAAAGCCTCTCTCGCTCGCAGCCCTTTCTAATCTAATAGCAGCGTAAGTAGGCCAAATTTCAACCCCGCAGCAGTTACGTGCTACACGTTGGACTTACGAGGCTGGAATTTAATATAAGCCAATAATTTACCTTGCCTTCACTCAAGCAATGAAGTCCTTAAAATATATCCTGTCTATGGCCTTCGACAGACTACAGTTGGTTACATTCCCCTAGTTCTTCAAAAATGTGTTTGGTTGATAGTCAGGAAGTTTACTATCCATTAACTAAAGTGGCTACATGTTCTCCTGTGAGTGAACAAGGAATCCCTGTGCTAAAAACATTTATTAATTTTTAATTGAATGAAGAAAAAAACAAAACACTGGCCTTAACCACCATTTTGTTTTCTTTCTCAATACTTTAAGTGTCTAATATGTGCAAAGAGGCATCTGATTTCCAGTATATTCTTAGGATTTCTAGAAATGTGCACTTTTCTATGTATTTTTTTACCCTTCTGAAGCACAACTTGTGTTTCCATTTCCCCTTCTCAAGCATATTCAGTAGGGATTTGGCAAGTCCCAGCCCGGTTGGTTCTTCGGGACGTGCCTACCTAGACTGGGTTTTATTGAAAACAATTCCAAGTATGAGCTCTTGAAGCAACTGTTTTGTTCTAAAACTGTTGGACTTAAATATCTCTGCTGTTTGCCATATGTTTCCTGGCAGTCTGCCCTTCCTACTGTTTACATTTCTCAGTATGTATTTAACCATTACACTCCTGGAACAATCTGCAAGTCCTTATGCCTTCAGAGCAACCAAAACTGCAATGTCATTCGGGAGCAGTAATACTTTATTTGCTGTTGCCAACTGTCCTTTTTTTTTTTTATATATAGAGATGCAATATACTTTGGAAAAATATATTTAGGAACCAGGACTTTATTACTATTTAGTAGCAGGATCTTCTCTGAAACTTTCATTGTCTCTTTCTATCTTTGATGCTCCATAATTCAAGATACTGCAGCTTCGTTTTTACCTTTTTTCCAGTTTGGTGGAATGAGCCATTTTTATTGCTGACTTTCTCTTGTCCGAGCATTAATGTTTTTGCCAACAGATAATATAGAATTGTAGTTTCATGACTTAAAATTTTAAGAATATGACCACAATATTAAATACCACTCTCTTGAGTCTGGATGTAATCTCTTCATCAATATTCATTATACTTTGGGGAAAAATAATGATCCAGCCATATACATTTTAGAAGTCCTGGCTCCCAGAAAATTTTCACCACTGGTTAATAGTATTCAATATAATATTCATGTTCAGTGTTTTAATATTGATTTTTGTTTAAAACTAGATTAGTCAGTTGCTGGTCTCCACCCACTATGGGGGATGCTGCCTTGGCTAGCGGACGATACAAAATTTTAAGGCACAAGGTTATGACAACACAATGTACTCTGTTGGCTGAAGATCTGAAGTTGTTTCTTAAAATCCGTTAGATCGGTCAGGATAGAGGCAGTTAGCTCTACTGGAGGCTGGTACTCTAATATTTATAGTGAATGTGATATTGATTAATAATATTGTAAATCATTAGTATGATTTTTAATGATGATAAATGCATAATATTAACAACTAGTTCCTCTTGATATGGTATTAGTGGCCCTTTAAATGTTGTTTCCAGTGTGTAGCTGGAGTTTACAGACACTATTAACAATTATTTTCATATATCTTAGTTGTTTGTTTTCTTAATTTGTTTCTATCATTAACATTAATAAGAGCAGGCATTTTCAAAATATTCATGCTAATATTTCAAAGTAATCTTGTATGGGCTAACAGCAAAGTGGTTTTGGCACTGGGCCTTTACAATGTCAATTAATTTTTTCACAAACTGGATCTCCCTAGAGTTACATATCCTTAATGGCCTTCTAAATTATCTCCATAAGTGATAAATACATTTATCGTACATCTCATTACAGTAATGGGATTAACCATAAATCCCACAAATAATATTATGTTTCAATCTCCAACAGTTAATACACTAATCTGTAGAAGGTAGACCAGCGGCTGCCAATGCAAATCCAATTTGTCAAATTACTCTCCAGTAAAGAGATACATTTATTTACAGTGAGACGATTAATGAGCGGCCACCAACCTGCACGACTTAACAGAGCTCTCACTAATTATGTTTTTCAGATGCCTTTTTTCCCAAGGTGTGCATTCAGTCACATTTGTCATGGGGAAAGGCGAGATTGTACTATTTGTGTATTAGTTTTGTAGTAACATAACAGAATTACTTTTTTTGTTTTCTAGTCGGACAAGATTGGGAAGTCGTTCAACTACTTGGATGCTGCCATGTTTTTCATTGAATGTGGTATTGCCATGGAGTCAGATGTGCAAGCACCAAAGTCTGCCTACACCATGTTTGCAGAGACTGTGGATCTCATTAAGTAAGTGACAGAGTTTTGTGCATCTTTCCCAATGTTTCTTCCCCAGATGCCATCTCCTAATACATGTTTGTTTATGTATCTTTGTGGTGATAAAAAATATTAATCAAAATAGTTGTTACTCAGGGATTGGTTAATGCGGAAAAATCTCTCATCGAGTTTATTAACTAAAGGACCCATATAAGGAATAACTGCAGTCACACATCCATATTTCTTGCCTAGCATGCAAAAGGACCACTGAAGTTCATAAAAAAGAATATTAGAACTTATTTGTCAAATATGCACCAAAATAACAATATTAGCAGCTGTATAAGCCATGGAGATAAAACATTTTTTGGAGAAAATTGAATTTGGGTTTCAGTAGAGGAATCCATTTAGTGTTTGTTACATCACATACTGAGAGCTGAATGAAAAGGCTTTGTGTTTGTAGTTATCAGTTGAGGGAGGGCTCGGGAGGATGGAACAGGAAGAAGTCCAGTGCTTTTGTTTAGAGGATTGGATAAGATTGAAATTGACACTGCACCCATTTTGCACATTGGCCCTGAAGTGGATATTATTAAGAAATGAATCTACAGTTCTCCATGCACAACTTCCACCAATGTATCATGGACCCCTCCAGGGTCCTGCATCAAAAGTTTTTTTTTTTTTTTTTGGTTTTTTTGGGTTTTTTATTATTATTAAAACCAAACAATATTACTTTTTTTTTTTCCTGCTTAATTATGATCTTAGGCCTAAAGTTTTCAAACACATACATTTCACTTTAATTGTGCATCGACCCTTTAACAGTGATGTTTTTCAAGTGTATTTTACATTTTCAGGACTTTTTCCTACTATTTATTCAGTGCCCATCTTGTGTCTTTCAAATAATCGTCTAACAGTCAGGGTCTCCAATAGGAATTGTTGTTTAGCAACTATCATTAATTAACTTGACTGAAGTGATCACATTTTCCCTGCCTTTCCCCTCCCTCTTGACCAGGCTGTTAGTCCAATCAAGCTGGCTCATGCAAGAATGCTAGCTGCTGCACATAATACAGCATAGCCGGCTCAAAAAAACTGTATAGTATTATATACAGTACTAGGAAATTGCCCATCAGAAATGACGGGAGTAAAATTATAGGCCTGGCAATGCTGTTTGCCACACAGTGCGAGCATATGGCCCCTCTGAGCCCCTTCGGCGAGCCCCGCGATGAGTGCCAGTGGCGCTCATGGTGAGCCTCCCCCCCATGTAGTTTAGAGACCTCACAATGACTGTTACTACCTTGGGTTAAGTTTACTGCCTTGCGTTAAGAGTTACGTCTTTGAGCTTGCTTTTACGTCCTTCCTCCTCGTTTTTCGGCCTTCGGCCTCGTTTTCATCGTGTTTTCGTTTTTTCGGCCGCTATTTTTTCTCTCTCGCTTAGGCGCTCTTTGGTCCTGAGAAAACGCTAAATATGCCTCAAATTAACTTCCAACCTCACTTACAGGCTTCCTGGCTCTCCCCCTGTCATGTGGGTGTGTAAGTTAATTTGAAGCATATTTGTTGTTTTTAGCAGGGGTTTCGAGGTCCGTGGTTCGGTCGTTAAAGTTGTAATTTTCCGAGGCCCACAGTCCATCTACGTGTTTTGGTTCCTAAGTCCTGCGGGATGTAATTTTGTGAACTGTGCTAAGTCCTACTGGGCTTGCGATGAGCCCTGCAATGAGCGCCTTTTGCATTGATCATTAATAAAGGGAGAGTGTGGGTTGGCTGGGACAGGGCTGAAGGTTTTAAAGAAAAATTAGATTTGATAAGAGAATAAATATTTATTGATAGATTGCCCCAATAGCAAAACCTCCCTGCCAAGGGAAAACTTTTTAATACAAGATGTTTGCAGCCAATGGAGATTATTGTGTTGGTTTACTTTGTGTATGAACATTTAGCAGCTGCTTATTAGACAAAGCCACCTCCCCATTGACCGTATAGTGAGTGGAGACAGTGGTGGAGCTGCTGCCAGTGCATCAGACGCCCACAAGAGGGTAGGCGTTCTCTACTCCAGTCCCCTTTTACTCCATGCTAGCAAAAAGGAACTTATTTTATAGGATACTGATCCGACTACCTACATACATTTTTTGTTGGCTTTAAATTGAACTCCACAAGCACCTTCCTTGTATAGTGAAGTTGAATTATTTTGCACCTTGGCTCTCCATTAAGACATTTTGATTTTATTATTGATCATTGTTTAAATAATTCACCTAGCTTATTTTGTTAGGGCATTACATATGGCCCTTTAATTTTTATGCATAGAATGGTAGTCAGCTTAATTTTTGTAATTTTTATATTTGTTACCTTGTTTTGATCTCTTCCTGCATGCATCAGTCACATAGCACTTGTTTTTTCCAACACTATGGGCCTCATTCAATTGAACGCTCGGGAGATTCAGGCGTCCGTAAGGGAGCCCTTAAGTTATTTTGCTATTCAATTGGCGCCTTTTTGCACGCTCCAACCAGGTTACAGGCTCCGGCCTCCAATTCCTTGTGATGGTTAACAGCCTGTCCAAGCCTTTGATATTTCACGTCCTCAAGAGTTACAATCGCAAAGCATTATTCAATTGCTCAGATTCCCCAAGTCTGCAAATGTTTTCACACCCATAAACGGCAAATGTAGAATCCTACGAGTACTAGAGAGGACCCACAAAGGGGTAAAAGATATATATATATGTAGCACTGTAAAGGCAAATAGAAAAATCACTACTGCACTGTAAATAACGGGGAAAGCGATGAAAGACAGAATTGATTGCAACAGTCTCAAGCTCGCAAATCGGCAATTAAAAATATTTTTTATTTTATGTTTCATTTCGGGGCTAAATCTATCTCCGGTATCAATGAGTTAATACATATCAGGCCACCAATATGGACTAGAACAGTATTGGCATTCATTTTCATAATTCATAATTTTCATAATTTCTTTATTTTGCTGGATTGTGAGTCTGGTCACATATCTGACCCCCAAATCTAATTGACGTGTAAATGCTACATACGAGTGCATGGTTTGCGGTTTCGGCTTTCGGCCCGTAACTCGCGGGCTTGTGCAATTGAATAGCACCGCAACTCAAGAGCGCTGCGGGCCCGCAACACACCCGCAGACATACGGCCTAGATCCCGGGACTTGCATACTCTGAATTGAATCTCCATGTTGCTTTCTATCACATAGCATCATTACCTCAAGCTGCTTTCTCTTACGCACAGTATGATTTACTTCTCAATCATTTCTTGCATTGTTTAGCCTGGACGTCTTCTCCTCACTGTCTTGTGTATTTCATACTTTCTTTTTTTTAGTAGATCGATTAAATTTTCATTACATGCTTTTATCTGTGCTATAAATATAATAGATTTTATTTTCCAGCTCTCTGCTCACATCATTTTGATATCCTCTTCACTCTAGCAGCAAACAGTTTGACACTCATATATTGTTTATATTTTTTTTCCAGGTTTATAATGAAATTGAAGAACTTCACAGACTCCTTGGCTCCTGCGAATGAAAAAGCTTTTGCTGTTTTGTGGTTAGTATCTCACAAACTAGAGCCATTTTAAAAAGCACAGTATTGCTGTTATCTAAGATTCAGAAGGAAAGGTCCACTCTATATTTAGGTTAATTTGATTTACGGTGAAGACATGAATATAATTGTACATGGAAACTTTTCCATATGAACTCTCCCTGAGACCGTTGGACAATATTTGCAATAATGTGGTTATAATAATAATGGGACGGTGTAATAATCATAGAACTGGGAGATTTATATGAAAAGAGTCAGTAGATTGTACTTCTGTCATAAGTATAGAATAATAGGACTTCTTCTCCCTTCAAACCAGGCTTTGGTGATAATGTTTAGCCAATCTATAAAGAAGGTGGTATTATTGTGTACAAAAACAAAGGAAATAATAAGGTGGTAGATTTGTAAAAAAAAAAAAAACTATTACATTAGGCTAAATTATAACATTTTGTTTTATTGAGACAGTAAAATATGTCGTAAACAACAGATCTACATGTTGAGGAATTTCCTGCTAACTCTGCTAATGCGTTTTGGACCAAGGTCTCCTGAAACTGGTTCCTATTAGAATACAATCTGGAGATACAGATGCATAGAACGAGTATGCCTAAGATATACTGTGATATTTATTTATTAATATGTATTGATTTGTGCGTTTCTTTCATTTCATTGTGTGTGTCTTTCATTTACTTATAGTATGCGTTGCCAGTCCGTTCTCAACATGGCGATGTTTCGCTACAAAAAAGACACTGCAATAAAGTATTCCCGCACTCTTGGGGAGCACTTCAAGGTAAAGCAATATGTCTCATTCTGCCTTTGTCAGTTTATAATCACTCATTGACATTAGCAGTGTGTGAATGTTGCGTGACTATATGTTTTGCTTGTCTGGTAGTGGCAGTTGCAAATATAGTATAATTTAAAATTATAGGTAATAACTAGTACTTTATTAGTTGAATGTTATTTTAAAAATGCATTTTCCTATAGCAGTCTTGTATTGAAGTTTACCATTTTGAGCCGTCAGTCTTTCTGATCTACCCATGAAAAAAGAGATTCATGTATTTTGTTAGAGAGATCAATGCCATTATTTATAAGCCCCTGAGGCATAGGGTCCGTTGTATTCTGTACAGTCACCTGCAAATTGAGCGTGCCTAGTGTCTTTCTGCAAACAACTACACCAAATGCCTCTGGCTTATCCGTAATAAATGGCATTGTTCCTTCACAAAAGACTAGAATCTCTTTTTAGTCGGAGAATCAGAAAGGCTGACTGAAAGCTCAAAATGGCAAACTTCAATGTTAATTTTTCTACAGTAAACAAAGCACTTTTAAGTAACATTCAATTGATAACGTACGTATTACTTATAGTTTAAAAATATTCTCAAGCAAACCTATACATGTATAGATGTGTGTGTGTGTCCTTCTGGATCGTTACCTTGTTGAGGTGAAGTGGTATAGCTCACAGCTTCATTGAAGTACACAAGCCATGTGGGGTCACCCAAGATGGGGCAGGTCATAGTAGAAAGGTCAGACAACTTGCGGTCCACTGCAGAAGAAACAGCATCTCCCTCCAGTAACATTGCCAATATAACTTTATGGATAAGCCCAATGATATATGTGCCTGGCGAGCTGCTGTCCATAGATTCATGGAGAGTTGGACACAACTGGATGACTGAACAACAAGTGTGTAACCTGCTTATAAGATGTGATGTCACAGTTGTTACATAAGCCTATTATATACTGTGATTTAAATGTATTACATTACTATGTATTATGAGTCTGTATCATGTAACAATGTATATTGTAGCTTGATTCATCCACAAATGTTAAAATTTATAATACACACACTGATCTACTGCTTTCTAAATGTCTTGATTTTGCAGAGTTCTTCCAGAGCCGCACAAGCACCTTCTCCGTGTGTCGCAAGGTAATAATACATTAGACGGAACGTTTCATTTCTCTGGCATTTGCTTGATGAGAAGAATGGAAATAGTGATAAAGGACAGTGGATTTTTTAATTTAACACGCATTAAAGTAGCTATCCTCTTCTAGAGGTTACTTTGTGAACCCTGGCCTTGCTGCGTAGAAGTGATTTTTTTTTCATGCACATACAATATCATTATCCATATCTCAGTTTGGTTAATAGGTTATTCTAGAAATCTAAGTGGCGTGCATTGGGTACCATAAAGGGTCAGATGACTTCCAAATTATGATTGTACATATAGACATAAAGGCCCTTTTTTTCAAGGTTTTGTAAAATGTTTTGTTTTTGTTTTTTTGTTTTGAGAAATAATTGATTTATAGTTTAGAAAAGTTACATGAAATATACACCTGTGGGATTACTTCTTCCTCCTGCATATTGAGCCTTATACATGTCTGAACTGTATCATATGGAGGTTTTATTCCGTTTGGTTTAAAAATAAATCAGTTGGTGAATCACAAATATCAAGGTCTACATGAGTCCTTGTTTATATTTCCGCTTTACTTGCTGTTTTTTACCTGCCTATTTTTGTGTTTTTCTTTGGTTGAGACCAAATGCTATATATATATATATATATATATATATATATATATATATATATATATACACACACACATACATACATTGGATATAAAAAAGTCTACACACCCCTGTTAAAATGTCAGGTTTCTGTGCTGTAAAAAAATTAGACAAAAATAAATTATTTCAGAACTTTTTCCACGTTTAATGTGACCTATA